>LPNX010951538.1:24432-60614 GCA_001517045.1 Pseudotsuga menziesii
TGCTTAAGGCCAAGAGTGAAACCTTTGACAAGTTCAAAGAGTTCAAGACACTAATTGAAAATCAGACTCGCAGACACATCCGTATCTTGAGATCAGATAACGGAGGTGAGTATGAATCTAATGAGTTTGATGATTTTTGTCGAGAAGCAAGAATCAAGAAAGAGCTGACAGTGCCTTACAACCCCCAGCAGAATGGGGTTGCAGAAAGGAAGAATAGAACGATCTGTGAGGCTGCTAAAGCCATGATCATTGATCTAGATCTTCCTTTGTCTTTATGGGTTGAAACAACCAGAACTGCAGTGTACATCCAGAACAGAAGCCCTCATGCTATCTTGGGTGAGAAGACTCCAGAAGAAGTCTTCACCAAGAAGAAACCTGCAGTTGATCACATGAGGATATTTGGCACTCCTGTGTATGTTCATGTGCCAAAAGAAAAGAGGGCCAAGCTAGAGCCTTCCGGTAAGAAAGGCTTATTTGTTGGGTACAGTGATTGCTCGAAGGCTTATCGAGTATATATACCTAGACAGAGGTACATTGAGGTCAACAGAGATGTGATCTTCCATGAGGAATCCGTGTTCCGTAAAACACTAGAGATTTCACCAGAAGATGCAATTCCTCCACTTGAGTTTCCAGATTTAGAAATTCAGAGGGAGGAAGAGTTTGATGATCAAACTCCAGGTGTTCCTGAGAACATTGAAAGTCCACTAGAAGAACTACTTGAAGTTCCTCCTTCCAAAAGGAGACCTGCTTGGTACCGAGAAACGGTACAAGAAGCTAAGAAGCATAAAGCTCCTCCAGGGACTTTCAGAGAAAGCATAAGCCCATAGAAGTACTCCAGTCTTATGAGTCAGCTTATCAGTTCAGAACCTTCATCGTACGAAGAAGCAGCAAGTAAACAAGTATGGGTTGATGCCATGATTGAAGAGTATAAGTCAATCATGAAGAATGATGTTTGGAAAGTTGTTCCCAGACCTACAGGAAAGTCAGTAGTGACTTCCAGATGGCTTTCTAAGATCAAGCATGCTGCAGATGGCAATGTAGAGAAGTATAAAGCCAGATTCGTAGCTCGTGGCTTCACTCAGAAAGAAGGCATTGATTATGACGAGACATTTGCACCTGTTGCCAGGTACACTACCATCAGAACTATCATCTCACTTGCTGCAGTATTCGGATGGAAGTTACATCAAATGGATGTAAAGACAGCCTTTCTCAATGGTAAGATTGAGGAAGAGGTTTATATTGAACAACCTGAAGGCTTTGTTACTCATGGAAAGAAGACCCATGTATGTAAACTGAAGAAAGCCTTGTATGGACTAAAACAGGCTCCGAGAGTCTGGTATGCCAGGATGGATGGATTTCTCCATAGCTTGGGGTTCTCCAAAAGTACAGCTGATTCTAACTTGTACTTTAAAGTTGTTCATAATCATGTCTTGATACTTGTTCTATATGTAGATGACTTGTTTCTTACAGGTGATGAACAGTTGATAGACCAGTGTAAGAGGGAGCTTACCTCTGAATTCAAGATGAAAGATCTCGGAATGATGCATTACTTCCTTGGCTTAGAAGTCTGGCAAAAGCCAAGTGAGACCTTCCTGACACAAGGAAAGTATGCAATGGATATCTTGCAGAGATTTGGGATGCAAGAATGCAAGTCTATGAGCGTACCAATGACTACCAACTTGACAAAGTTGCGGGACTTAGCCTCTAGTTCACATAATGTGGACTCTACTCTATATAGACAGCTCATTGGTTCCCTGATGTATCTCGTGCATACAAGAACAGACATCTGCTACACAGTGAATGCACTGAGTCAGTTCATGTCAGATCCAAAGCACATACACTTGGTAGCCGCCAAACATGTACTCAAATATGTGCAAGGGACTATCACTTATGGGCTCAGGCATAGTTACATATATCGGCGATATATCGCCGACATGGCGATATATCGCAAGTCAATGGGGTCGGCGATATATCGCCGCTAAAATATCGCGATACTTTCCCAATAAATAAAAATATCGCGATATATTCCGAAAATATCGCGATTCGATGGAAAATGTCGGCCTGCTCATTAAAAATTGAAAAAAATCGCCATAAAGAGGTCGCGGACGCGTTTTTTCGGTTCATTTGGACATTGTGGCTTGGAGGAAGTGGAGCTCTGACGTCTTGGGCGATTTTCTACAAGAGAGGAAGGAGGCAATCAAGTTTCCATTGCATTTAATCAGGTATGTATTCTTAACTTTGAACTTTTATTCTTTTTTTTTTGCTTGAGATTTGTTGGTTAATGTAGATTTAATGTAGGGTTTAGGTTTAGATTTAGTGTAGGGTGTAGATTTGCCATTACAATCATAGCCTATAGGCCACCCTCCCATTTCTTTTAATGTTTTAAATTTTTAATAATTTCATTGTTTTCAAGAATCAAAATTTTAAAGAATAACATTTTAAAATTGATTCATTTTTGTTTGTTTGTTGTGGCATAAATGACAGTGGACACAATGCTAAAGCCATTGGATCCAATGTGGGAGTATGGGTAGCCAATTGACCCTAATAATTGGCAAAGGTTGAATTGCAAACTATGTGGGAAGGATATTTCTGGAGGAATTAGCCGCTTGAAATACCACCTTGCCAAAATTGTTGGGCATGAAGTGGATGTTTGTCCTGCTGTTACCCCAGAAGTGATGCGTATTGCAAACCAATCCATTCTTGACATGGCTAAGAAGAGGGACGAGAAAGATGAATTCAGAAATGAACTTGCATCCATAACACAGTCACGAACCATGGGAGTCACAAGTGACATGCATTCCTTCTCCTCATCTACACGACCCCCACATTCCACTGTGCCTTCTTCAACCTCACCTTATGTGGCATCGTATTCGAGGCAACCTTCTGTTCGAACCATGCTCAAACAAAGGGAGAAGGATGAGGCGGATAGAGTTGTGACAAAATGTTTTCTATGGGGTGATGTGCCTTTCAACATCGCCAAAAACAACCCCTACTATCATGCCATGTTTCAAACTGCTAGCATTGTTGGTCCAGATTATAGGGGGCCTTCCTATAATGATTTGAGAGGGAGACTCCTTGATGAGGAGAAGGTTGATTGCACCCGGAGATTAGATGAGCTCAGACAGTCATGGGCGGCCACCGGTTGCAGTATTATGTCAGATGGATGGACTGATGGGAAGGGCAGATCCATTATCAATTTCTTGGTCAATTGTCCTAGGGGGACAGTTTTTATCAAATCTGTCGATGCATCTCCCTATGTTAAAGATGCACGCTTATTATGTGATTTGTTGGATAAGTTTATCCAAGAGATAGGGCCACAATATGTTGTCCAAGTCATTACGGACAACGCTGCCAATTATGTTGCTGCTAGGAGGATGCTTATGGAGAGGTATGCAAGCTTGTATTGGACTCCTTGTGTTGCCCATTGCATTGATTTGATGCTAGAGGACATGGGAAAACTTCCTTGGATCAAAGAAGTCATTGATTCAGCTCGGAGTGTGACAAAATATATATACAATCATACATATGTTCTTTCACTCATGAGACGCTTCATGGGAAACAAGGAGTTGATGCAGCCTGCAATCACACGATTCGCCACTTCCTTCATTTCTCTTTAGTCTGCATAAGGTTATGATGGAGTTGCAACGGATGTTTCTTTCTCATGAGTGGGCATCTTGTGTCTATAGCACCAAACAAGATGGGCAAGCCATTGCTCGAATGGTGCAATTTTATTTGACTTTTTGGGCACGATTGGAGGAGGTATGTGCCATCAGTGAACCTTTGGTAAAGGTTCTTCGTTTGGTTGATGGTGAAAAGCCCGCAATGGGCTACTTGTATGAAGCCATGGATAGGGCCAAGGAAGCTATCCATCACTACTATGAGGACAAGGGGGAGGTGGGACTCACAAGACGAGCTAAACTATGGAGTGTGATCGATGAACGATGGAATAATACTCTCCATCGTCCCATTCATGCAGCAGGGCTCTACCTCAACCCTGCTTTCTCTTATGCATGTGGCTTTCAGTTTGATGCTGAGGTCATGGATGGCTTTCTCCAGTGTGTTCAGAGGATGGTGTTAACTCCCTCTGAGCACACAGAGATTTCTAGACAGATGGAGATCTATAGGATGTCAGGTGGCACTTTTGGCTATGACATGGCTGTCCACGCTAGAACCACAAGGATGCCAGGTACAATTTGTTTAAAACTTTCAAATTTTGATCTCTTAGATTCTTAATTAATTACCCTTTCATTTCTATGTTTTTTACTTGGTAAAAATTTAATACATTGTAATTTGTAATTTGAATTTTGTCTTACCGTTTACCTTCCTTGTTTTCTTTGTAGATGTGTGGTGGACTAACTATGGTCGCAGAGTCCCGGAGTTGCAAAGACTTGCCATTAGAGTGCTAAGTCAAAGTTGCAGCTCATTAGGGTGTGAGCGCAATTGGAGTGTCTTTGAGAAGATACACTCCAAGAAGCGCGGAAGGTTAGAATTTTCAATTTAGAAATGTTAAAGTTTAAACTTAAATTTATAATCTTTGCTTCTTTATAATTTTATTAATTTTAAATTTAAATATAATTTATTACAATTTTGAATTTGAATTTATCATCATTTATCACCCCCTAACTATGGATCTCATACTAATGTAGGTTACTTTCTCAGCGCCTTAATGACATGGTTTATGTCTACTACAATCTAAGGTTGCAGGTGAAACAAATTGAGAAAGTGCCCAATTCAGATGACATTGACACTACCAGCAAATGGATGGTGGAGATGGAGGATCCTGTGATGGACGAGGCACCTGAATGGTTGGAGGAAGAGGGGGATGATGATGCAGATCCGTCAGAGGAGGAGGGGAAGAGGGGGATGCTGATGTTCCACTTCCAGAGGATGACTATGACTATGACTATGAGGACATTGAGGAGGAGGTTGATACTCATTTGCAGCGCCGACCAGCTCCAGGTGGCCCACCACCTCCACAGATTCATACAGTTGGGACTGGGAGGAGACAGCTCACATTCACCTCCCCCTCATCCACAGCATCTACTCCAGCAGTTGGAGGTTCTAGTTCCACCCCAGGCTCATCTGGACCACCTCCCCAACCACCTACTGCTTCTAGAGGAAGAGTGGTGCCAGTGCCCTTGACCCGTAAAAGGGGTAGATTGATTAGAGGATCATCCTCAGGGAGTCGATGACTTGATTCCTATTTTTATCATTGTACTATCATACTATGTTGGTGTCCTATGTCTAGACTCTATACACTATCTACATGCCTCATGAGTCATGACTCATGATGATTCATCTCTTGAGAGACATTTATTTTGATCATTTGATGTGATGTTCTATCATTCCATCAAGAACACATTTCAGTATTTTGATACTTTATACTATATAGTCGAACTCAATATTTGATCATGATCCACCATTTGACATATTATGCATCTTATATATGAGTTGTATTTTAATATTTATGTGGAAATGTGTTTATTTGATGTTGTTGTTGCTTTAGATGTTAAAAAAAATGAAAAAAAATCTTTATTTTTGTATTTTTTAATGCAAAACGACATTTGCCGATATTTTCCGATATTTTCACCGTTGCTGCCGATAAGTTTCATTCCGGACCCCCGGCGATATATTCGCCGACACGATATATGTAACTTTGGGCTCAGGTATACTTCCAACAGTGGAGTATTGTTATCTGGATATTTAGATTCAAATTGGGCTGGCAATGCAATCGACCGAAAAAGTACCTCTGGTTATTGCTTCAGTATGGGATCAGCAATGATCTCTTGGTCCAACAGGAAACAGGGTTCCATAGCTCAAAGTACAGCTGAGGCAGAGTATATTGCTGCAAGCGATGCCTGCAAGGAAGCAGTTTAGCTCAGAAAGTTGTTATCTGATCTATTCGAGGGAAAGCTTGACTCAAGGATCATCCATTGCGATAATCAGAGTTGCATAAAGCTTTTAGAGAATCCAGTGTTTCATGACAGATCGAAACACATTGAAATGAGGTATCATTTCATCAGAGACCTAGTGCAGAAGGTGCTCTGAAGTTGCAGTACGTTTGTACAGATGAACAGATTGCAGATATCTTGACCAAGCCTCTAACAGCATCAAAGTTCGTGTACTTTCGTGACAAGCTTGGTATGGCAGAGAATGCCTCTCTCGCTGAGAGGGAGTGTTGATTTTCTGAGCAGCATCGAGAGCCCTTCTCTTCGGAGAATGGGACCACCTGGTCCGGGACCACGGTGAAGACTCAACCCAGTGTTGAGTGACCATTTTGTTGAATGGTAGATATCTGGTCTGGGACCATGATATAAACCCAGATCTGCCCTGGGTAGACTCAACCTTGTGTTGAGTAGACATCTGGTCCGGGAGCACGATGTAGACCAGTCTAGGACTGGTAGACTCGGCTTAGTTCTAAGTAGCCATTCTCTAGGAGAATGAAGACACCGTAAGCCCTAGACTGGGTCCGGGCATGTGTGTGGCACTTTGACCCTTAATCTATGGGCTTGGTGTGCTTCTCCAAGGATTAGCTACCCTGATACCAGATCTAGGTGTCACACAGTGTGTGAGATAAAAGCATTAATAACTCTCTTGGTTTACGATGATGTACTTTTGAAATTAAAAAAAAAGGTACCACAGGGGCACTTGGTAAAAGGCCAAAGTCAAAAGTCAAAGGAAAAAAATAAAAATACCTTTTTGGTAATAGTGAAAGTGAAATTAGGAAAAGAATAAAAATATTATTATTTTTATCTTTCCTAATCTTATCCACCTAAAAGGACTTCTTATAAAAGTCAAAGGAAAAAAAATAAAAGTACATTTTTGGTAAAAGTGAAAGTGAAACTAGGAAAATAATAAAAATATTATTATTTTTATTTTTCTTAATTAAAGAAGGACTTCTTATAAAAGTCAAAAGAAAAATAAAAGTACCCTTTTTGGTAAAAGTGAAAGTGAAATTAGGGAAAGAATAAAAATAGTATTATTTTTATTTTTCCTAATCTTGTCCACTTAGAGGTGAACAAAGGCTATAAAAGAAGATTAAGCCTTCTCATTTGTTACACACACTTTTGCTCTCATAGGAAAAGAAGACTGTCTTATGTTCAAACCCTCAGCTAGGGTTTTATCAGCAAAGTCCATCTTCAGCATTTTTGCACAGCTATCTTCAGCATTCCATTTTTTGGGCAGATTTCAGCAATCTGATATTTTCGGGAAATTTTCAGCAGTCTGATATTTTCAGACAGTTTTCAAACAGTCTGATATTTTCGGGCAGTTTTCAGCACGCTGATATTTTTGGGCAATTTTCAGACAATCTGATATTTTCAGGCAGTTTTTCAGCAGGCATTTTCAGGCAGTTTTCAGACAGTCTGATATTTTCGGGCAGTTTTCAGCAGACTGATATTTTTGGGCAGTTTTCAGACAGGCTGATATTTTCAGGCAGTTTTCAGCAGTCTGGTATTTTCAAGCAGTTTTCTAACAGGCTGATATTTTCAGGCAGTTTTCAGCAGTCTGATATTTTCAGGCAGTTTTCAGCAGTCTGATATTTTCAAGCAGGAGAGAAAATCTCAGCTTTACTGAGAAAGCCCTAAATTGGTAATTTTCTGTAATTCTGGAAATTGTGGGTAAAATTATCAGTTTAATTTTTCCTGATGAATTTTACAGTTACTGTGGTCAAAATCCAGATCTGGTTTTGAGGAACTTTTTGAAGAATTTCTTAAGCCATCTCATTTACGAGATGAGCTATTAATGCTTTTGGGGTTTTTATCCTTTGAAGGTTTCCCCAGTGAAAAATATTGTGTCCATGTGTGCTAATGTGCTGAACGTGTTTCTACTACACTGCTGATCTATTTATGTTTATCTGCAAATTTATTAAGTTTATGCTAATGCTGAAAATTCAACAGGTCCAGTTGAGGAGCATGTGGAAACCAGCCTTGAAGCCAAAGAAGACCCCCTTTGCCCAGTTTCTTATTGTAGGAGGCCTACAAGTGGACAAAAAATTGGCATCCTTGGGAGAACAAAACAGGGTGTGATGTTCCCTATGTGGGTGGCTGAGACTTTGAAAACATATTTTTTGGTTTTGCCCCTAGCCAGGTCTGCATGGGCCTCAGTTCAAACTCTATGTCAGCAATACCTCCCTGCTTCCATTTCATGCAAGGCTGTCCTTTTCGACAAATTCTCTGCCTTGGGCTCTTGAATTCCATTCCACATGGTTGTTAATTTGTGTTAAAGTGCTTAACCTCATTTGGTAAACGCCATGATCTCTTGTTTAATGACAGAGAGCCTTATCATGATATGACGATGCCCTAACATGTGCCAATCTATCCTTGCAGATTATTGTGCAAGCATGGAAAAGGAGTTTTGGAGTGGGGCATCCACCTAGCCCATCTTGACCCCCGTTAGCATAGTCTCATTAAGGTGACGCCCAGTGTCACCACCAGGCACGCAAGCAGTTCAAGAACAGGGAGCAGGGGACGTAGTTGGCCTCCTACCCTGGCTAGGAATAATAAGCAGTTTCCTACTTTGACCTTAGCTATATCAAAGAACCCTAAGTCTCCCAAAGAGGCTAACCATGGATGGGATCAGCCCATGGATTATGCAGTTTCCTAGTGTTTATGATCAGGTTGTCTGCCTTGTGGCTTTTGGACAATGTCACTTTGATATTTTGGATACAATTTTTTTCCACACATTTTGGATACAATTTATTGTGGCTCTTTGTAATATGGTGTTTTGGGGTTAGCCAGCCCACATTTTTGAGCTTTGAGAGTTGTTTGGTTGTGTTCATGAAGGCTACATGTGTGACCCTCCTTTTTTATAATTAAAACTATGTACATAATGTTTTATTAATAATCAAAGGAAGCTTTAATGTCAAAAAAAAACTATAAGCTGATAACGCTTAATCAACAATACTGCATGAGAAAATAATTGTATCGTACCTTACTAGAGAGTGGAATAACATTGACACTGGCATCTCCAAGTTCCCTATAATGTGATTGAAGGATATAGCAGAAGTTTCTAGCATCTGCATGGTCCTGGAAAGCAATTGTGTGGTAAGGGCCAGGCTTACTAGCTGATTCAATGCCTGGAACCATCTCCAGAGAATATAAGCCTCTCAACACCTCGCCTTTTTTATTTCTATAAAGAGCAATGCACTGCAAAAAGAGAAGAAATATTCTGATAATGCCATCCTTAAAAGCCCACAAATAAGTTGTCAAAGGGAAAACACCGATAGCAACAGCATAGCAATTTCAAGTACCAGTGTCCCATCATTTTTCATTGTTGAATGCCTTATTTCACTATCTGAAATGGATGGGCTTATGAAACCAGGAATGGAAAATGGAAACAGTACAAAATAAGAAGGTAAACCAGCAAATAGAAAAGCACAGGAACAGTGTCAAACCGAAAGGTATAGTTAAACAATTCCAATATATCTTTATAGAATAAAAATTTGAACAAAGTGGATGGAAACACTAAGCTACATATTTAAATATACCAAGGGTTAGAGGATAAACCAGAAAATAGAAAAACTCAGTAACTGTGTCAAAATGGAAAGGTACACTTGAAAAATCTAAATATTTTTAAAGTGGAACTTTGAACTTTGAACTTTAAGCTACATGTTTAAATATACCAGCACATATGGAAGATCCATCCACCATAAAAGGTTCTGCAACTCTTGCCTCTCATTTTTTTTACTAACTGTTGTTTTCCAGTCACCCATTTCATGCTCCTTGATTATCTTGGCATTCCTTGTTTCATAATTTCCAAGTTTTCTTTCTGGAAACAATAAAGCATCCTCTGCTTTTTCTTCTGAAACTGATCTATCTAGGTATTTATCAGACTTGTAGCTTGCATCTCTTGCTGTGCTTGAGGAATACTCTGAAGTGATGGATGAAGATGCTAAAACAGGAGTCCTCTCTGCAGTGAAAGATTGGTTTTCTTCTTTATCAAACCCCATATTCTCTGCCGTGAACATCTTCCCATTGTTGTTTATATCAGACAAAATGGACCTGCTTGCTTTATCAGAATCCTGCAGGGCAGTTGTAGAAGACTTGGGTGGATCATCAACTCCAGCGCCATCTGAAATACAACAAAATGTGAAAGTCGGAACCCATCATTCTAGTGTTGCTTCTCTCATTCCATCGGCCTCTGCCCGTAAACACATATTGATAAAATCTCAAGCAACTTATACCTATTTCTAAAAGTAATGTTTGTTGAGCTACTCTTTGAAGCTTTTCCTAAAATACACAAATATGTAATTGCAGCGTTTACATAAAAACATGTACACGAGGGAAATGAATTCTGCCCAAAGATTTGAACAAAGCAAAATGGGCTAAAAGGTGCTGACATGACACTATCATATTTGCGAATTTATCTAAACATGGGACAAAAACTTGAAGTCAAAAATTTAAAACCAAGTTAAAAAGTACAAAATATATAGATAATATATAAATACATATTAAAAATCCACTATAGTCTATAGGTTTCCATTTAAAAGCTAACTTTTCCTCCAACCATTGAGTCTCTAATCCTCTAATCCGGTTGTTATGTAGAGGCGTTGACATGGAAGCCTAAAAACAATATAAATACATATTAAATATCCAACTATAGTCTATAGGTTTCCATTCAAAAGCTAACTTTTCATCCAACCATTAAGTCTCTAATCCTCTAATCTTGTCGTTACGTATATTTAGAAATTATGCACAAAAGTCAGCAATTTCCACTTAAACTACTTTCCCCTTTACTGGAAATAATAAACATGTAAAGAGGCCGTTACTGTCGCCAGAATGTCAACAATATCTCCAACGTTCTTGGATCATCTCCATTACTGAACAAAATCGTCTTGAACCAGCTCAAACTGATCTGTTCTTTTTCAGCTTTCAGGAACAGTAAAGTTCAAACTACAATCTAAGGAAAATTTGACCCCAACTGATGATTTCTGCTACTGCAAATGTGATGATGCCCCAATTTTCTATACTTCCCCAGTACTGAAGGCTATATATGGAACTGAAATAAGTCAATTAGGATTGAAGGCATGAACAATACTTATAACACAAAACCACTCACTTGGCTGCAAATTAGCACCCTTGTGACGTGATGGTACGGGATTTGACTGTATTGAAATGCAGGTATAAAAAATGTAACAATTCTTGAAGCTAACTGCCTTCACCACATTAAGTTGTTAGCAGCTGGATCCATTTTCTAAAGGATGAAATACCATAATGAACTGTTACTTAGCAATATGCTAATAGTTCAGTTCTATTATTGAAGAGGGCTTCAGTTTGTCATCGCCGACACAATTTTAAACCAATGACCACCAGTGACCAAATCAGTAGTAAAAGATAAGTTATAAATGCAGACTCAGGCACCACTTATGAAATGCAGCTTGAGCATTTGGCATGATTTCCTTCATTCATCTTAACACATGTTCTATCAATCTAGAAACTGGTGGTTGACATTGCAACTTGCAAGTATTTTTAGAATAGGTGCAGTGATTTTCAGCAGCTCTCTGCATAACACTGTGACTCTGTGGAAAGTCAAAGCCCCTTGTGTTATTCTTCTGATGTTTTCAAGGAGAGCCCATCTCTCAATGCATGTTCATAGCTTCATATTTGCTACAGGGAGAACTGTATATCAAAACTAGATTAGTACATACGGAATATATATGCAAATAGGTGGACTGTTGTACATCTCTGGGTTAGGTACATGTTCAACATGGGACTATATATCTCTTAGGGAGGTAGATGGTTTACCTTTTCCGTTCATTAAATTCTCCACTCTCTCCTTGATCCATATTTTGACACTCTCCCCTTCTCGCTCAAATTTCCTCTCCATGCCTCTGAAAAAAAGCAGTTCTTCCTCGGAGACTAAACCGTGAAATGGCTCTCTTCCAGATTTTTCATTATCCTGAACCTTGAAAATGATTTTCCTCAAAACCTCATCACTCATCCATTCCAACTCTTCTGCTTCCTGTGACAAAGCATTATTTCCATCCTGAATATCAATTTCCAGCTGAGTCTCTAATCCTGTACCACTTTTATTTGCACCATCCATCTTTGCCTTACCTTGAGCAGTTTCCAAGTGCTTCAATGACACATCTTTCAAAGCTTTTCCACTTGCAACCTTCTCTTCTGATTCATTTTCAGCTTCTCTAAAAGTCAGCCTAAGTTTGTCATAACTTTCTCTCTCAACCTCTATGTTGGGCCTTATTTCCTCTTCAGTTATAGCAGTACTCTTTATTGTATCCACTGTTTCAGCAGAAAAATCTTTTTTGTCATATGGATTTGATGTGTCTCTAGATGTATCACCGTGTTTACCACGCCTATGGGCAATTATTTCCCTGGCTTCGTTTACAGATTTAATCACTCGTGGCTTGATTCTCTTCGAACTTTTCAGAGAAGACCTGTTTGCACCAAACCCATTTTTCTTGCCTAAGCCTTTCTTTACCCGTTTTCCATCCACTGATTCCTTCATTTCATTTTCAGCAGCCTTTTCTGTAGAACTTTGCCCATATTGTAATGTATCAACCTTTGGGTTCCTAGTTTCTCTTAAAGTTGTATCACTATTCTGGTCATCTTTGAAATGAGTCGAATCATTTCCTACAGTGCCCTGTGAAAACTTCTTCAGCCCTGTTTGCTGAAACAAGAGAGCCCTCTGGAGGTTGTTATTTACTTCCTTTTTGGTATTTATTTTGGCACTGTTTCCTAGAGTATTTAAATTTGATTCATCTGTGTTTCTATAATCATGCGTTTCTCTTATCATCAAATTTGAATTTGAAGGAGAATCTTCCTCTCCTCTGATACCATCTGTGTTTCCTCCCATTGTTCTGGGATTTGAGGGGTAGTCTCCATCTTGCTGTTCTGAAAAGTCCTTGGAACTTTGTTGTTCTATCATACGAGCCTGCCTTGCCATAGCCTGAATCTCCTGAATCTTCTTGTTGAATTCAGTCTCGTCGAGTTGAGGTTTCCCATAAGAAGAAGAGTTCATAACCGATGCTGTATTCCTAACTTCAGCTACTTTGCTGACAGCTTTTTTGTTTTGTGAATTCAAAGCAGAAATATCACCAGCATTCTTTGTGTTTTTTGTTGTGGAGTTGACTATCTTCTGTTTTTCCTTGTAAATTTCTGCATCTCCAACTTGGTCATCGCAAAATATATATTTCCAAGCGCCCCAAACAAGCACAGAACTAATCAGTACAACAAATCCAATTTTAGAAACTTTGATTACAGGAGAAGGATGATCAATCACAGAACTAGCTTGAGAGAATAAAGATCCTAACACCCCCCACTTTTCGAAATTATTTTTTTCTGTATTTACAAACTCAAATAGGGTACTATTTCTTGGTGGTTTGAATACCCCAGCCTCGATATCCTCAGCGAGTTGCTTTGCTTGTGCTATTTTTATACGCGAGTTCGAGATCTTCACTTCATCTGGACGGTATGCAAGGAAAGGCTGGGCCACGCATCGGTTGCAAATCTCATCTTCATTAATCAAAACTTTTACCTCTCCATTACCACTTTCTAAAACCAGAAAAATAGGTGTCTGCCCAACACCCCAAGCCCGTATATCCTTCTGGTATTGTGCATGCCAATTCTTCCATGAACCCCACATTTTTACTGCTTGAGCTATGAATCTTGAATTGCCAATCTCCATGCCCATTTTTTGGCTTTCTATCGCACTATTGTGGCCGATATCTTTCCCTGTGATAGACTCTGGATCTGGATTAGTAGTCATTTTAATTTCATTCATGTTGCTTTCTGAATTCTCGATATGCATTTCTGCACTGCCATCAGGTGAGAACTCAACCGGAATCGCATTAGCACTGCGTTCTGCACTCATAATTTCTACCTCTGTATTACGAAACCTGAAACTTTCAACCCCATTAACCACCTCCAAGTAATCATCACTAAAATTCCGGATAACATTTAAACTTGGCTCTGGTCCCGCAATACTTAACATTGAATTTTGATCAGTAATTACCCCAACTCCATTTACAATGGCTTCCGAGTCGCCAATTTCCCCCTTGGAATTATCACCCACAATGGGTTCGGAGTTCCCTGCATCTACCTTTGAATTGTCATTGGTTTCAATGATAATTTTGGGTTTCTGCAATCTCTTTAGTAGTTTTGGACGCAAGGCATTTCTTCGCCTGATAGCTCCAGTATGCCTATATTCAGCAAAAATCGCAGAATTTGTAGATAGTATTGGTGAAGTGATATTTACCTTGGAAATTTTAAAAATACACCTGTGTTGCTGAGGTGGGTTTCCAAGCCTTCGTGGCAGTTTGAAGCCTCCAGAGATAACGAGCGAAAAACCCATCTGAGATTGGAGACGAAGCGCAGTTCCTCTGCCAAAATGGGATTCTGTGAGGACAACCATGGCCATGAACTCATTCTAGAGAATGCGTTTGGAACGGATTTTATATATTGTATCCGAAGCGGGCGGCGAAGGATGATTATGTAGAATTTTACTGGACTTAATTTGC
Source organism: Pseudotsuga menziesii (assembly GCA_001517045.1). Taxonomy (NCBI): domain Eukaryota; kingdom Viridiplantae; phylum Streptophyta; class Pinopsida; order Pinales; family Pinaceae; genus Pseudotsuga; species Pseudotsuga menziesii. The sequence continues at coordinate 38,909 of LPNX010951538.1, forward strand.
ACGTGTTGCGGGAAATTTTATTTTACTTAATATCAGGATGCAACATAGATGACGGGGGTTTTGCTAGGGTTTAAGGTTCAAGAAAATTTTGCTTATCTATTGCCTCGAGGATAATGGCGATTACATTTAACCACGTGTTCTTCTCACTCCATAGACAGGTTAGTAAGATTAATTTGATTAACTAATATTAATAGTTTATTATTTTTGTTGAATTCATTGCGACAAACTAACCATTTCACTTGTCACAAAACCAGTCCCACTTTCTCAAATTCATAATAAGTTTGCTAAACCAGTTTGTTGTCCACGGTAACTAGAGCATTTTGGTGCAACTTAAGGCACATTACTTGACCAGCCTTGCTACATATTGAAGGCAAGTGTGTGATCGTGATAGTAATCATGATCCTATAAATATTCCAAAGGAGTGTTGTTATACTATAACAAAGATGTATGGCAATTTTAGTTATATGGCAATTTTCTCTAATAGTGTTGTTATACTATAATAGTTTTTCTCGTTGTTCATTATTTAGTTGAATTACTATAATTTAAGCCATGTATTATTATTAATATTAGTATTTTGGCATGCGACTAGCATTTTTCAACATACTTTAAAATAACCACATACAATGCTCATAGAGGGTCATATCGTGAAATTAGCATTAAACCTCACAAATGTACTACTATAAGGTATTTTCCTTTAATCAACAATAGGCACTCACACTTGAGCTTTCATGCAATCTTAGACGAGTGTGGTAGGTTGTGAGGACAAAGCTAGACAGCCTAAGCATTATACAGTCATGTTAGATAGCATGCCACACCTCTTGTTTGATGACTTGGAAAAAGCATTTGTCAAGCGCGGAGTTGCAAACATGGCAAAGAACTGAGTGTTGCCGTGAAGTAACCTTTTTATAGAGGCTTGGGGAGAATGCATTCGCAAGTGGTTGGATGTTCCTTGGTTCATGGGTGCAAAATGCCATGAAGGGTGTGTCAAGAAAGAGTGCCATGAAGGGTGTGTCAAGATAGAGTGCCACATTTTGAGGGTTTTGATTGGACGCGGCCCACAAAGCAAGAAGGATGTTTGGATTGACAGGGCATTAGAAGAGCAAGGAGATGACTAGAGCACCTTGGGAATTGTTCTAGGAGTCTATTGTAATTTCCTAACAATAAAGTAGGTAGCATGAGGGCCAAGGGTCTGCTTTACCTTGGATTTGGTGGTAAGACACCTCATTTTGGGGGAAATAGTTAGACAACTCTCATATTTAAATTGGAGGTCATGCGACTCTAAGTCATGATTCAAGGAGAAGTCTTTCGATCATTAAGAGTCATTCAAGCAAAGTTTCAAGGGTTTTGAGTTTGGGTGTTGTGGTTGAAATTAGATTGAGTTCTTGAGGTAATATGCAAGATGACATCAGATGACTTGGCAAGTCTCTAGGGCATGGTAAAAAAATGGTGTTTCTTTGAAATGAGTTGTAGGTAGTGTTGAACTCCTTCATGTAGTCTTGTTCTTAGAGCATTCTTCATTAATAAAGTTTAGGCACCTACCTTAGGTGTCGCCCTAACATCTTATGCCGTGTTTTCTTTCTTTGGGATGTTGTTGTTCATTCCAATATGTTAATTATTTAAGTGTTAATAATTAAGTGTTTATTACTTAAGTTTGTTAAGGTTATGGTTGGATGCTAGACTTTGTATTGGCAAACTTGGTTGAAGTGCTAACAATTGTAGGTTATAAAAAAATAGAAATAGTTTGTTAAGTAAAGAGACATAGTTTAATTGTATATAAACTCATAGTGATTAGGTCTAGAAAAAGGTAATGCTACACTTTTTTTTTGGTAAATAAAAATACTATATTAACATTCAAAGCACATTACATATTGAAAAAAACAGAGTTTTGTCAGGCTCGGCCTCTTGACACTTCCACAGACTAGTTCATTATTCCATCCTCGGACTATGTTGGGTGGGAATACAAAAAATGACCAAACCCTTCTTAACTACTCTACTTCCTATGTAAAACACAGAACTATAAAATCCTAGATTCATCATTTGACAAAAAGGAAATGCGTTGTCTACATCGTTTCTATACTGGGGCCTATCCTGATCTGCGCCTTTCTTTCCTTTTGCTTCTAGATCTGATGCCAACCTCTTTCCTTGAGCCTTACTGGTCTCTCCGTCATCACCATTCGAGGGAGGAGGGGTATAAATTTTAGACCCAATTTGTTGGCCATGAGATCAACCTTTTTGTGCATTAGGTGGCAGTCCTGGTGATGCTCTTTCAAGGCTTTCATCGGCTCCTGATCCCCTTGTCTCTTGCTCTCGCCTTCCATAGTTACACGGGCCATGAGGTTCTTCATGACCGAGTACGCCATCATTAAGCGTACATAGGCAAACACCATCCTCGTTGTAGTTCATGGGTTCATCACTCACTCCTCAACTTCCTCCTGAATCTCCTCCATAGGAGCATTATTCACCCTTTCCCAAAGCTCCTTCTCAATTGCGTCAATCTCATCGCGGACCACAATTGGAATTCGGTCGCGAAAGAAAGTAGCAGCAGTACGAGCCTGAGTCTGAGCTTGGGTATTTATCCCTCTCGTTCCCCTCACATAACTACTGATTTCCCTTCTCCTTCCTCGGCCTTGGCTAGAAATGGTGGAGTTGCAGCAATACCTCCTTACTTCCTCTGCACCATCTTCATTTGATTGATTTTACGCCAGGCAATATTTGGGCAAAGAGGAGGCACTCTGAAACTAATAGAAACAACAAGGTTTGAACTGAAAGAAATTTGGAATGAGAGGCCCCACTGCTCGTTCGGTATTATAGCAAGGTAAGCCATTATTACTAAAACTGGATGGTTCATTACTTCATATGTCCTGTCTTTCCATGTGACTACTTTTACAATACTAGTCTCGGTATTCGTCATAATTGAATTCCTGATCTCTTGAGGTGAGTACTCTAACATATCCTCCCCGGATACCCCGAGCAGCTATAATAAGTACCCATCTAAATCATGGATAGGGATGGGAAGTCCTTTCCTCGTCCTTTCTTTGTCGTTACTAAAAGAGATGAGGTATAGCTGTCCCATTCACATGTTGGCATGTGATGTAGCTAAGAGTCTCCCACTCTGCCATACTCTCTCGTCTTGTCACCACATGATCATTGTTAGCCAAATGGCAGCATTGGTCTACCCAATGCTCTACTTTGAATGTCTGCAGTTGTCCTTCTCTGATGCCTTGTCCTCCTCCCACGCCCACATTTTCCATGAGATCGGCAACTTTGTTAGCCTCCCTCCTAACGTGGTTGAAGTGCCTAGCTTGGTTCGTGGAAAGTAGGGTCCCCAATGCTTCCAGCCTACTCATCAAGACCAACTAGTTGCAACTTTCTCGGCTTTCTGCCCCATGGATAATTTCCTGGCCATCTGTATGATAACTCGAGAGTCTTCTTCGACTATCACTGACAACCATCCAGATTTGGAAACCAAACTGAGGCCCTGCAGAAGGCCTTCTAACTCTGTTGTGTTATTCATTTCAAAACCGATGGATCCATGGTACACTTTCAGGTTCACCCCTGTGGAATCCCTGCAAACTCCCCCAAACCCTACAGGGCCAGGATTGCCTTTTGATGCACCATCGGATTTGAGCTTGTAGGATCCCATTGGCTGTGGGAACCATGAATTTGGGCTAATAGGAATGCAAACTGGATCTTTCTTTCATATCCCCCCTAAGTCATCCTTGCAGATCCCCCATCCTTCTGTTATTCGAGCTTCCAAATCAGTAAACTCCTTGTCCTTGTCCTCCCATGATTATTCCGCATCGTCTCCTGAATGTTGTGGGTTAGCCTCTTCCAAACTTCTTCTTTTGTGGACTTCCTGTCCCGGAAGATTCAGATGTTCCTCTCCTTCCATAAGACCCATGACAACATCCTAGGGAACATTTCCCATATCAAGCCAAGAATTGGGTTCTGAAACACTTTCATGTTCCATTCATTGAGAGTTTGACCTGGTTGGCCTCTGACTCTGTCACTTCTACGAAAAATGGGAGCCCCCTGATCCTACAGAGCTGAGGAGAAGGGACATCCGTCCAGGAGGTGATTCAATTTCTCCTCTTCACAGAGACATAAGAGGCACTGCGATGGTCCTTCAAAACCCCTTTTCTAAGATTGTCCCATGTCAGAATTCTTCTCTTTGTAACCAACCAATTGAAGGTGGTCATTTTTGTCCAAGGATTCATAATCCATATCTTTCTCCATATTTCCTCCCGGTCTTCCCCACCTTTAGTCTTGATGTTGTAATCCTTCTTTTTACTGAAAACTCCTCTCGACAAGTACCCCCAACTTAACTTATCCTGGCCTTCTTATCTTCTTATCTTTCATTGAGCATGTCCTCGAGTTCTTTTGTTTCTTCTGCATTTGTTAGTCGTTCCCACCACTCCTGATCTTGCCATTTTATGTAGTCTCCATTAATGTTTAGCTCATACCAATACTGGAAAAATTTGATCCTCCCTTCTCTTATTCCTCTTTCCCTGCTCCTTTTCCATCTGATATTGTTCCCAAGATTTGGGAATTGATTCCATGAATCATACCAAAATTTTTCTATGTGCCCATTTATGGCTTCCGAAAAGCTATGGTCCTACATAAGACCTTTGTTTTGTTCAGCATTCATCCATATATGCGAACCCAATTTCTCGTCACTGATTCGAACTAGGTCACTTACCAACTTGTCTTAGGTGTACTTCACATGCCACAACTTATCCCGAGGCTCGTTTATTTGGTTGCACGACCTCCACCATATTTTGGATCCCATGACTTCACTTACTATATTTGAATCCCTGATGCCAAGAGCCCCCAAATCCTTTGGTTGAAAAACCTTGCCCCAAGCTACCAAGGCTATCTTATATTTATCTTTGTCGCCTCCCCATAAGAAGACCCATTGGATATTGTGTATTTCTTTGATGATAGCCTTCAAAGCAGCCATAACTGAGAATAGATAAATTGGCATAGCCTGGAGGATAGACTTAACCAGGATGAGTCTACTTGGGAAATTTAAAGGTCTTAAAGCCCACCCAGTAGTCTTCTTCCTCATTCGGTCAAGAATATCCTGCCACTAAACCTTTCTAATGGTCCCCTCTGCCATAGGCGCTCCCAGATACTTTGACAGGAAAGAACCAATCGAGAAGCCCAATATATGAATGATGTTCCTTTGCGCCACCTTTGGGATGTTAAAGAAGAAGATTTGAGATTTTTCTATATTTACTTCAAGACTCAAAGCCTTTGCAAATAAAGTCAAACATTTATTGAAAGACCTTGCCTCTTGGACTGGAGGGTGCCCCATTAGCATTGTGTCATCCACAAAATGTTGGTGAGTTTGTTTATCCATCCCCCTATGGAGATTTAATCCCCTAATTTCCCCTCTGGACAATTGAGCCTTGATTGACCTGCTAAGACCCTCTATCATTATGATGAACATAAAAGGTGAAAGGGGGTCCCCTTGGAGAATGCCCCAGGTAGGGTTCAATGTGAAAGTGGTAGAACCATTCAAAAAAATTGAAAAGAACATGGATGAAACCATGTTCATGGCCCATTCTATCCAATCTCTTCCAAAACCAAAAGCTCTCAGGATTTCTTTCATATACTACCAACTCAACTTGTTATAAGCTTTGGCTATGTCCAACTTAACCAACATGCCTAGTTTTTTGGTGATTTTCAGGGAGTGAATGGCTTCATGGACAAGGATGATGCCATCCAAGATTTGTCTATCCTCAACAAACCCTGATTGCTCTAAGCCAATTCGAAGGGGGAGGATCGGTTTTAATATGTTGGAAGCCACTTTAGAGATTATTTTGTATATGACATTGCATAAAGTTATGGGTCTGAATTTAGTTGGCGTGTCTGCTCCCTCCGACTTTGGGATGACAGTCAATAAGGTCACGTGGAAGGCCCTTAGGACTCCCAAAGCTAGGCAAGATTCCTCCACAATTTCCCACACCTCCTGTTTTATGAGGTCCCAAAAATAGTGAAAGAAGTTGGAAGTGAAGCCATATGGGACAGGATATTTTCCCAGCGTCATTTGGTGCATTGCCTCCTCAACCTCTTGAAGTTCTATGGGTTTTGTCAGCATCTCAATGTGCTCCTAAGTGACCACAATTTGGATGAGTCGAGTAATTTTTTTCAATATCATGTTGTATGTTTAATTGGTCCTCTGTCATAACATTTTTGAAATGTTGGACGAACTCTTATTCTATCTCCCCTCTAGTCTCAACCTGTCCTCCATCTGTCTTCCTTAGTTTGTGAATCTTCAATCTTTGCCTATTTTGAATCACCGTATTGTGGAAGAATTTTGTATTACGCTCTCCTTCCTGAAGCCATTGGTTCCTTGACTTTTGCTTCCAATGTATTTCTTCATGTCATTCCTTGCTGCAAGTTGAGTGAGAAGGTCTTTCTCCTGTTGTTTGAGGTCTTCATAGTACCATTCTTCCATGCCTTTCCTTTGAATCCCTTCTAGTCTATCTGTCAAACTTTTTTTCGTGAAATATGTTTCCAAAGTATTCTTTGTTCCATGTGCAGATTCTTGCTTTTAAATCCTTAAACTTCTGTTGGAATTGGTACATCCATGTTCCCATAGGAGGGACGAGTTCCTACCACCACTTTTGGACCATGGAATTGAAATCTTTATGCTCAATCCAGAACTGCTCGAATTTGATTGACTTCCCGATTGGGTGATCTGACCAATCCCACTGGAGGCAGATTCAACAATGATCCAACCCAGCCGTCGGGAGGACACTGGCTGATACTTCTCCTGCTTCTCTGGCAATGTCCTATGAGACTTTAAATCTGACTATTTCATAGGCTATGTGATGTTCCCCACCTCATCAATTGTTCCATGTAAGCCATCCACTTCATGTTTCCATGTCAACTAGTTGAATTTGTTCCACAAAGTCTCTGAAAGACTCCTGGAATCTATCCAAAACCCGCCTCCCCCTTTCTTTTCTCCTAGGGACGTTATCATATTGAATCCCCCCCCCCCATTATCCATGAGCTATCCCCTACTTTTCTGTTTATCCATCTCAAGGACTCTAGAAAGGGGGTTTTTTGGGGGAAAGCACTTGTTCCATAGATGTTTGTTAGAGTTCCTTTTGCTCCAGAATCCAAAATCATGAAATCTATCGTTAGAGAGAAGCGGGTCGCCCACCAATTTGTTAGAGTCATTAATTTCGGGTACTATATGATTTCCATTCCTCATATTGTCTCGATAGCATCTACCACCACTGTCCTACACCCTTTCCTAATCCTTTGTCCCACCTTGTCTAGTGTTTTAAACTTACACTTTGTCTCCTGGAGGAAAATAACTGTTGGTTTCTCCTTCTTAAACTTATTTGCCAAAGTCTTAATTTTCTTGGGGTGGTTTCACCCCCGTATATTCCATGATATTATCTTCATTGGTTCACTCAATTAACTTCAGAGAAGGCTGCTACTATCGTAGGATACTGGCCTCATTCAATAAGCTTGACCCCTATTTTCATTATCCTTTGTTTGTTTGTCTTCCTTCCTCTCCTTCCTCCTATAGTTGCTTCCTTTTGTTGCCCTTCTAGGGTCCTCTGCTATCCTGAGTTGGTGGCAAGCCCTTGTCTTGATGATCGCTTCTTGTAATAGCTCCAATTGCCATCAGGACACCTATCCTTTCCCCCTTTTCTCACATTCCTTCTCAATCTCATCTAGATCTAATTCCCCCAACTCCATATCCTCAACCCCGTCTTCCTCCATGGCCTTTGTCTGCTCTTTTGGCTCATACTCCTCGTCCTCCTTAGATTCCTTTCCACTCGCTTGGGTTTCTGGAGCGACATCCTTATCCTTAGGTATTCCTCCCCCCTCCCTCTCAGTTAGGATCACAAAATGGTTGTTGTTGTTGTTTGAGCCTCCCCTTTTGTGACTTTTGCCTTGTTGCTGCAAGGGACCCGATCCGGGCCTTCTTTTGCTCCGGATCTGAATAAAACCTTCCTTGTCCCCATATTTGTTCCTGCGTCTACTAGGCCATTGGTGGTTGTTGACTATGTTTTGGGCAATTTCGACTGAAATGTCCTTAGTTATGGCATTGTCTGCACCTAAAAGGAATGTGTTCAAAGTCAATCGATTCCATCAACTCTTCATGTTCCCAGTTTAAGCCGATGGCTTCAGGTATCTCTTTCGATAGATCCATATAAACATAGATGCGAGCAAATGAAGTGTACCATTGTTGTTTAGTTTGATCTGCTACTTTCACAAATTCTCCTAGCGTGTTCCCAATATCATGTAGGATTTCGAGATCCCAGTACTCGCACAACAGGGAATACGAGTGGATCCATATCGAGGCAACCCTCATGTCTTCTTTCTCTAGGTTGAATATCTCCTTCCATGGCCAAAGGTAAAGGCCCGCAGAGAAGAAAAAATAAGGTCTTCCTTCTAGGATTCAGTCCTAGTCCTCCTGATTGAAAAGGATGATGGTGAAAAACCCCTTTGAACCCAACTGCAAATCATAGTGCCCTTTAGGGCTCCAATTGCTCTTAATCCATATTACCAGATCCTGTTCTTTCGGCCATATCCCAATGAATTTCCCTATCAAATCTTTTTCCTTCCAGAGTTCAACTTTTTCTCTTACCTTGTCTGATTGGATTTGAAGAGCATGGATCGTCTGGTCTCGCGTGAAGCATCCTCCCATGCCCTTCTTCGAAGATCATAATGGGGCATCCGAATCTTCTATCTCCTCGATCTCCCCTTCGCCGTTGCTCTGACCTTCATCGAGCTTCAATTATGTCGCCATGTTCGGAGTGTTGGAGTAGGAGGGGGAACGACCCCCTCCCTGAAAGGTCTTTGCTAAGACCCTCCCTAAGAGAATAATTAGTATTCCCACCTAATCTCTCAGGATGGATGCACCTCCAATCAACTGCCAAACTTCCACATGCCTAAAAACCCTAGATCCCTTCCCTCACCACCACCAGGTAATGCCACACATTTAAAACATCTGAAATAATGAATTAAGTAAAATGTTGTGAAGATTTCATCCTAAAACCTTTAAAATGTTGAATTCTCATCCCAACAGGGGCAACTAACTAACATATACTATTATACCCAATGTAGGCCATATATTATAATGGCTTAGTTATATACAAAAAAAATTATTGTAGTTATATACAAAAATAATTATTGTAGTTCCTTAAGGTCACCTTTGGGATATGCCATATACTATAATGGATTAGTTATATATAAAAATAGTTATTGTAGTGATATAAAAAAATAATTATTGTAGTTTCTTAAGGTCACCTTTGGGGATAAAAGAGATGGTTTGAAATTCCATTTAGACATTAGTTATGTAAGGAAAAAGTACTACTAAGCCTATTTCATGAGTCTAAGATGAGTGGATCTCATAACTAGGGTTTTGATGAATTTTTGCATTGGCAGTAGCAAGGTTCTCTACATCCCAGTATGGGAGAGATGTTGTCATGTAACATAACATAATGTAATGTTCCGTTACCAAAAAATAAAAATAAAAATAATTACAAGCTTCATGTCAACTCATAAAATAAAAAAGTAATTACAAACTTCATGTGAGCTCATAAAATAAATAATAAAAAATAAAACCAAATAAAAAATAATTAGAAAGCCCATGATCGCTTATAAAATAAAATAAAATAAACTAAAAAAAACATAGATCTATCTTAAATCCCGACCTATCAAGCATTGCGAGGATCAGTTTTCTTGAGGTGTAATTTTTTTCTTGATGTGTAAAAAAAATAAGACTAAAAAAAAATACACCTCAAGGAATTAGATCTCTCTTGGTGATTGATAAATCCAAGTTTAAGATGAATCTATGATAATTTAGTTGATAATTATGCTTATGATAATTCTCTTTATTGTATATGTTATAATGGTTTAGTTGATAATTATGCTTATGATAATTCTCTTTATTGTATGTGTTATGATGATTTAATAACGAGTAAAATTAATATACATGAATTTAAGCCTTTATGATGGATATAAGCAAGATTTTGCTTATTTCATATCATAATTTATTCACAAGTTTTTGTTTATTTAGTAGTATGTATACTGTTTTTCTTTAGCTAGCGAATTACTAAATTCTTTTTAAAATTAATCATAGATACGATGTTTATAATAATAAAAATATACAAGCGCTCTCTCTCTAATCATAAACATTCAAAAGTCAACCAAGACAATTCACATACAACATGCACAACAAAATATGGACAAATGCTTTTACTTTGGTCCCTCATCATTTTTATATTTTACTTAAAGATAATATAATATTTTATTGGTTCAAAAGTAAACTTATAAATTGAATTCACTTAACAAAATTTACACAGATTTTTCTGAAACATAATCAACAAATATATAACTTAAAGATAATATAATTTTTTCTTGATCCAAATCAAAATATAAAATAATAACAAATAAGAATACTTATCTTGTTCAAATTTTTTCCATTACAACTGGTTGCTTGGAAATTTTTTACCAACCAACAATGGCATCTAATGAGGATAACACCCTCAATCTAGGATATGAGGTGACAATGATAAAAATACTATATATTAGGCATTGATCATTCATTCATCCCCAACCCAATGTGGCTGTGTCTTGGTGAAATCTCTTACTATCATTATCTTAGGAATCTCATCCAATCTTCAAACTATTATGGACATCTTCCTCTTAGTTAAGCATAACTCGTCACTTCTTTATTATACAATCTCTCAAGAAATTTGCCTTAACAAGTGCTCCAATTCAGGCAAAGAGTGTCCATCAAATGGTCATCCTCAAATAAAAATTATCTTTCAATGTCAAAATCAACATAAGTATTAAGGCAATTATGGCTACACTCTTCATCCTTGATCTCCCTACAATCATTCACTTCAATCCAGGATTCCAATGACAATGGGCACCATTTCCAAAGTTAGCCAAGAATCTACAAACCTAACTAAATTTTAAAAAATTGTACCAAAAGCTACAAATGCCAAGAAGAACAAAGAAGAAGACCATTCATCATGCATTCATCTTTTAATGACAATGACAACTAAGAATAAATTGTTAATGGTATAATTCTAATTGTTTTTTTAAAAGAAAGGAGAAACACCCATATGACAAATTATTCCTCGAAGAAAACTCCTCTCACTTCATTTCTCATTGTTTCATAGCTCCTTTTATTTTAGTAACATATTTCTAGACATCCATTATTATCATCATGTTATCAAAGTGATTTACTAACAAGACCTTGGACTTGGGCTCTTAATTGAAACTTGTATTTATTGCAAGTAAGTATCTTTCAGGATGTGCTCAATCAACATAAATACTTCATTATAAAAAGTAAATAATTTATTGAATATATTTTAAAAATCTATAACAAGATATTACCATTGTAAGTTAGATTAGTTATTATTCTTTATTTTTTTAATAGATCTATATACTAAACCATTATTATTTTTTCACCAAATCGGTTATTGATTTTTTATTTTTTTTATTGAAAAAGAATAATGATGGGATTTAACACAAACACAACAATTTAGAGATATACATTTCCCGATCACCGCTGATTCTCAATTCAGAATTAGGGAATTTGATGCAAAACACTAGGCATATCATTCAAAGATAACATTCCTTGGGGGAGAAGGCATCCTTTGTTTGCTTTAAGGTCGGCCGACTTGTTCAATTCATGAAGAATGTGAAAGGAAGAGACCGATATACACTCGATTAAGATGAAGTGAATCCTGTGCATAGTCATGTTGAAACTGGGTTTGGAGAACTTAGATGCAAAATTTAAAACTTTAATAATGAGTTTTGAATCTCCAAAAAATTGAAGATTGGTATGACCAGCTTCTGTGGCGAGTTGACATGCTTTTAGAAGAGCATATAATTCTGCTTGGTTGTTAGAGAGCTATCCCATTCCCCAATTGAAGCTAGTTTGAAGCAATCCTCCCGGAAAGAAAATTAATCCACTTGCTCCAGCGTTTCTCGGATTTCCTCTTGATGCACCATCAAAGAAAATTGAAACTTTGTTCTTCTTTTCCACCAGTCCGAGAAGTCTGTTTTCGAACTTCTTATCTGCCAAAAATATTTAAGCATAGGTCTTCTAGAATTCAGCTAAATTCTATCAATCTGAGGCAGTCCAATCCACTTGTATTCAACACTAAGGTTATTGAGATCTAGTTGCTTTCCCGCTACTTGCAAGAGCATTGCCTTTGCTTTAGATGCTACAAGTTCAGGATTCTTGGATTTGCTCTTGAATATTAATTCGTTTCTGGCTAACCATATTTTCCACCAAAAGAATTTTGGGGTGGCTTGCCAGATTTTCCTCCACTCATGACTTGAAGAAGAAATTATAGGATATCGGTTCTGCCAGTTTGCAAAGAGATTTACAGGTTCATCATTTATAGGAATAGAAATCGGTAGCCCAAGTAATAGAAACGCCCAGGCTTTTTGAGAGTAATCACAATTTACAAAAATATGAGCAGAAGTTTATGTTGCCTGCTTATAGAAGCAACATCAAAAAGGGCAAAAAAAAGGTCTATTTAGCAAATTTTCCCCATTTAAGGCTCGCTGGTGCATGAGGATCCAGGTAAAAAAGTTGACTTTTGGTATGCTAGGGGATTCCTAGACTTGTTTCCAGAAATTTGCATTATGAGGAGAAGGTGGATAATCGTGAAGAGATTTATACCCAACCGCTGCTGAATAGTTGCCTGAAGATCTCCAACCCCACGCATCTTTGCAGGAAGAGTGAATGGGAGCAATTCCAGTTAAAGAATTTAATAACATATTAAATTGATAGTGCAAAATAGAATCCCTGCGGCCTAGCAAATCTGGAAACTTCCACGCTGCCCAGTTACCTTTTCGATCCCAAGAGGAAATGTCAGCCAAATGCAAAATACCCTTGCTTACCAGCTAACATTTTATTTCATCGATTGCTGGGACAGAGTTTAGAGGATCATTTCCATTAATCTTATCATCCCATAAAAAAAAATTGTTGCCATTTCCAAGAATCTTAAATAATTGCTTGGTAAAAAATGCTAAACCTTTTCTGCAGAGATTCCATATTGAAGTTCCTTTGGGAGTATTAGTCAACTGTAAATTTCAAAGAGTTCCACCATTCGGATATTTTTTCCCAAAAAATTTGACTTACAGGATGATTTTTGTCGAAGAAAAGTTGCCACAACAATTTTCCACCCATGGCTAGATTTGCCATCCCCAGGTCTTTAATTTGTAGTCCTCCTTCAGACACAGAATGCTTGACAGTATCCCAGTTAACCAAATGCAATCTACCTTGATTTCCTTTACCACCTTGCTAGAGAAAATCTCTTAGCAATTTGGATAACTGATCCAAGATCGATTTAGGAGCCAGCAAAAGAGAAGACTGATAAATCGAAAGAGTTGAAAGAGTATACTTGATTAAAACGAGTTTTCTTGCTGTCGTAAGCCAATATCCACCCCAGAAGACAATCTTGGCTTTTAACTTACTAACAATTTCCAACCAATGAGAAGGGTTGTTTTGAACCAGTGTTAGAGGGATACCCAAGTACTTGACTTTGTTCCAATTGGCAAATCCCTCAAAACCTAGAAGGTGAGAAATGTTTGCAATAGTTTCAGGAGTAGCATTCCAGCCATACACAACGCTCTTTCGGTTGTTGATAAGGGATCTTGAGGCAGTACAAAAATGCTGCATAATTTCTTTAAGAACTCTCGCCAGTCTTAACGAATCCCCACCCAAAAGCAATGTGTCATCAACAAAGAGTGCATGATTAATAGATTCCACGTCACTCGCCGATTTGATTCCCGGAATAGTCCCAACATTTTTTCCACAGTTAGCTTTCTACTCAGAGAATCAACCATTAGAATGTATAGAAACGACGATAAGGGGTAGCCTTGCCGAAGACCTCGGGAAGCTTGAAATAAATGAGCAGGTCTGCCATTCACTAAAGGTGCTATCCAAGGCTTATCGACATAGGCTTTAATCAAATTAATAAAAGCAGAGCTGAATCCAAATGAATTAAGAATTTGATAAAGGAAAGAGAGCTCTGCTTTTACAAATGCCCCCAGTTTGTTCTTTGCACCATAAAAGTGTAAAGTCCATGCGTCTAAATGTCAGCAAAAGGCTGGTTTCATGACCTCCTCATCTTGGAGGGAATCATCAATGGGTTCTTTTGCTAGTAATGGACATTTTGCAAGCTTATCTGCAATGACTTCACCCTTTACAAACTTTTGGAATTTGAATTCAATATTTAATTCCCGCATAAGTAGGATCCACTTTGCAGTTATACCTGTAAAACAAGGTTTCAAGGAAGCGCACTACATTTGTCTCATGACGAGTATACAATACAGCCAACATCTGAAAGGTTAGAGTGAGGAGCGGAACTCACATGAGTCTGAAATGTGAACACAAGCACCAAGTATCATCTTAGCTAAAATAGACCTAAAGATGAATAACATTTAAAGGGTTTCTATGCACCATTGAAATTTTTTATTGATGTTCAATTAAGATAGATTCAGTCTCTAAATAAATAGAATGCAGAAGACACAAATCTCTCTCACATGCGTTTTAGAAACAAGAATAAGCAAACAAAAGTGTATCAGGACAAAGGTATACCTCTCACCTGCGCCATAGGATCCCTTGCTTCCTCCTCTGCTTATATCAAAACATTCTTCCCTGCTCCTTTTGTAACCCTGATAATGTGATCTAGTTGGTACTTATATATTCGACCTGACCTTGAAAACTGCCAAGAATCGGGTCAGACATACATGAGCCATAAACAATTTCAGAAATGGAAATTTGTGCAAAACTTTGATATCTTGATGCATGGTCCATTTTATGCCCCTCTCCATTGCTCCCAGACCTCCCATAATTCATACTTATAATCTGGGGCAAAAAACAAGAGAAACAAGTATTATAGGTGCAAGTTAGAAGGAAAGTACCTTTAGCTAGGGCACCAACCCAGATTCCACTGCCCCCGCTAACCCTTTCACTTCCACTAGCCCTGATGGTAAATTATGTTTCTGTCTTAAAAAAACCCATCACTTTGTCAAGAAATATAAGGAAGATATAAATCATGGGAGGATATAAAAAATAGTGTAGCCATGGTCTTATATTTCCACCGTTTAACAAGTATCGAACTTCGACTCGAATGAGTAATTTCACTTCACTTAGCGAGAATGATTATTTGTCTCTGGTAAAGAAAGAAAGCAGCCTCCTATCAGTGAGAGAAAAGGAGGGAAGCATGCACAATAAGACCGCCGGATAGAGAAGAAGTTTGAACTACCATTTTCAATATTAAATTTTCTGGCAGATAGAGAAGAAGTTTGAACTACCATTTTCAATATTAAATTTACTGCCGGACAAAGAAGAAGTTTGAACTACCATTTTCAATATTAAATTTTCCACTGGATAGAGAAGAAGTTTGAACTACCATTTTCAATATTAAATTTGGCTTTTTTAAAGGAAAATCAATTTTGGTAGGTTGAATATATTTTTAACACATAAACATGGTTTTATATTCTTTCAACAAAAACTAGTGGTTTTGAGAATTGTATACATCATGGAGGCATGTAATGGGTTGAGTACAATCAAGTTTGAGAAGTATGAAGAGTTGATCTATCTCTTTTTTCATGGGAATTTGTTTTTTGAATTTTTCATTCATATCAATCACTACCCAAGTTTTACATAATATGTTCCTTTTATAAGGATTGATATCCAAAACTTAACAATGACTAAATCAATAATGTAAAGAGTAATTCTTAAAGTTATGATCCGAGATCGGATGGCTACAAATGAGGATAGAGGTTGGGTTATTTAGGAGACCTTTCATTTCCTTGTTAATTGTTACTTAGTGAAAGTCTTAAATTCGAAGCATTAATCTAGAAAGTTATCCCTATAAGGGAATCAATAGAATGGATTATTTTTTCCTACACTAAAGAGTGTTAGATGGGGAGAAGATTCATGAGGAATTGTGAAGTAAGGAAATGAGTAATATTTATTGTGTTGGATAAGGAATTTGATGGGAATGTCATGTTTTATCGATGGTTGGTAGAGTTCACTAGAATTATCTATAGTGAGCAAATTCATTGAGCTTGAAACCAAGTGGATTGAGTTGAGTATTTATGAGTTTGTAGCTTGATTCGTTCACCCTAGTGGCCTCATAACCCAGTTTGTGGGTGGAATCCATCCAAGAAGCCTATAGTCAAGTGAAAATTTTCTAATGCACAACTAGTTTCCTAAACAAACTCTATTCAAGAAATAATTATTACATCTCTACTTATAAATATATAATTGAGTTGGGGTTTCTAATTGGAAAGCTCATCATGGCTAGAAATTGAGGATATATGGGTGAAAATCAAATTAGGGAGATGGGTATAGGCTTGAAAGGATTTTTAGGTGTCTTGCATGTTTTGACTCCCTAAGTTGAAATCTCTTTTAAAGAGGGCCATGGACCTAGTAGACTATGGTGAGGACAATGATCCGAACCCTAACTCGATATTATTCTTAAAGGAAGAACTCCTTAATATTTGTCATAGTTCAGGATCTTTCCCAAGTAGATGTAATTGACGATTGAGACAATCATGGTACCGAGGAAGGCAATGTGCGAAATAGATGGTGTAGAGAGGGACAAAGTTCCTATCAAGGACTAATCCCCAAAAGCAATATAGAGAGTGCAATAAAAGCTCATTTTTGTGATTTAGGTTCATTGGGTTTGCGAACTTTGAGTTTGGACGTGGAAGCTGGAAAGATGATACAGTGCTCGGTCTTGGAGGTGATTTGAGCCCCATTTACATTCATTCTAAAAATTTACATCTTGTATCCTTGTTTGAGATTGAGTTACCCTGCTCTCTTCTATGAATATTTTAAACCTCACTTGATGTCCATGTTTGGTTAGGGTGCCAAAATCAAGAGCTAGATGAGAGATAAGATGGTGCAAAACCAATCAGATGATTTGGAGTTAGAAGAAGGTGAAGACAAAGATTATTATAATACCACTTTATCAGGATGGTGTAGAAAGAATAACATAAAATCTTGCAGCACCATATCATGTTGTTATAGTCACTCAAATGCCATTAAGGTCACTCAAATGTCGTCAACTTCAACTAGATTTCATTAGAGTCATTTAGGTGATATTAGTATGTTGCTCATATGTCGTTGCAGACATTTAAGTGTCATTAGGATCAATCAGTATCCATAAGTATTATCAAATGCATCATCATCGTGGACATTGATGTTGTTTTCATCATCGTCGTCATCAATGCCATATGCTACATCAGCCTCGTTGTCATCATCAGCCTCATTGTCATCATCATCGTCATCATTGTCATTATGGTCACTCATATTCCATTGGTGTTCTTAATCACTCATCGCCATTAGGATTCATGTCGTGTAATTGTTAAGGTCATTTATATGTCATTGTAGTCATTTCGATGATAATAGGGTCATTTAGATGTTGTTACAGACATTTAGGTTCCATTAGAATCAATTAGGATCTAGAAGTGCTACCACATTCATAATCACCGTTGACATAGACATCGTCATCATCATCATACAATAAATCAACATCAATGTCGTTGCCACAGTCATCATTGATGTCATCAAGTACATCATTGTCATCATCAATATAATTGTGACAATAATGAGCAAGGAACTCTACTAGCTCACAATAATGGATGATATAGTTTTATACATATCAAATCATATCCATATGCTCCATCATAATTATTGTAATGCATCATTGTCACGTTGTTAGGTCCAATCAGATGCCATTAGGGTCTATCAAATGTTGTTGGGGACACTCAAATGCCATTTGAGAAATTTAGGTGACATTAAGGTAATTTACCCCTCATTATAATTAATCAAGATCCAACAGTGCCATGATTACGATCATTTAGGTTCCACTATGATAAATCAAGATCCATAAGTATTATCACATGAATCATTATCATTAACAATGATATCATCGCCATCATAACCATGATCATTAGCAACATGCATGAGTACATCAACATCAACATCATTGGCATCGTCATATATCATCATAATCATAGTCATTCATCTCAACCTGATTGTTATCATCATAATCATCATCATCAATATCCTTTCCATCATCCATCATCAACATGATCATCCTCGTGCTTTTACGGTGAGTCTAGTTGCATTAGGGTCACTCAAATGTTGTTAGGGACAATCATATTCCATTAGGGTCATCTAGGGGCTAGCATGGTCAATTCAACAATATAGCTTATAGCATCATAGAGACAACAACCACAAGATTCTATGTTTGGGTCAATCAATCAGTGAGCATTGTTTCCACCCTCCATCAAGATATTATAGCTAAGAATCAAGAATCTACCAAGGTTTTGCTTCGGGTAGAAAAAATATAACAATCCCAATCTAAAAGTGGCCCACAAAGCATGACACCAAAATCGTGGATGATGTTAGTACCAAAATCCAACATCTGAATCGACAAAGCTTTTGGAGTGGGACACACCATATAAACTGTCCCCATCTCACCATTGTCATGTTTGTGAGATTATTCACAATAATGGTGATGTTAAAAAACACACTAACCTTTCAAAATACAAAAAAATGTGCCAGTGGGTGCACTACTTCAATACTTGGACCTTGCATCAAAATTATCGTCCCATGTCATCTTTTTTTCAAATGCTCATGATGCAAAACATGACAAATTTGGGGCATCTTAATTTGTGCCAATTTTAGAATCACTCTACAAATTTATTATCAATGTAATGAAAACAACATATCATGTTGGTGTTGCATTGGTATCTTATCATGTGTAAACTTTTGGCATCAACGTAAAGATGTTTTTAGCACCAAGTCAGAATCATATATTTGCGATGTGTATCCAATTATAAATTATTATTTAATAATTGATTAATTAATTATCAATTATTATTTAATCATTGATTAATTAATCATAATTATTATTTATAAATATTACTTATTAACTATTAATTTGTTATTGTTAATTATTAAATATACCTCTAGTTGTTGCACTAGGTGGTTGTGTTAATTAAGTGGCAAATTGACCTTGGTAACATCGGTGTTAGAGGTTATACTTGTATATTGACACTCCTTAACTTATATCCATATTGATGTTTTCGAAAAAAAATATGGAAGAGAAAGAAAGATAGAGGTGGCCTCCCTTTGGTAAAATCGCAAAGCCTTGCCAAGACAAAAGTTGTGGGGTTTGGGGAATATATAATGTCCATCATTTTTGGAAATCCCTAGATTTTAAGAGCCTTTACAGTGTCATACATTTCCTATGTTTATAGGAAGATGTAATTAAATCAAAGTATATACAACCCTTTAATTTGGATATTAGATCATATATAGAATAAAACTAGTATAGAATGGGAAGCTTTAGCTCTAGCATTCCCCCCTGTAGGTCAATGGATTGCTCGAAAAATTAGAAATGGACAGTGTTTGAATAGGGGAAGCTTTAACTCTATCGTTTCCGCTTATAAGGAAAAATAAGTAAAAAAAATTGATCCACTTCTTCAAAGTAAAACCATGAGAATTATTGAAATGCTTGTTGCTTCATTCCATTTTAAAACAAGACCAAAATGTCCTTAAGAGTACAAAGAAAGTTATTTTTTTTATAAGATTGATATCCATTCTTGTGCCTTGGATGTTCTTGGTAAAAATGAGGGTATGGATGGGGGGTTGTCCAAAACAAACTTGTAGGGTAACATTTTGGTAGCACCATGATAGGTGGTATTGCAATACTACCTTTTTGCAAGGTGGGTGTAGTGGGTGGGGGGTGGGGGAACTACTAAACCCAATTGCCACATGAGTCAATGTAAAACCCAATGGCTAACAATATTGTTATGGTCAACACCTCAAAACCTCTATTACTTATTATTAACTCCAATATTTCAAGTCCTGCAATATCCAAAAGTATTGTGACATGCATCATCATCATGGACATCGACATTGTCATCATCATCAATGCCATATGGTACGTCAATATCATCTTGATCATCATCATCTTCAACATTAAGTACATTATCAACAAAATCATCTTCATCATTGTCATTATGGTCACTTATATGCCATTATTGTTCGTAATCACTCATCACCATTAGGATTCATATCAAGTAATTGTTAAGGTCATTTATACGTCGTTATAGTCATTGATGATTATAGGGTCATTTAAATGTCGTTACAAACATTTAGGTGCCATTAGAATCAATTAGGATCCAAAAGTGCTACCACATGCATAATCATCTTTGACATCCACATCCTCATCATCATCATACAATAAATCAACATCATTGTCATCGTCGTAGTCATCATCAATTTAACTGTGATAATAATGAGCAAAGAGCCCTACTACCTCACAAGAATGGATGATATAATCTTATACTTATCAAATCATATCCATATGCTCCATCATAATTATCATAATGCATCATCATCATGTTTTTAGGGCCAATTAGATGCAATTAGGGTCTATCAAATGTTGTTGGGGACACTCAAATGCCATTAGAGCAATTTATGTGAATTAAGGTAATTTACCCCTCATTAGTATTGATCAAGATCCAAAATTGCCATGATTACAATCATTTAGCTGCTACTATGATAAATCAATATCCAAAGGCACTATCACATGAATCATGATCATTGACATTAACATTGATATATCTGACATTATGTCGGACATTTTCCAAAAACAATTCCTAGCTCTAAACCTAGTGCATTTCCTAGCGCGATTCCTTTCAAAATTTCTGGCATTATTCTAGGCGTTATATCTGTCTCTATACCTGACACTATGTTGGATGCTTTCTAGGCGCAATTCTTGGCTCTATACTTGGCGTTATGTTGGATGTTTTTCCTGTCGAAATTCATAGCGCAATTCATGTAGCTAACCATGGATTAATATATGGTGCTATGCTATTCAAAACGTTTTTTGGAGGCTATTATGGGTGTTATATGGGATGCTTTTTTGGACGCTAATTCAGACGTTAATTGGGATGCTAATTGGGATGATAATTGTGATGCTAATTGGGATGCAAATTAGGATGTTAACTGGAATGATAATTGTGATGCTAATTGGGATGCTAATTAGGATGTTAATTGGGATGCTAATTAACGTCCAAAATAAAACCAACTTTTAAAAAAGGACGCTAATTGGGATGCTAACTGGGACGCTAATTGTGACTCTAATTGGGATGTTAATTGGGACATTAATTGGGATGCTAATTAGCGTCCAAAATAGTGCCATATTTTAAAAAGGGACGCAAATAACGCCATTAAAAGCACCATCCTGTGGAAAAGCGTCCACTTTGTCCAAAAAATGATGAAAAATACACTAAAAGTGATAGTGGATGCTAAAAAGGAAGCTAAAAGAGACGCTAATCACAGGGTTTTGTTGTAGTGCTTAAATCACACACCGAGCAACACCACAAACTAATTAAATCTGCAAACAATTAATGACACAATACTTGACAATTATAAACTATATTTTTTAATAATCTTTACAAACACTAGTACAAAATGAGGAATTAGTGATTACGCGACTAAAAATTCTAGTCACCACAGGTTTTTCAAGTGATTTACTACTAAATATGAGCAATTTTGATTGACCCAACTACCAGCTTAGATCCAAATCCTAGGCTCTATCAAGCGCCGAGATGGATCAAATCTCTCGAGGTGCAAACCTCTTCTTAGGTATCCATTGATTTGATTCAA
>LPNX010951538.1:63843-189984 GCA_001517045.1 Pseudotsuga menziesii
TCACAGGAAGGACTCGACATGGGAGACCACGAAATGAAATCCTCAAAAATTAAGAAAAAAATTAGAGGCTTTGGTTGGACGAGATGGATATGAGAAACCACAGAGGAAGGGTTTGCAATGGTGGGAAGGGGGGTTTCTTTTCATTTTAGAAGCTATTACTTGGGTTTGAAATGTGAGTTTGGGGCATTTATTTGCCCACTAAATTTTTATTGGTGTTGGTTGGAAATTGCAATCGAAGATAAATTTCAACTGCACAGAATGAAAGAATCTATGTATTGAAGCCGCGGAGTTGTCTCTAGATCATTGATCACCCATTTTTTCACTCTCGCCATGGCATCATCAAGTATAAAAAATTTCAACTATTTCAATCATGCTGAAACTATTTTTTTTCGAAAGGTCAAGATTGATGTAGGGTTTAAGCTTACAAGGTTTGGTGCATTCCCCTATAGCTTTCATGGATAATAACAACAATTACGATGTTGCAAGAATATTGAGGGTTTATGGCTTGGATGTGATTATTTCATAAATGGCTATGAAGGATTTTGTTTTTGCAATTATGATATGCAGGCCAGGAAATTGCTCTATTCGTACATGTATCCAAAGATTAATGATCTTATGGAAGGTTGGTACTATGTTTCCAATTAATTTAATCATTTTACATTGTTGGTTGAAGGATTGAATTATAAATGCAAATTTTATGGTAAAATGGATAAACTTATTCCCCCTTAAGATTTGAACCATTGACAATCTGATCAAATTCATTGTGTTTTTACTATGGGATGGGATTGGATTTTTTTTTAGTATTTTGACAGTTATGGATGGACATGAATTTGTACTGGTTAGGAATTTCTGCTAATGATCCATTCACTAGGCTTCATTCTTTATCCTAGGTGCAATTCCTTGTCAAAATTTACATAATATATATCCCCCAGACCTGGCATCTAATAAGCCACAATTTTGTTTCAATAAGCTAATTGCAGCTATCTAGCCTGAGTGAAATGGTTGTCTACACAAGAATCCTATGTCTGTTGAGGTCATAGGTATTCAAGGGTCCTGAATCCTATGTTGAAAATATTCTCTATTGGAGGAAAGTTGAATGCTCAAATATTTTGACACATGTTGTACACTTCAATAAAACACGTCGAAATTGCACTTTAAAGGGAAAACCCAACAAATTTTGGGTACAAGAACAGAGTCAGAGTAAAAAATAATTAGATGGTACTGCATGCTACCAAAGTACATTAAGAAAAAAAGAGTACAAGTGATTCAGATAGTAAAAACAAAAATAACCACCAAAAAATTGGAACACTCCATTACAAATTTTAAACTTGAGGGGAAGATAACCATATATGGTATATCCAAGTAAGATGGTTAGTGAGATAATGGAATCAGTAAATGATAGTGAATTAGTGAGCAGTACATGAGCGTCATATAGAAAATCACTCTATTGAAATTTAGTTATGACCTAGATATTTTGTCTGGAATGATGTTTGGAATCAAAGATACTGCATAGTATTGTTGAGGCGCAGGTCTAATGCTTACTCAAATGGAAAAGAGGGACTTGTTTGACTATGTAATCAATTTGGTTGCAATTGTTTGTACTAACTTGGGTTGTGACACGTGCTTTTTTCGATGGCAATGCAATGTTTGTCTACTTGATACAAAGACAAAAAATGCAGAAGCATGCCAAAGCACTGCCAATGTTGTTTGAGTGAATGTCTTGTTTGAAATCCCTTGGTCAAGTACGAAAACTATTTTTACACTTATTGCTCATATGAGGATGTAGAGAGTGCCTCTCGGTGCAATTAGAATGGGTGTATAGTTAAACATGCAATGCCCCATGATGGAGGGATCATCATTGTTTTTCCTTCACGAAAGATAATCCTAAAGAAATCAATACTTTGAGAGATGATGATATTTATATATAGAGGCTCCTTAATTTGCATAAGCTTGTGAACATAGTATTCATGTACATGACATATAGACCTCATATCATTGTTATTGTAAGCTTCCCTTTCATAAGGTCATGTTAACTAAAAAAATTGTCCGTAAATGTATCAGTCGTGGTAACTTGTTTGGTAAATATCATGTATGAATGTATAATTAAAGAAAGAAAAACCACTCTAATTCCACTATTAATAAATACTTGGTCTGATGCAATTACACTGCATTGGAATGCAAATAAAAATGGGTCCCAATTAGAATAAGTCAGGTGCACCAATCATAATCAAAATAGTAATTTTGCACAAAACACTAATAAAAAAAGTCAGAAATGTAAATAGATATGATTAGACTAATGCCGAAAGAAAAAGGAAGAGAATGTGCAACCACAAAATGACCTGCAATAAATTAATCTCATGTAACCATAACCTAAAAGGCAAAGAGGTTGTGCCTGAATAATAACCCTGTGCATTAAAATGCTAGAAATGCCACCAATAAGAATATTTCCAAACCAAATAACTCCAGCAAACCCCATAAGGAATATACTTGGTGCAACCCATCCTCCATTGTAGCTGCCATTTTGAAAAATACTATTCAAAACATATGGCTATTTTGCAGTTACATATATAGATATAATTGAACCATGCATTCATCAAGACCAAAAATATCCAATAGACAAAATCTAGAACTTTGTGTTGCATGCTTTCAGCCATTAAGTAAAACCACCATGGAGTTATTAATCTTTGCTTTGCATTTATAAAGTAAACAAGGACTTCATCGGAGTCTATAGGGGCCTCTCTTAAGGTTGCAAGAAGTCATTCATGAGTAACCCACTTGTACACGATATCATTGTTAAGGATTCCATACATTTGCCACAAGCATGACACTTAACTACTGAAAGCAAACTACTAGGAAGTGTCAAGAAAGAATATCATTGGCAAGTACATTTATAGGTAAATGGCCCTTAATTGACTTGGCTAGGATCCATTTAGAAAAGTATTATGTCAAAACTTATTTTAAAAATCTTATTATCAAAAGTTCAATTTTTCCAAACTAACATGAGCAGGGGCCATAAGATGCATTCATTCGAAGCTATCTTCTAAGATCATATCACAAGACTCAACTAACTAGTAATTACATAGAAAATAGCACCACAGTATGCATTGGTCTCCTCGGCGAACTGATGGAGCACATTAGGTCGAAATAACTCTATTGTAATTCTTCAAATGCAAGTCTCAATTGTTATAACTTTTTCCTTTGATAAGTTTTAGGTACTTGCTAATGTGTTTAAAGTTTCCCTTGTAACACCCTATTTTTTACCCCATGTTGTAATCATGTATGTAATGATGTGTTTGCACTCGAACTTGCACTGCTTCCTCTATGAAGATCTCATGCAAATTCAAGACACTACACCCATTGTCACCTCGACATACATGCCTCTTTCTTTAGGTTTGGTGCATGCCAACTCCAGGGGTGGTATCCCTAAATTTACCTGCACTTATTAGTTATTTCACTTGATGACATAGAGCTGCAGGTAAGCAAGAATCATATCGAACCTAAAAAAACTTGGAGGGAAGGATCAGAGAAGACCGGTGTCTTTCTAGGGATGATGTGGTCAAATATGGGCTAGAATGATCGTCCAAAAGAGGAGCAAAGAATAGAGGCGAGGCTTCCAATATAGAATAATCTTGCTCCCAACAGGGTGTGGCTTCGAATGAAAGGGTTTTAATGGATAAAGACTTTATCCTAGATGTTATGAGGGAGCTAGGGTGTGTTGTAGCTCACTGTAGGTTCTAAGGGGCTAGGGATCTCACTAAAACCTGCAATAGATGATACATATCAGAGATACAATCGTCCAATCGACCAATTAACCTAAAAACCTACACAAGAAAGTAATCAAGCATTTAAACACACATCAAAGCAATAAGGAAAATGATGGAGAAACAAAAAAACTTTTTTATCGGTCAATATGGAAATACAATAAATGGTCTTTGAAATTTTCCAACCCTTATAACAA
The DNA here is from genome assembly GCA_001517045.1 of Pseudotsuga menziesii. Taxonomy (NCBI): domain Eukaryota; kingdom Viridiplantae; phylum Streptophyta; class Pinopsida; order Pinales; family Pinaceae; genus Pseudotsuga; species Pseudotsuga menziesii. The sequence continues at coordinate 67,802 of LPNX010951538.1, forward strand.
TCATATCTTTTGTTCTCATAGGCTTCACTTGACCTAGAAATGTCCACCCTAGGCCTCAGAGAACCATTTATCTGCATGATATCAATGGCAACTGTGGCATGCAAGTCTAGTTCACCTTAAACTCCAATTTGATGGTAGTTTGAGTGTTGTCCCAGTCTTAGTTCTATGGTCCTCACTATTCTCCACATTCTGCATGGCATGCTTTTTCCTTATTATAATTGTATGTAATTCGACCTAAACTAATAACAACTCATATCATGTGTAATAATCTCTGAAATGTTGATGGAATGTATGCATTCATCCCTAATCCATTTAACCTTTTGTGAAAGCCAACTGTTGTTTACTCCCTGTAATGGAAAAAATAAACCAGACCTATTCACTAGGGGGTGTGCCCTGCTATAGATAACAACTTAAACCACCACTTGAATTAGGGTGCAACTCTTTCTCTTAAAGTGCAAACCAAAACAACAAAATAATTTTGCTAAAATTAGAGTCCTCTCTGCATGGAGACTTAACTAGAAATGATCTGGAACATACACAAGCTAAGCGCACTTGTCTTGGATGAGATCAACAATGAGTTAAGAATATGCACTTTCTATAAACAGACTGCCAAATGTAACTTGTACCAGTGTTGATCTTCCTTTTCAAAATGACCACAAAATGATGCACCCCCCATACCTGTTGCCGTAACCTTGAGTTTTAAAATTAGTTTAAACTTTTAAAGCAATCCAACGCATGTTAGTCCATCAGTTTGACTGTTGTTTAATAACATGCAAGTTTTAAGTGATGAACTCATGTGCCCAATATTGAACTACCACTTGTGCAGAGCATTTGGAAAATATAAATACTAAACTCTGGAATCTACGTCTGCATGTGATGTTAAGTGATTTCTTTTGGGCACCATCTATATAAGTGCCACATAATTAAAACTCAAGTTTAGTATTTCTTGTACTGTGCCCTTCATCCACTGCCGGTTTGTACATATGAGCTCATGCATGACTTTATGATCTACGTATGGTTATCCTCTTGTCCACGTGGTGTTTTAACTAGCCAAAATATTTGTGGGTCAATACTCAAAAGGTATCGCTGCAAAAAGGTTATGATTTGGCTTAATTCACTTGTTATATTGTCTAAACTTTTAATCAATTTTTATACATGTACATATCGATTGAGACAATAACACATTGGTAGCATCGTTTAAATTTCTAATTGAAATGTACAGGAATGATATCATCAGCCACTTTGAATTTTCCAATTAAATGTGAAAAAAATACCATTTGCAGTTCAAGAGTGTACTTGATGTTCTATATTTTTCGGAAGCCACGTTGTTCGCCTTCATACTCAATGAGTGTAACAGGTGACCCCTTTTCCTTCAATGCTGGATAGGTCTTACATGCTTGTATAGGAGGGACAACATTGTCTTCTAATTCTCAAAATAAAATCTATGGACATGAAAGTCTATCAACAAAATCGGTGGGTAGTCGCCTCATACAGTAGTGATTCATGCTTCCCAACAAGATTGTCAGTGTAATATAATTCAAAATTTGTGTGTATCAGCTTTCAATAGTGACAAGTCGGCAACTCCAAGCAGAGAAACCCCAGTTTTCAATGTTTCCCTAAATACAAGCACAACCAACATTGTGTAGCCTTCAGCCGATGTCTCAGTAATGCACAGCCTCTCACCGTCTATCCTCCCCATTGTTACCAGAAATTTAAAGTTCCACCCCAGTAGATTGGAACATGAAAATATGTTTTGTAATTCACATACTTCAAGATATACCATGCAAGGAATCCACCTGAATCAAAATATATGATATTACCTCTCGAATTCTAATTGTTCCAAACACTTCTTAGCTATTTCAAGGCAATCAATTGATCGAATAATTCCAACTTAGTCCCACATGGTCTTTTGTAACTCCGTCCTTGTTAATGTTGTAATATGCTTGACATAATCTATGTTGTAAACCCCAAGCACAATAGATACAATAAAGAAAGGCCATTCAATTGACTCGTCAATGTCAATATTCGATTTAACTATGTAATTCAATGATGGTTCAACTACTCTCTATGCAAACAAGTGCTTCAAGTAATGAGTTGTCTGCAAGCCTATTGGCACCATGATGCCCTATACAGATAAATTCACCAGCGACATATAGACCCATTACAGGCATCTCTCCATGAAATCTATATTGAACCCCACCACACATAATATGCAGCTGGCACTACAGGTATAAGGCTTTTTGTTAAGGCCATGTTGCAAAATTTAGCAGTCTTGTGATTCCAAGGAAAATCAACAACTTAAATGGGAAAAACTCAAATATCTACCCTTAAGTGTCACATAGGTAGGCCTCTCTTTATTTAGATCTCCTAGATTCCCTAGAGAAATCTAGATTAACAATGGAAGGTGACCTCGACTAAACTTTCCAAGGTACCAACTAGGGGGTTTCCACATGCAATGCCTAAGAAGACTAAGTGTATTTAGGAATTTGAAAAGGTTTAAATCGAGGTGCAAATGCTTTTATTTATCGAGGTACAAAAGGTTTAGAGCATGCGGTGCAAAATGCTTATATTTCACGGTCCTTTGGATTCAGGTGCCTCATTTTTTTTCATAGTCAAGAAGCTAGTCTTCTCCAAGAGTTAAGTGGGTAAATATTTCTATTACTTTTCAGTCAATTTAATGGTTGTCCAAAGATGATTCATCTTTGTTATCTGGATTTTCCAGAATGTTAAAACCATGCATTCAACTTGTGAAAGTTAATAGCTGGGGTTTGACCAAATACAATTAAGTTCTTTTAACAGTGCATGAAGTCCAACTTGCATGAAGTGAGATGGCTGATCAAATTGCATGAAGTGAGATGGTTGCTTTAGAAAGTTTGTGAGCATGTCTTCTTTCTTTTGTATTTACTGATTTCCATTCACTATTTTGATTTTTTTTCTACCTTTCATACTGCATTCATGAAACCTGTATGGAGATGTTTTTTTGGATTTTGCTTTTGAATTTTACTACTTTCTTTGCTCATAATAAATGTTTTTATTGCTGTTGTTTCATAATACTGTTACTGATTTCCTATCTCCCCTTTAGATAGTTGAGCTCCATGTATAACAGGCCATGAGCTGATGATGACAACTCCATGGCATTTGGGGATTGTGAAGTCTATTATTTTTTTTATAACATTAACTACTAGCTGAAATAATGTTGTACTCTACTACTCTCTTCCCTTTATGCATGTTATAAGTAGCTTCTTTGGAGCCTTTCTTATTTCTCTAGCCTTTGCATGAGAAAACTCCTCAACAGTTTTTCATAACCCCATTTCCATGGGTAGGCTTAACATTATTGCATTATCAATGTCTAGGTTTGACATTACTGCATTATCAATGTCTCGTTGTCTCTATGTTATCGTATACAACACCCTAGGGTGTAGGATCTGCGGATCCATGGATCTGATATGTATCTAGATTGGATCCTCCTAGGATCTATCATGGAAATGTATCTTGGTCCCATGAAATGGATCCTGTGAAGAATCAAACAATTCCTAAAATTTTCAAAAGGATCTTGAAACTTCTAGTGTTTCTATGATCCATTGCACCCCCACCCCCAACAAAAAAAAAAAAAAATTAATGAAAAACTTAAAAAAACCCTAGACACCTAATGGCTAAAAGCATAAGCCCCATTCCTGCTCAAGGTCTGATCTATCCTTATGTCAAGATTTTCTCTTGAACTTTAATATATCAATATCAAGGTCTACTCTCAATGTTTTTATTTTATTTATCTTTATGGTTAAGGTTTGTTGTCAAGGGCTAATCTATCTTTATGTGTTGTGTCATTGCCCACTTAAACACTGTTATGTAGGCTTGACATAGCTTTCAACAAAACCACTTTATTCCCTGCTCATAGGGACATGTGGATTGTGGCTCACTAAAACACTGTTTTTCCCTGCTTCAAGTTCATGCCGAAATTGTTATTAAAATTATCAATATCAATCATGGTTACTGTAATAACCCAAAAATTCATAAAAAATTTAAAATTTTTCATGTAATATAAAATGTTCAAAGATGTCACTGCCTAAGAACCAATAACTGCTAACGGTTACTCAAACAATAGTATTTAGAATAACGCATTATAATTCTTTAGTTCTATATAATTTATTTGTTTATCTTTGAAGTACTATGTTACGGATGTTAAATTCTGCAGTATATGTTTTTAAAAGGACAGGAAAGAAAACTATATCTAAACCTGATACTAAGTGTGTTATTACTGTTTCCTGTCAAGTAGGAAATAACCTTAGATGAGGTCGAGGCTTACTTAGCTTACAGCTAACACAGTGAAGTGATGCTTCTTTTACAGGTTCTAAACAGGTAAGAAGTTTTGTTACCAGTAAATTCCAGATCGAGAAAAACACTCAAATATCATAGGATAAAATGCTAGTTAAATTGTTTGTTATTGAAGCTTGACCCCGTAAGAGGTATTGTTGATATTTTTATTGTTTAGAAATCTGCATAAATGTTTGTAAAACACTATTGTAATCGACTGGGTTAGTGCAGTTATGCTTACTGCTACAGTACTTGTTTAAATGACCTTCCTCATTGTGTTTTCAGCTATAGACTTGTATTTAATTCTAGATGGGTGTTTTGTAAACAAATCTACTACTATAAAAAAAAGAGCACAGTAACCTAAGAGGTCTAAAAGTTAGAGGATATGTTAAATCTACTTGTGACCAAAACTTCACATTTATCATTAGTGTTGGGTATAAGTACTCTTTATATTTACCCAAGTTCTTTCTAAGACTTTAATTATTCTATTCTAACGATCCTCCTTAACCGAGTATTTGTATTTGATTTTCTTGTGTCAGAAATCTCATTTTATATGAGTTTTTGTTGACAAGGCATGAATTTGAAATTTTAAAACCATGCTTAGACTAAGACCTATATTAAAGATCTATATGGTTAAGTTATTCTATATAAGGTTATTTCCTCCCTTGTTTATATCTTACTACAACCCATAGTAACATTATTTAAAATTGAGAAGAACATAAATATTTTAAAGTTATGCATAAGACTCTAGTGTAAAGGAACACCTCTCAAACACAAGTCTTTGGCTATAAAAACAAGAAATCAAAACGAGGATATTGATACTATGCAATGATACCAAAAGGTTTTGACTTGTAAACAATGATTGTGCAGGATTGACGAGTTCGAACTATAGCATGAAACCCATCACTTGCAAATAATTTGGAGGACACATGGTTGGTGGTTGATGCTTAGGTTTTGTGTTGACTTTGGAGGCAAAGAAAAACCTTGTCCTAACCCTAAATTCACATTATTGTTTGTCTTTGCTGTGGGTGGTCGAGCTGCGGTCTCATGGTTGCCAAGCTTGTCGCCAATCCTTTCATCGTTTGTACAGAGGCCTTCGTGAGCCATATTGAACTCCTCTGCAAGTTTGTTTTTCATGAACTAGTGTAGTAGAAGTGAGCATGAATCTTGCTGCTGTCGTGAGGTGGTTTTGACAGTTGAAAAGAGTATTGAAGGTTGGGCTGTCTTCGCCTTTGTTTTTACTGTGTGAGTTGTACTCTGTGAGTGTAAAAAGTGTGAAGAGGGTTAATGAAAGAGTGAGTTGAGTTCTTTGTTTACTGCTTGTTTTCTTAATGAGGGTTTGGTCCTTACCTCGTCGTTGTCTGGGACTTCACTCCTGAACGTTGCAAACTGCATTTTCTTTTTGGCAGTGCTCCATTTCAGCTCGTGGAACTCGCGAAGAAGGCTAGGGTGAGATTGCAACTTCCAAACAGCTGTGTCGTTCCTTTGGTAAGAGCTGAAATTGGTTTTTAACTCTTCTGCAAAAGTATAAGTTTATAATTTATGGAAATTATGTATTAACAATCGTTTTCTTTTGATTTTGTGCAGGCTCTTCAACGACGACTCGATTTTTGTTAAACTTCTCCAACAGAGCTTCCATGAGGGCGTCCACCCCGGTAAGCCTCGGTTTCTCCTGGGGTACTCCTGCAAGAGTTGTGTGGTGGATTATGATGATACTGCTGTGTGTTGTTGGTTACTTGTTCGGCCGTGGCTGTTAGATGATCTGTTTGTTCCTTTATTTTTATTTAAAAAGCCCTAGTGGCTATTTTGTAATGGAAGGGTATGGGCTTTCACAGCCGTGACTTAAAGAATTTAATTTTGAGCCTTCTCGTCCATGGTTGAATATATAGTGTTGTTATTTGGTCCTAGTTTAAAGCTGTAACTTTTATTTGAACAGGCCATTGGGCCATTACATAAGGATTTATTTAGGGTTTTTAAAAATCCCTAATGGCTGTTCTTGCAGTATTTCTTTTGGAAGGATTTCGCAGTCGATACAGATATTTTGTTTCAGTGAACTCTATTTATAATTAAAATACTTTTATTTAGGATTTTAAGCCTTGACTGGTGAGGTAAAAGGATGTAAGCTAAGACTAAGTCTGTTCAGTTTTGTTATTGATAATAAAAGAATTATTACAACTTAAAACTGAATTTAACAGTATCTCTATTTGGTTTATATTTATATATTATTTTTATGTTAGCTACTTTTCTTGATATTTACCTTTCAATGGTTTAGGGTTAAGTAGAATGTTAATAAATTTTGTTTTTCTCCTTAAAAGAATTATGAACTAAGAATATTTTGACAGTGGAATGCTTCGATAGTAACTTATTATTAGTTCAGAAATGAATTTTGGAAAGAGAATAGAGAAATGAACTTAATTTAAATAAATGTACTTCTTTTCTGTACTTTCTAGAATATACTGCTTGGTTTGATATTATAAAATTGTGAATTTATTTCGTTGTGAAAGAACAGATCTTTTACAAACCCTAACTCTTATTTAAAAATTTACAGAACTAGTAATTTGTTTTAGTTAACCCTAGTTTGCATTTTTTTTACATAGGTGAGCTAACTAGGTAAATATTAAACCTAGTTTACTATTTTGCTAAGTTAAACTTAGTTTAGATAATTTACTGTTCCTATATTATCTATTTAGGACTACATACTAGGTTTATAATATGTAATTTTGTTGGTTCTACTGTGTAAAAATATTACACATACCAGTGTGTATTACTTAGGCTTTTCTTCTATCTTTATTTAGTTTACTTAAATACTTTAAGTAAATATTACAAATACAACTAAAAATTCTATAAACAATTTATACAAAATAATGTAGAAAATAACCTTTTGCATCTACATACATATTTGATTGAATCCACTGTTTGAAGATAAACAAACCTACTGTACTAGAGTACTGCCTTGCAAAAGGTGTGGAAAAATACAGTTTAGGTATTTTCTTCCTATCTATCAATTAACTCAAAAATTTCATTACTAATTTACCCTAATTCAGCTAGTTACTAATTTTCACAGCATATATAATTCTCCTATTTATCCCTAACATAAATAACACATAAATATACTATATTATTGAAAACTTTTAAACTTTCCAGATACAGTAAATAATTTAAATGACTGAACCAAGCAAAACCTGGAAGTATAGATGAGGTGACAACAGCTTAAGGAAGCTGTTCCTCCCAACCAACTCCTGGAGAAGAGATGGACTGCGATTCTCAGGACCCCCGAGCTTGTCTCCTGGTCCCCTGGTAGAAGTATTGGGTGAGAGATGTAGTCTTGAAATCCTCTGCAACTCCACTGAGTGTTCAACGGTAACTCAGTTCTGCTTACAGCAGTATGAACTCAGCTTAGAATAGCTGCATTAGTTCAGGTCTTCAGCTCTTGTCCACTCAAACTTACTTCAGCTAGTCCCCTCTGTCGAATTTCTCATGTGCAATTCATTCACTCAGAATGATCACAAATCCAGAATGAGCAGCCTTAGTTGTCTTCAATGGGAAGTTTTATTAGCATTCCTAGGTCTTTTGGGTCAGTTTTTACTTAATGAGCCACTTGCTCTTGCTCCACTTTCTTGCGGAATCATGACCACAAAAATAGGGAAGTTACAACCTGTAACAGTTAGAAGTAGTTTGAGGATCCTTCCACATGTCAATCTTCTCTCACCTAGCCTCCTCCATCAAGTGACCAGTGAAACACTCATTTAACAACTTCCCTAAGCTATTGTCTCATCTTTCATTTATTTATTAATAAAATATTCTGCAATTACATTAAATTATCCTTGACCCCACTTGGTCATTAATTACAAACTTTAACATAAAATATAACATAATGTTTCTCAAAAACATGAAAATGTTTTGCAATTTGGGGCATGTGACATACACACCCCCTTAATTTATAATATCGTCCTCGATGTTATTTATTCCTTTTCCTCAGAATTGCCCTGAAATAGAATTGGATATGCATCTCGTATATGACTTTCCAATTCATAGGTGGCTTCTTCTGGACTAAGGTGCTTCCATTGCACCTTCACCTGACCAATGGTGCGATTCCAAAACAAGATCTCCCCCCTTTTGAGGATACAATCCAGTTCCAACGGAAAATATCCTTCAGGCTCCACCTGCACATCATTCCAGTTAATAACATGAGTAGCATCATGTACATATATATTTTTAACACAGAAATATGAAAAACATTGTGAACCTTTAAGTTTGGCGATAAAGCTAACTGATATGCTACCTGTCCTATTCTGGACAGTATTTCAAAAGGTCCGCAATATCGGGGTACTAACTTAGCACAAATTCCTAACCTCGGAGAACTCTTTTTAGGTCTCACCTTAATAAAGACATGTTCACCTACCTGGAACTCCTTTTGATTCCATTTAAGATTTGCTTGAATTTTTTGTCGATCTTGCGCAACTTTCAAGTTACCTTGCACCTGTTTTACAATTAACTCCATTACTTTTAATAATTCAGGTCCTAATACTAGCTTGTCAACTGGATTACTCCATGAAATGGGGGTATTTCACTTCCTGCCATACAAAATTTCAAAAGGACTATATCTTGTTGAGGCTTGGTAATGATTATTGTAAGCAAATTCTACCAAGTGTAAGTAATCTTCCCATTTACCTGGCTGTTCTTTTACATACATTCTGAGCAGATATTCCAATACTTGATTTACTCTTTCAGTATGTCCATCTATTTGAGGATGGAAGGAGGTACTGAAATTTAATGTAGTGTTTAGTCCCTTAAACAAAGACTTCAAAAAGTTGCTTGTGAACTTAGGGTCTTTGTCTGAAATTATTAGTTTCGGTATTCCATGTAATCGAAAAATTTGTTTTAGGAAAATGTCAACAATATTCGCAGCTTTATAAGTAGTTTTTACAGGTATAAAATGAGCTGCCTTGCTTAATTTATCATCAACTACCATTATTGAGTCATTCAAGTTTTGATTTCTAGGTAGCCCTGTGATAAAATCAAGGCTGATTATCTCCCACTTCCAGCTAGGAATAGGTAATGGCTGAAGTAACCCAGCTGGATGCCGATGTTCAGCCTTTACTTGTTCACATTCAAAACACTTAGCAATGTATTCTTCCAATTCATTTTTCATGTTTGGCCAGAAATAATCATTTCTTAGCATAGTTATAGTTTTATGATAACCAAGATGCCCTAAATAAGGAGTTTATGAATTTCGTTTAAAATCAACAACTTAATATTAGGTACATTAGGTATGTATAGTCTATATTTATATAATAATAATCCTTTTTCATTTAAACTATACCCTGTACTTAAACTTTCAATTAAATTTTCTCTTACCCTTGCTTGTAATTTCCGATAATTTTCATCTTGTCCTATTCCTTCTTCTAGCTGTTCTTCTAAATCTGTTTTATAGGTGCTGATTGCTGCTGTAAAATCCAGTTTTGCATTTCTGCTTAAGGCATCAGCAACCTTATTTTGTTTTCCTTTAATATGTTGGATTTCAAGATCGTACTCGCTGAGGAAAGCTAACCACCTAGCTTGCCTAGCATTTAAGTTAGGTTAATCCAACAGATATTTTAACCCTTTATTATCTGTCATTAGTATAAACTTTCTTCCGATTAAATGATGATGCCACATTTTTAAGGCATGTGTGACAACAACCAATTCTAAGTCATAGGTCGCATAACTTTTCTCTTGAATCTTCAGCTTCCTAGACTCATAAGCAATGACGTGTCCTTCCTGAGTTAAAACTCCACCTAAATCGTCATTGCATGCGTCAGTACATACTATAAAATATTTATTAGGGTCAGCAATTCTTAAGATTGGTGCGGTGGTTAATAATGCTTTTAATTTTTTTTAAATATCTTCACACTTTTGACTCCACTTTTGACTCCACTCGAATTTCTTCCCTTTCTTCTGTAAATAAGTTATGGGATTTGCAATTTTTGAAAACCCTTCGATAAATGTTCGATAATAGCCAGTAATCCCCATGAATGATCATACATCAATTACGTCTTTTGGGACTGGCCATTCTTCGATTGCCTTTATCTTTTCGGGATCAACATAAATTCCTTCTTTAGTCACTACATGACCCAAATACTGTATTTTATCCTTAAAGAAATCACATTTACTAAATTTTGCATAGAGTTGATGTTCTCGTAACTCTTGTAAGACAATTTTTAAATGTTCTTTATGTTATTCTTTAGACTTTGAGTAAATTAAGATGTCGTCAATGAATACGACCACAAACTTATCAAGGTTTTATGCATTACATTATTCATCAAAAACATGAAAACAACTGGGGCATTAGTAAGCCCAAATGGAATAACGACAAACTTGTAATGACCATACCTGGTCCTAAAATCTATTTTAAAGATGTCTTCATATTTGATTTGGACTTGATGGTAACTAGATCGTAAATCAATCTTCGAGAATACAGTTGCTCCATGTAGCTGATCAAACAGATCATCTATGCAAGGTAACGGATATCTGTTTTTGATAGTCATTTTATTTAGTTGACGGTAATCTATACATAATCGTAGAGTTATGTCCTTCTTCTTAACAAAAATAACAGGTGCTCCCTAGGGAGACACACTGGGTCTAATATAATTCTTATCAATGAGTTCTTTTAACTGCGACTTTAGTTCATTTAATTCCAGTATATTCATCCGATAAGGGGATTTTGAGCTAGGCACTGCACCAGGTACCAACTCAATAGTAAAGTCTAACTCTCGCTTTGGAGGAAGTCCCAGAATTTCTTCTGGAAATACATCCGAATACTCCCTCAAGATCGGAATATTTTCATTATTAGTATCTTCTTCATTAATTACTGTTACAGCAAAGGCTTTACAGCCCTTTCGAACATCTCGCTTAAGTTGCAAAGGAGAGATCTGTCTTATAGCTGTTTTCTTAGGGTTCCCTTTTACATTTATTGTTTCTCCATCATTATTTACGCGATTAAAGGTTTTATCAAAACAGTTCAGGACTACCCTATGCTGTTCTAACCAATCCATACCAATTAACATATCATAAGAACCTAAAGGTAATACATTAAGCTTAACAGAGGTTTCAAACTGATCCATTTTTACAATACAATCCTTAACAAAACTGATTACCTTTCTTTTTGCACCAGTAGCTAGCTGAACTAACCAATACTTTGCAAACTTTTCTATTGATAACTTACATTTTCCCACTAAATCAGGAAAAACATAACTTAACGTATCCCTTGGATCAATTAAAATAGATATAGGTAATTGATTCAGCTTACCTTCCACTTCCACCATGGAATTTTGATAATCCGCCTGCCTGTTCTCCAGTGTTGCATTGATCCTGGGCATTGTCCTTGCTAGATCACCGACAATCATCTCCTCCTGTATCGTATGTATGTTGCTAATAGTCTTCTTCCGATTGGGGCAAACTGATGCATAATGAGGACCATTACATTCCCAACACTTTACTGGTTCCTTTCGTTCAAAATTCTTGGTATAGTTACTGTGATTATTAACAGATTCTTTATTTCTTTGACCATTTGGATTTATCTATGAATTAATTTTGTTTCCTTGGAAATTTTTATTAGGAAAATTTCGTGTGTTATTATTTTTAAAATTTCAGTTAAGTACAAAACCTTTTTTGCTATGTTCAAAATTATTAGTTCTTCTAGCCTTCCAGTTTGTCATACTTTCCTTTTTGCGATTCTGTTCATAACAGAAATTTGCCTTTCTCATTGCTTCTTCTAAAGTTTTTGGATTGTCACATTCAATTCCGTCTTTTATATGAAAGGGTAAGCAGGTTTGAAACCGTTGTACTTTAGGCTTCTCGTCCACTATGTAAGGCACATATCTAAGCAGACTTAGGAATTTATTGTTTAGTTCTTTCATGTTCATTGTTCCCGGTTTTAATTCATAAAATTCCTTAGCCCGCTCCTCACAATACTGTTCAGACAAAAAATTCTTCTTAAAATATTTCTTAAACGTACTCCAGTTAATGTTTTTCTCCCTAACGCCTTTTACTCTTTTTAGATCCTGCCACCAAATATCTGCCTTCCCAGTGAGGTTATAAATAGCCATTCTGGCTTTTGGTTGATTAGAATAATTATAAATTTGAAAATATTTCTTCATCCAAGACAACCATGATTCAGCCTCTTCTCCCTTCTCAGTTTCACCATTAAAGGTTGGTGGCTTAATTTTCTTGAATTCTCCATAGATTTCTTCGTAAGGTTTAAACTTTCTCTTTCTTGTATGATGATTAGCTTTGCTACTATCACTAGTATATTGATAATTCTTTTTATGTGGATCGCCATAAACCTCAGAAGATGAGCTACTTTCGATTTTAAACTGTTTAGATTTTTTATCTTTATGTTGGTAAGGCATATCTTCAGAATCTGATCATTTATTCTTTTCTTCATTCTGAAATCTTTTCATTAAAATCTGATTTAGCTCCTCTTGAGCTCTCAGAATTCTCTCATTTTCCTTTTTGACTGTTTCCATTTCTGTTCTTAGTTCCTTGATTGTTTGTAATAATTCAGAAGAGTTATTAGTTATTTCTTCTTGTATGGGTTCTCTTTTAGAATTACTTCGTTTAGTAAACGGGGACTCCTTATCTTGATATTCCTTCAATCTTTCCATAACTGCAGTTAACTCAGAAAAATTCTCTGGAAGTATCGTTCAAAAGAAAAGTAAAAATCAATATGCTTGTTTTTTTTTTAAAATCTACTGTTTTATTTATGCAAGTTGAGACACATTTAGGCCTAGTGTCTGAACCTTGTGCTTTGATACCACATGTAATAACCCAAAAATTCATAAAAATTTAAAATTTTTCATGTAACATAAAATGTTCAAAGATGCCACTGCCTAAGAACCAATAAATGCTAACGGTTACTCAAATAGTAGTATTTAGAATAGAGCATTATAATTCTTTAGTTCTATATAATTTATTTGTTTATCTTTGAAGTACTATGTTACGGATGTTAACTTTCACAGTATATGTTTTTAAAAGGACGAGAAAGAAAACTATATCTAAACATGATACTAAGTGTGTTATTACTATTTCCTGCCAAGTAGGAAAGAACCTTAGATGAGATCAGGGCTTACTTAGCTTACAGGTAACGCAGTGAAGTGATGCTTCTTTTACAGGTTCTAAATAGGTAAGTAGTTTTGTTACCAGTAAATTTCAGATCGAGAAAAACACTCAACTAGCATAGGATAAAATGCTAGTTAAATTGTTTGTTATTGCAACTTGACCCCGTAAGAGGTATTGTTGATATTTTTATTGTTTAGAAATCTACATAAATGTTTGTAAAACACTATTGTAATCAACTGGGTTAGTGCAGTTATGCTTACTGCTACAATACTTGTTTAAATGGCCTTCCTCATTGTGTTTTCAGCTATAGACTTGTATTTAATTCTAGATGGGCATTTTGTAAACGAATCTACTAATGTAAAAAAAAGAGCACAGTAACCTAAGAGGTCTAAAAGTTAGAGGATATGTTGAATCTACTTGTGACCAAAACTTCACATTTATCATTAGTGTTGGGAATAAGTACTGCTTATATTTACTCAAGTTCTTTCCAAGACTTTAATTATTCTATTCTAACGATCCTCCTTAATCTAATCGAGTATTTGTATTTGATTTTCTTGTGTCAGAAATCTCATTTTATATGAGTTTTTGTTGAAATGGCGTAAATTTGAAATTTTAAAACCATGCTTAGACTAAGACCTATCTTAAAGATCTATATGGTTAAGTTCTTCTATATAAGGTTATTTCCTTCCTTGTTTATATCTTACTACAACCAATAGTAACATTATTTAAAATTTAGAAGAACATAAATATTTTATATCTATGCATAAGAACCTAGTGTAAAGGAACACCTCTCAAACACAAGTCTTTGGTTATAAAATCAAGAAATCAAAACGAGGATATTGATACTATGCAATGATACGAAAAGGTTTTGACTTGTAAACAATGATTGTGCAGGATTGACGAGTTCGAACTATAGCATGAAGCCCACCACTTGCAAATAATTTGGAGGACACATGGTTGGTGGTCGATGCTTAGGTTTTGTGTTGACTTTGGAGGCAAAGAAAAACCTTGTCCTAACCCTCAATTCACATTATTGTTTGTCTTTGCTGTGGGTGGTCGAGCTGCGAGCTCATGGCCGCTAGGCTTGTCGCCAATCCTTTCATTGTTTGTACAGAGGCCTTCGTGAGCCATATTGATCTCCTCTGTAAGTTTGTTTTTCATGAACTGGTGTAGTAGAAGTGAGCAATGATACTATGCAATGATACGAAAAGGTTTTGACTTGTAAATAATGATTGTGCAGGATTGACGAGTTCGAACTATAGCATGAAGCCCACCACTTGCAAATAATTTGGAGGACACGTGGTTGGTGGTCGATGCTTAGGTTTTGTGTTGACTTTGGAGGCAAAGAAAAACCTTGTCCCAACCCTCAATTCACATTATTGTTTGTCTTTGCTGTGGGTGGTCGAGCTGCGAGCTCATGGCCGCTAGGCTTGTCGCCAATCCTTTCATTGTTTGTACAGAGGCCTTCATGAGCCATATTGATCTCCTCTATAAGTTTTTTTTTCATGAACTGGTGTAGTAGAAGTGAGCATGAAGTTTGCTGCTGTCGTGAGGTGGTTTTGAAAATTGAAAAGAGTATTGAAGGTTGGCTTGTCTTCGCCTTTGTTTTTACTGTGTGAGTTGTACTCTGTGAGTGTAAAAAGTGTGAAGAGGGTTAATGAAAGAGTGAATTGAGTTCTTTGTTTACTGCTTGTTTTCTTAACGAGGGTTTGGTCCTTACCTCGTTGTGGTCTAGGACTTCACTCCCGAACGCTGCAAACTGCATTTTCTTTTTTCCAGTGCTCCATTTCAGCTCGTGGAACCTGTGAAGAAGGCTAGGGTGAGATTGCAACTTCCAAACAGCTGCGCCAATGCTTTGGTAAGAACTGAAATTGGTTTTTAACTCTTCTGCACAAGTATAAGTTTATAATTTGTGGAAATTATGTATTAACAATCGTTTTCTTTTGATTTTGTGCAGGCTCTTCAACGACGACTTGGTTTTTGTTAAACTTCTCCAACAGAGCTTCCATGAGGGCGTCCACCCCGGTAGGCCTCGGTTTCACCTGGGGTACTCCTGCAAGAGTTGTATGGTGGATTATGATGATACTGCCATGTGTTGTTGGTTACTTGTTCGGCCGTGGCTGTTAAATGATCTGTTTGTTCCTTTATTTTTATTTAAAAAGCCCTAGTGGTTGTTTTGTAATGGAAGGGTATGGGCTTTTAGAGCCATGACTTAAATAATTTAATTTTGAGCCTTCTCGGCCATGGTTGAATATATAGTGTTGTTAGTTGGTGCTAGTTTAAAGCTGTAACTTTTATTTGAATAGGGCATTGGGCCGTTACATAAGGATTTATTTAGGTTTCCAAAAAATCCCTAATGGCTGTTCTTGCAGTATTTCTTTTGGAAGGCTTTCGCAATCGTTACAAATATTTTGTTTCAGTGAACTATGTTTATAATAAAATACTTTTATTTAGGATTTTAAGCCTTGATTGGTGATGTAAAAGGCTGTAAGCCGAGACTAAGTCTGTTCAGTTTTGTTTTTGATAATAAAAGAATTATTACAGCTTAAAACTGAATTTAACAGTATCTCTATTTAGTTTATATTTATATATTATTTTTATGTTAGCTATTTTTGTTGATATTTACCTTTCAATGGTTTAGTGTTAAGTAGATTGTTAATAAATTTTGTTTTTCTCCTTAAAAGAATTATGAACAAAGAATCTTTTGATAATGGAATGCTTCGATAGTAACTTATTATTAGTTCATAAATGAATTCTGGAAAGAGAATAGAGAAGCGAACTTAATTTAATTAAATGTACTTCTTTTCTGTACTCTCTAGAATATACTGCTAGGTTTGATATTATAAAATTGTGAATTTATTTCGTTGTGAAAGAACAGATCTTTTACAAACCCTAACTCTTATTTAAAAATTTACAGAACTAGTAATTTGTTTCAGTTAACCCTAGTTTGCATTTTTTTTTACGCAAGTGAGCTACTGTTTTGCTAGGTTAAACTTAGTTTAGATAATTTACTGTTCCTATATTATCTATTTAGGATTACATACTAGGTTTATAATATGTAATTTTGTTGGTTTTACTGTGTAAAAATATTACACATACTAGTGTATATTACTTAGGCTTTTCTTATATCTTTATTTAGTTTATTTAAATACTTTAAGTAAATATTACAAATACAACTAAAAATTCTATAAACAATTTATACAAAATCATGTAGAGAATAACCTTTTGCAACTGCATACATATTTTATTGAATCCACGGTTTGAAGATAAACAAACCTACTATACTAGAGTATTGCCTTGCAAAAGGTGTGAAAAAATACAGTTTAGGTATTTTCTGCCTATCTATCAATTAACTCAGAAATTTCTTTACTAATTTACCCTAATCTAGCTAGTTACTAACTTTCACAGCATATATAATTCTCTTATTTATCCCTAGCAGAAATAACACATAAATATACTATATTATTGAAAACTTTTAAACTTTCTAGATACAGTAAATAATTTAAATGACTAAACCAAGCAAAACCTAGAAGTATAGATGAGGTGACAACAGCTTAAGGAAGCTGTTCCTCCCAACCAACTCCTGGAGAAGAGATGGAATGCAATTCTCAGGACCCCCGATCTTGTCTCTTGGTCCCTTGGTAGAAGTATTGGGTGAGAGATGTAGTCTTGAAATCCTCTACAACTCCATTGAGTGTTCAACAGTAGCTCAGTTCTGCTTACAATAGTATGAACTCAGCTTAGAATAGCTGCACTAGTTCAGGTCTTCAGCTCTTGTCCACTTAAACTTACTTCAGCTAGTCCCCTCCATCGAATTTCTCATGTGCACTTCATTCACTTCGAATGATCACAAATCCAGAATGAGTAGCCTCAGCTGTCTTCAATGGGAAGTTTTATTAGCATGTCTCGGTATTTTGGGTCAGTTTTTACTTAATGAGCCACATGTTCTTGTTCCACTTTCTTCGGGAATCATGACCACAAAAATAGGGAAGTTGCCAGTTGCAACAGCTAGAAGTAGTTTGAGGATCCTGCCGCATGTCAATCTGCTCTCACCCAGCCTCCTCTATCAAGTGACCAGTAAAACACTCATTTAACAGCTTCCCTAGGCTATTGTATTGTCTTTCATTTATTTATTAATAAAATATTATGCAATTACATTAAATTATCCTTGACCCCACTTGGTCATTAATTACAAACTTTAACATAAAATATAACGTAATGTTCCTGAAAATCATGAAAATGTTTTGCAATTTGGGGCATGTGACAGTTACAACTCATCAAATTATCAGTTATGGTACATGAACTCTTTTTTTCTGACAATAATTTATAGTTATACTATCATTTCTTGAATGGTTTTGTTTCTTCACTCTATTTTATGTATTTATTATAAAAATATTTTTATATATTTTTGTACTTGATGTTTCCTCGCCGTATCCAAATCCTGGGTTTTGAAAAATATACCGAATTTGTATCCGTATCTGTATCTTAGTAACTTAGGTCTGTCTTGAGTCATGAGGGCGGGCCGTGTTTCCCTATTTCCTGTGAGGTCATGAGCGGATGACGACAAATCATGGCATTTGGAGATTGTAAAGTATGTTATCTTTTTTATAACACTAACTACTGACTGAAATAATGTTGTACTCCACTACTCTCTTCCCTTATGCTTGTTATAAGTAGCTTCTCTGGAGCCTTTCTTACTTCTCTAGCCCGTTGCATGTAAAAAATCCACTATCGGCTTTAATTCATAAATCCTTCTCCATGGGTAGACTTGACAGTTCCACATTATCAATGTTCAGTCCGTCTTTGGTCATTAGGGTCGTGTTTCCCTTTTTCCCGTGTAAGTTTTGGAACTATATGATTAAGGATATATTTATGGTCTCATGTAGGTGTTTATCGTGGATCAAAATATTTTAGTGAGTGTAAGGGTATGTTTGTTAATAAAAAATATGTTTGCATTTGTTGTTACTTGTTGAGGTTTGAATTATATTCACATTTTCCACTATTTTAGTTGTCTCTCTAGTATTGAGCTTTGGGTTCTTGTTTTGTGTAATGTCCCCAAAAATCGATTTTATTTTATTTTATTATAGGCTAGTAAAAACTACCTAGACGGAACATTATT
Source organism: Pseudotsuga menziesii (assembly GCA_001517045.1). Classification (NCBI taxonomy): domain Eukaryota; kingdom Viridiplantae; phylum Streptophyta; class Pinopsida; order Pinales; family Pinaceae; genus Pseudotsuga; species Pseudotsuga menziesii. The sequence goes on from LPNX010951538.1 coordinate 86,331, forward strand.
TACTTGTAGAACTATATCGTACACTTCATGTACCACTGTTTACTCATAAGCTGTTCTTACGTTTTGTCATTTACTTTCTGTCATTATTATTAATGTATTTTACTTATGATATCGTACTTCTTTTTACTGCTTAGTCTCATGTTTATACTTCTGTCGCTTATGTGTCGTCACTAGATTTAAATGCTTCGTCCTTTTTGCATAGTCGCACTTGTTCATTATAAAGTCCTAACTTAACTTTGTTTGTGGAAACAAAGTGGGCAGAGTGGTGGGACTCATTCTCCCATGACGGTTTGAGAGGTAAAGGTGTTTACTTGTTCGCAGGGTTACTTAGTTCTATGAACTAAGGCACCTATTTTACTTCGTATGCAGTTCATACTTTGCAACGGGGTATTGTTTAAAGGGTACTGAAAGTCTTGATCTTAAAGAACATACTACTGGTTGACTTTGGTTCCTTGCCGACTCAGAATTATACCCAGGTAAAATACTATTCTCGTCAATTTAGCTATCACTGCTAAATTTCCTGTACATTACTTATGCTTCATTATGGTTTTGTAATTCGTTGTTTTACATCTTAGTATAATTTCATTCTATGTTTATTTTATTAAATCTTATTAACATTTTTTATGTGTTTCCTACTGCAAGTTATGTTTGTGGCCTTAAAAAATAGACCTTTGATTTTATGAGGGTATATGCCATGTTCACTAAGCATTAAGCTTAGGACAATTCACATTGTATTAAGTTAAGGATTTTAGGCCTGTGGTTTATATGTTATTATGTTTTAAGCCTTGAGGCTTGACTTAGGACTAGTGCATACCATACTTGGACTTTGCACTAACCTTAACCATGCAATGTATTAAACCTTGTATATATTAACATTACCATATGGTTTGGGGTGGCGACATATCATATGGTTTGGGCATGTGTTTAAGGGTTTAACAAAATCGCAAGGTAGTGGAGACTAACATTTGGTAAAGATTGTAAACTATGGCAAAGTGGGTTTTTGGATTTGAAGGTGGGAACCAGCTAGTGCCTTTAATGCACCTTTGTTTTCGTGGCAGCCATCACTTAGGATTGGCTCATGATTCTTTGGTCATTTCACTTGTCAATTGGGTTTTGTCTTGGCTTTGCACAGAGGATAATGGAGGCGACCTTCAGACCTGGAAGGTGAGCTTTGTTTTGGATTTCATGCTTGCATTTTAGTTTTGGTTTGAAACCTCCATCGTTTCCATACTTCTAACTCGTAGTTTTGTTGTTTTATTGCAGGTACCGAGGGATGGTGAGGAAGAGCAACATGGCTCGAGCTCTGTCAGGATTTTGCCTGTGAGCGATATGCAAGGTAATCCTTTCCAAAAAGCTTACGCTTATTGTCTCTCAGCCTGTCTGTGTTGTGTTTCATCGTTTGATATTGTGGTTCTCTGTGGGGTTCAAATTCACCTTCAGGCTTGTAATGCACAGACTTGGGTTTTTAAAATGATGGTGTGGTGGTTTTGGTCGTGGAGCAAACTCGCATTTCTCGCAGGCTCTGTGTATTAATTTTGGGTTTTGTAAATTATGAAAGGATTGGGGATTTTGAGCCATGAGCTGCACCATTGCTTGCAATGGTGCCATAGCCCATTGGCAAGCCTGTGTGGACTTCGACTACGATGATAGCATTACTGTGCATAATGTAAATACTCTGCATTTAAAGAAATGGTCATGGTTTTTATGCCTACTGTGTGTGTAGATGGAATGTATGTTGTGTTAATGGTTTATTATTAGGGTTTATGAACATGCATACGCCTTCGTTGAGGTCTGTGTGTTGAGTGTTTATATTTGGCATGTTGTGGCTTAGGTGAATGCTGCTGTCACACCCCCATGCCTTTGACCGACAAAGAGAACGCGACCCCATGGCGTTAACCATCCGGGCTAAGAGCCCCATGAACATATGTATGCACTAAATTACTGAAACAGAATGCTGAGAGGAAATGCATTGAAGTAAAACATGCACATATGCAATTAATCATCATACATAGCGGAAACCAACAGCATTCAGACATGCATGCATTTAACATGTTCATCATTTACATTAACAGAAATTATGGTTGCAGAAGTAAAATGGACAAGATCACTTATCTTATGAAGAGCTCTTCCCACAACTAGCTATGCCGCTGCAACGTTCCACCCAACCATAGGCCAGCATGCTCCTTAATCTCTCAGCAGCGCTGCCACCCCCAAGCTGGGCATGATTCTCCAAGGAATAAGGGAACTAGCAGGCTTACACATATGCCAAGAATATATAAAACACAGCCAAGCCAACACAGTTGGGTTTGTCAGGCTGAAGGAGTTGGGGAAAGGCTTAATGATAAGTTGGTGAGCTCATTACAGAGCCAAGAACACCTACACCAGAACTAGCCTGACCTCTAAGACACCCAAACACACCCAACACAAGGAATCGGTCCCTTCTCTGCTACACAATCCCTCGGGCCCTGCATTCCCTTCCAGTGCTATTCAGAGGTGATGGAGAAGAAGGCCGACCCTCTAGCTCTATCTGTGTGGTTTCCAGCCACCAGGTTTGTCAAGCAAAACTAAGCCCCCATCCCTGCTCTCCACACAGTCCGAAGACCAACCATTGCACGAATGCAATCAATCAGCTGATACAGCTTAAGACAGGGGAGATAAATTCTGAGTTATTATTGGCCCTATCGTGGCCAAAATGACTCTCAAGCGAATTTACAACAATCCCAAACGCACCAATGAACGTGGGAAAATAACCATCCCAAAACCATAAACAGTGGGCACAACTCACAACGTGGGGAAAATGGTTCCAAACGGTCTGTGCTTGAGGAAGACTTGCAACAGACACCCAAACATAAAGAGGCCATAACAATCACAACAGACCTTGAGAAGGACAGTGACCACCGTGACTCACAGGAAGAACTACAGCTCCAATCTCAACATTTAAATGACAGAAAATTAAACGACCATACCAGTTTGAGAGAAGAGCATACAGCTGGAAATGGGAATGAAAGAGCACAACTCCTAGTCCGCTGTGCAGATGGTAACAACGCAGAACCCACCATGCAGCCCGTGAGGAAAAGATATGGCCTCACCACTCACAAATCCGCAGAGGAAAAACGACGTGGGTAACACCAGGATCACTCCTGCGCATGAGCAACAACAGCCAACGATCCCTGCGTGAGGATGGGCGGGAATCCCCGCTTGTGCATGGATGAACAGAAGAGTGGATAGACGCGAGTAGGGAGTGCATGAGTGTTCAACACAGACGTGTAGAGAACGGTTGTCTACGTGCGTGATGGTGGTGGTTTTGGCCATAGTGAAGTCAACCGTGGTGGAGTGTGTGTGTAGGCATGGACTGACAGTCCTGCCACCCCACTCCCAAAACGAATTCACTGCCTCAACCACCAGCAGCCATTCTTCAATGAAGGTGGTTGGGTAAGGCAAAGAAAGAAGACACATGGATTTTTACCCCATTGGCCAAGGTTTGACAATTCCCCCACATCCTTATCCTTGTGAAAATCATGCCCCTTTCTCATTTTAGTTGCCATGATTGTAGCTGGTCGGGTTCATTTAATTTAATTAAAGATGCATATTTACATGATGACCAACATAATATATGCCACATGCCCCGATATACCATCGGTGACAAATTTTAAATCCAAAACATAGCATAACTGATCAATGGTGGGGCCTTGGCCTTTAGCTCCACACCATGATCATTTACAATATATACATCATATACATCTAATGCAATGGGGTCAAAACTAGGGTGTGACATTCCCCTCCCCCTTCAATAGCATTGTCCTGAGTGCTTACAAAATTGAACAAAATGCTACACTGGTATTGCCTCAGTGTTCCACAAATTTGAACAAGAATGGATGCGCCAATTGCATGGCATCATCCAGCTCCCATGTAGCCTCTTTAGGTTCGAAGTGCTCCCATTGCACCTTTACCTGCCCTATGGCTAGGTTCCGGAGCATTGTGACCTTCCTGTCGAAGATGCACATTGGCTCGATTCGGAACTCTCCCTCGGGTTCCACCTGAATCACATCCCAATTTATCACATGGTTAGGGTCATGCACATATTTCTTAAGCAAAGAAACATGAAAAACATTATGAGCTCTAGTGCTAGCAGGCAATGCAAGTCTATATGCAACTGGCCCTATTCTTTCAAGCACTTCAAACGGCCCACAGTATCTCGGTGACAACTTGGAACAACTACCAAGCTTCAAGGAACTCTTCCTTGCCCTCACTCTGAGGTAAACATGATCCCCAACACTGAACTCCCGGTTCACCCTATGCTTATCTGCATAGCTTTTCTGTCTGTCCTGTGCGGCTTTCAGCTTCTGCCTGATCTTTACAACCTCTTGCTCCATCTCCCTGAGCAATTCTGGTCCAAGCACAATCCTGTTCACTGGGTTATCCCAAGTCACTGGTGTCCTACACCTTCTTCCATACAAAGCTTCATACAGACTCATCCCCAAGGATGTTTGATGTCCATTGTTCTAAGCAAACTCTACCAAGTGCAAGTAATCTTCCCACTTCACTGGTTTGTCCATTACGTACATGCGAAGCATGTCTTCAAGCACCTGATTAACTCTTTCTGTCTGCCCATCTGTCTGAGGATGGTATGCAGTGCTGAAGTTTAGCTTTGTACCCAAATCTGCAAACAACCCCTTCCAAAATTTGGAAGTGAACTTGACATCTCTGTCAGAGACTATTGCCTTAGGCAATCCATGCAATTTAAATATCTCCTTCATGAAGATCTTTGCAATGTCGCCAGTCTCATACGTATAATTAACTGGTATAAAATGTGCTACCTTAGTCAACTTGTCTACCACAACCATGATGGAATCATGTTGTCTCCAAGTCATCGGCAATCCTGTAATAAAATCCATGGAAATAACTTCCCATTTCCATTCTGGAACTAGCAAAGGCTGCAACAAACCTGCAGGGTGTTGATGCTCAACCTTCACCTGTTGACATTTCATACACCTTGAAATGTATTCAGCCATGTCCTTTTTCATTCCTGGCCAGAAGTACTGCTTTCTAGCTGTAGCAATCGTCTTTTGATATCCTGGGTGACCAGAATATGGAGCTTGATGGATTTCATCCATAACAACTCTCCTCAGATATGCTACATTCGGAATATAAATTCTACCTTTATAAGTGAGAAGTCCATCTTCTTCCAATTTATATCCCTCATACCTCTTCTCAAGACTTTGCTGCTGCAATTTGTCTTTTACCTGCTCATACAATTCATCTCCAGCAACATGATCAACAATCTGTTGCCTCAAATTTGATTGGCAAATACTAAGAGATGCCACATGCATTCCTTGCATCTTCCTGCTGGGTGTATCAGCTACCTTATTTTCTTTTCCCTTTATGTGCTTGATTTCGAAATCACTCACATAAAAACTCCAGCCATATTGCTTTCCTAGCATTCAGAGTAGGCTGATCAAACAAATACTTCAAACCACAATGGTCTATTCTGAGCTCAAATCTCCTGCCCATCAAGTAATGTCTCCACATCTTGAGAGCATGTACTATGGCCGCAAGCTCTAGATCATGAGTGGCATAGTTCACCTCATGTTCCTTCAGCTTTCTCGACTCATAACATATCACGTGGTTGTCCTGCATAAGGACTCCTCCAAGCCCTTGTCCGCATGCATCGGTACACACCACAAAATCTTTCTCTGGATCTGCAACGTTCAATACTGGTGCACTGGTGAGAAGGTTCTTCAACCTCTGGAAACTTTCTTCACACCTCGAGGTCCATTCGAATTTCATCCCCTTCTTTTGCAAAGAAGTGATAGCATGTGCAACTTTGTAGAATCCTTCAATGAACCTCTGGTAGTATCTTGCAAGTCCCATAAAAGATCTTACATCTGTCACATTTCTTGGAGTAGGCCAATTCATAATGGCTTCAATCTTTTTAGGGTCCACAGATATACCCTCTTCTGAGATAATGTGACCCAAATACTGAATTCTATCCCTGTAGAAGTCACACTTGCTCAGTTTTGCATACAACTGGTGCTCCCTAAGCAATTTCAATGTCAATCTCAAATCCTCTTCATGCTCTTCCTCATTCTTAGAATAAACAAGAATGTCATCAAGGAAAACAAGAACAAACTTGTCCAAATACATGCTGAAGACACTATTCATAAGGCACATAAATGTAGCTGGCGCATTCGTGAGACCAAATGGTACCACTACAAACTCATAATGTCCATACCTTGTCTTGAAGGCTGTCTTATGAATGTCTTCATCCTTGATTCTCACCTGATGGTAACCAGACCTCAAGTCAATCTTGGAAAATACCTTTGCTCCTCTCATTTGATCAAAGAGGTCATCAATCCTAGGCAAAGGATATTTATTCTTCACGGTAACCTTGTTCAACTGTCTGTAATCAATACACAACCTGAGTGTACCATCTTTCTTCTTTACAAATAGAATTGGTGCTCCCCAAGGAGACACACTTGGCCGAATATACTTCTTTTCCAACAACTCTTGCAGTTGCATCTTCAACTCTAGCATCTTTGGTGTACTCATCCTGTAGGGTGCCTTGGACACTGGTGTTTCTCCTGGCACAAGTTCAATTGTGAAGTCAATGTCCCTCTTTGGAGGAAGCCTTGGAATCTCATCAGGAAACACATCCCTGAATTCCTGTAACACCTAATAGTCCTCCAACCTATGAGTTTCATCTCTCGTTTCCTCCAAAATATGAGCTGCATACAACTGGCAACCCTTCCTACAGAACTTCTTTAACTGCATTGCCGAAACCTGCCGTACTGAAATCACCTTTGGAATACCTTTCACAACTACTAGGTTTCCTTCTTCATTCATGCACTCAAAAGTCTTATTGTAACAATCAAGCTTCACCCTGTGGGCTTCTAACCAATCCATTCCAATGAGAACATCATAGGAACGAAGCGGTAGAACATTCAGATCTACACAAGTGACCAATCCATTCATGACCAATGGACACTTCACTACCACTTCACTGACCTTTCTTTTAGTTCCAGTGGCTAGCTAAACTAACCAAGACTTCCTATGCTTTACTTTCTTAAAATCACAAATATCCACTACTCTAGGAGTAATGTAACTGTGCGTAGAACTAGGGTCAATCAAAATAGAAACAGATTGCTCAACAATATTACTTGCTACTTCAACTACAGTTGACTGGTGATCTACTTGATGGTCCTCCAGTGCTGCATAGATCCTAGGGACTGCCTTTGCTACTTGACCCACTGTTTCTGCTCCTTGAAGGTTATAAGTTGGCCTCGCACTCTCATTCTCGAGTGGACAATTCCTACGCATGTGGGGTCCTCCACATTTCCAACATTGAAGTGGCCCTCTATTCTGTTGTGGATCGTTAGGCTTTTCTCCTGTCACTCCAACTGGTTTACTTGCAGCTTGAGAGGGCTGCTTCTGTTGATTCCTGAAGTTAGAAGGTTTGAAACCTTTCTTTCTTTGGTCGAACTTCTCATTCTTCTTGTCCTTCCATGCCTTGTGGTAATCAGGTTTACCTTTGCTTTGCTCATAGCAATACTTAGCCATCCTTATTGCTTCTTCAAGAGTTCTAGGTTCATAAAACTCAATTCTATCTTGGTACGACTGAGGTAATCCACTCAAAAAATGCTGGACCTTCACTTTTTCATCTTTGATGTACCGGACATACCTCAACAACTCCAAAAACTTATTTGCATATTCCTCCATGGTTTGCTGTCCCAATCTTAGCTCATGGAACTCCTTAATGTTGTCATCATAATACCTATCTGAAAGGTACTTCTGCTTGAAATACTTCTTGAACTATTTCCACTTAAGTCTCCTTTCACCGATCCTCTTTACTTGCTTGAAGTGTTCCCACCAAAGGGATGCTCTTCCATTCAGATTGAATATGGAAACTCTTGCCTTCATATTTCCTGAATAATCATGCACTTGAAAATACTTCTTTATCCCAAGAAGCCAAGCTTCAGCCTCTTGTCTAGTCTTTATCTCACCATCAAATGTAGGAGGTTTAGCCTTCTTGAATTCATCTCAAGAGCGATCCCTATGGTGTCTCTTTCTTTTTCTTCTATGAGAAGAAGAACTTGAATCCCCGCTGGATTCTTCAGAATCAGATGATCCACTAGAAGTCCTTCTCCTTCTCCTAGTACTGCTCTTACTGCCTTCTGGTCTTGCTGTACCCCGTCCAGAGTCTATCTTTCTCTGCAAGTATGTCAAACTCTGCAACATAGCAGCATTCAACTGATGCTGCTCTTCCTAGGCCTTAATCAAGCTTCTCATGGTAGCTGCAACATCTGACAGTGTCTCTTGGATTCTCCTTCCATTAGAATCAATGTCATCATTTCTATTACAGACATTTTCTCCCATGGCATCTTCTGCTCACTCATAAGAATCCCGAGCATCATACCCATCATGGGTTCTCATAACTGGACCACCACTTACTTACCAAACTGCACTACCTGGAATACTGCCCTTGAAGGTGACTATGATTCTGCAAATGTGTTAGCAACACACTGTTAGATACATACGTTAACATAAACCAGCATCACTCACCTTCTCTTGGAGAATTATAAAATTACAAGTTTTTCCAAACACAAGATTTTTATTCATCAAAGAACGTCTATCTGAGGGGGATGACGGGGGTCAAGGGGGATTTCCCCCTTGTGGCTTCCCTGCACCATTGTAGGGCGGGTCGAGGGCAGCGCCCTCATTTTTTGTTGTTGTTGTAAATCATTGGTTTTCGTGCAATCTGGCGCATAAGATTGCTACCACTTTTCTCCTTCTCAGCCCACGAAAATCCACTGAAAAACCACTGAAAATTCCTCTGAAAAACAGCTGAATTTTCCTTTGTTCATTCGGGTCTCTTCCCCAATTATTCTTCCACAGAATCGGCTCTTGCTTCCACTATTTATTTCGCAGAATCGGCTCTCAGAACCACTATTTCTTCCGCAGAATCGGCTCTCGGAACCACTATTTCTTCCGCAGAATCGGCCCTCGGAACCACTAATTGTTCCGACGTTTCGGCGGTCTCTCTCGTCGGAAGACTTAACGCTTTGGCTTCCGCAATGGCGGCTCATGAACCACTTCCTTCTTCTGATTTCGGCCTTAGAGAAATTTTTATCTTCCGGCGTCGGTGCTCTTTCCACATCAGAAGCTTAGTGCCTTTGGCTTCCGCAACGGCGGGTGCACGAACACTAATCCCTTCCAACGAGCGCCAAACTACTTAGAAAAATTTAACTTCCTCGCGGCGTCGGCTATCTTCCCACATCGGAAGTCTAGTGACTTTGGCTTCCGCAACGGCGGCACGCTAAACACTAACTTCTTCCGATTGCACTTACTTAGAACAATTTTAAACTTTTCGGCGTCGGCGGCCTTTCTGGTCAGAAGCCTTAATGCTTTTGGCTTCCGCAACGGCGGCACACCAAACACTAATTCCTTCTGATGGAACTCGCTTAGAAAATTTTTCCGTTTTTCCTTCCAATGGCTTCTCCATCGGGTGCGCTTCCCTCTAACTCTTTTGCAACGGCGGAAATCCACTTCACTAACTCTTCTGCAACGTCGGAAGTCCACTTCACTAATTGTTTCGATGGGGAACACTTAGACAAATTTTTGCGGTTTTCTCCAAATTGTTCCGTCGGGCATGCTTTCGCTTAGTGCTTCCACTACGCCGGAATTCCTTCTGCCTGGCTCTTCCACAACGGCGGAAGTCTTCCCCGCTAGTGGCCCGACCGCTCAACACTTAGGCCATTTTCTTTTGAATTTTACCAGTTGTTCACTGATTTCTGCCGGGCAGAATGAGATACAACCTCTGTCAGTTGCTCCTTCTTGGTCCATAGAGGTCCATTGTTGCAACCTGACGCTCTGATACCATACTGTCATGTCCCAATGCCTCCGACTGGTAAAGAGGACGCGACCCCATGGCATTAACCATCCGGGCTAAGAGCCCCATGAACATATGTATGCACTAAATTACTGAAACATAATGCTGAGAGGAAATGCATTCAAGTAAAACATGCACATATGCAATTAATCATCATACACAGCGGAAACCAACAGCATTCAGACATGCATGCATTTAACATGTTCATCATTTACATTAACAAAAATTATGGTTGCAGAAGTAAAATGGACAAGATCACTTATCTTATGAAGAGCTCTTCCCACAACCAGCTACGCCGCTGCAACGTTCCACCCAACCATAGGCCAACGTGGTCCTTAATCTCTCAGCAGCGCTGCCACCCCCGAGCTGGGCATGATTCTCCAAGGAATAAGGGAACTAGCAGGCTTACACATAGCCAATAATATATAAAACACAGCCAAGCCAACACAGTTGGGTTTGTCAGGCTCAAGGAGTTGGGGAAAGGCTTAATGCTAAGTTGGTGAGCTCATTACAGAGCCAAGAACACCTACACCAGAACTAGCATGACCTCTAAGACACCCAAACACACCCAACACAAGGAATCAGTCCCTTCTCTGCTACACAGTCCCTCGGGCCCTGCATTCCCTTCCAGTGCTATTCAGGGGTGATGGAGAAGAAGGCCAGCCCTTTAGCTTTGTCTGTGTGGTTTCCAGCCACCAGGTTTGTCAAGCAAAACTAAGCCCCCATCCCTGCTCTCCACACAGTCCGAAGACCAACCATTGCACGAATGCAATCAATCAGCTGATACAGCTTAAGACAGGGGAGACAAATTCTGAGTCATTCTTGGCCCTATCGTGGCCAAAATGACTCTCAAGCGAATTTACAACAGTCCCAAACGCACCAATGAACGTGGGAAAATAACCATCCCAAAACCATAAACAGTGGGCACAACTCACAACGTGGGGAAAATGGTTCCAAATAGTCTGTGCGTGAGGAAGACTTGCAACAAACACCCAAAGATAAAGAAGCCACAACAATCACAATAGGCCTTGAGAAGGACAACGACCACCGTGACTCACAGGAAGAACTACAGCTCCAATCTCAACATTTAAATGACAGAAAATTAAACGACCATACCAGTCTGAGAGAAGAGCATACGGTTGCAAATGGGAATGAAAGAGCACTGCTCCCAATCCGCTGTGCAGATGGTAACAACGCAGAACCCACCACGCAGCCCGTAAGGAAAAGATACGGCCTCACCACTCGCAAATCCGCAGAGGAAAAATGACGTGGGTAACACCAGGATCACTCCTGCACGTGAGCAACAACAGCCAACGATCCCTGCGTGAGGATGGGCGGGAATCCCCGCTTGTGCGTTGATGAACAGAACAGTGGATAGATGCGAGTAGGGAGTGCGTGAGTGTTTAGCACAGGCGTGGAGAGAACGGTTGTCTGCGCGCGTGATGGTGGTGGTTTTGGCCATAGTGAAGTCAACCGTGGTGGAGTGTGTGTGTAGGCATGGGCTGACAGTCCTTCCACCCCACTCCCAAAACGAATTAACTGCCTCAACCACTAGCAACCATTCTTCAATGAAGGTGGTTGGGTAAGGAAAGGAAAGAAGACACATGGATTTTTACCCCATTTTCCAAGGTTTGACAATTCCCCCACATCCTTATCCTTGTGAAAATCATGCCCCTTTCTCATTTTAGTTGACGCGATCGTAGCTGGTCGGGTTCATTTAATTTAATTAAAGATGCATATTTACATGATGACCAACATAATATATGCCGCATGCCCCAATATACCATCGGTGACAAATTTTAAATCCAAAACATAGCATAACCGATCAATGGTGGGGCCTTGGCCTTTAGCTCCACACCATGATCATTTACAATATATACATCATATACATCTAATGCAACGGGGTCAAAACCGGGGTGTGACGGCTGCGCAGCTTCAAGTGGTTGTTTTACTATTTAATGAATTAGTGGTTTTAGTATATAGGTGGATTATATAAATATGCCACGGTATAAACCCATATTGGCCTACGTCACCGTGGTTGGAATTTTAAACATGGACTCTGTGTAATATTTGACTTGGCCGAGGCCATGCTTACAACATTGGGCAGAACCCAGGGTCTTACGACCTCGCTGTAGCGTAATGGTTTGTTATTGTTTTATTATGGAGTTTAGTAGTGAAGCCCGCATACGTTAATGTATAGCATGGCCGTAGTTTGCATGCAAACAAAACCCTCAGGGTTCGACTCTCTTCGAGTTTTAATGTAATGAGTTGTATTTTTGATTTAGACGAGGGTTGGGCTTGTATTCCCATGAGATTGAATTCCTGTCTCCATTGTAATTATTGGGTTTGTAATATGATGTTGATATTGTTTAATACAAGGAACGATACCTGTTATGATATATATAGTTGTTTAATTCGTTATATGTAATGTTTGATGAGTTATGTAATTTTGTTTAATGGTTATGCATAAATGAATTGGTTGTTTATGTAGGCCTGCGTTCTGGTTTGTGAACCCACAGGGTCGAATTCATGATTTCTGTTTATAATTAATGTTTATGAGTTTTATGAGATGGGACTTTGAATTATTTGTACATGTAACTATAATGTTATTTATTTTAATAACTAGGAATGTAGATCTAGATGTGAATCTTTGGACCAAAAGGATGGTCATGACATTCTTGTCCATTTAATTATAATGCTATCATTTAATGGAATAAAATGCTATTTAGTTTGTATTCAATGTGACAGACCTTGAAAGGTCTTTAATGGATTATTTATCTTGGATTTAAATATAGAATAATTTATAGATAGCTTTCAGATTTGGCTATGTATGATGTCCTTATATGTTTATATGTATATATAATAGTTCAGTTATAGATAGTACCCTAGGTCATCTTAGTTTGTATATTTATGTATTTAAATCTTGTTTCTAAGATTAATCTATTTTAATCTATAACATGTCTCTATTGACAAATGGAATATGTTAGTAAAGTATATAAAGACTAAGTGAGCAAAATAATAAAAGGTCTGAATTAACCTAGTTTATACATAACCCATTTTTATCAATAATACTACTACAGAAAATAAACTAGGGTGTAGAACCCTTGATGAACAGTAGCCAATGCATTGAACTTGCAGAAATAAACCAATAATTAAACCTTGACTAAACTTGGTATAATAAATCATTTACAGCCTAGGGTTAATATATTATAAGATACGTAAACCTTAGAAGATATGGACAGAGCAATAATTTCTAGGTTTAGAAATACAATATGAACCTTTACCTAAAGGAACCAACATTTATGCTAGAAATGAACTTGACATACTAAGAACTCATACTTGTAATTTTATGAAGCTCCTTTAATGGCTGAACCTGCACACTTTAAATAACCAACATTAACCAATTAAAACATACCTGACCTCTTGTTTGGATGACCAAATCACTTGGGAACTACCATGTTCCACCCAACAATGACCCGAAACCATTCCTGGTTTTAATCCGGATCCCTCGAGCTAGACTCCAACATGCAAGTAGCTTAGAGCTCCTAAGGTAGGGTTTCCTATCTGGTGTATCAGATCTGGGTCTGTTCTCCTTTTTCCTTCCAGGAAAATGTTCTCCAAGAATTACTTAAGAGAAAATAGGCAAAAAAATGACTCCTCTAAGGATAGATCAGAACCCCAAGCCTTTCCTTGGCTTGAGTCTTTATAGATAGACTTTTCAGTCCAAGGGACAGTTAAATCAAGAAACCTTGGTTTCTTGATTTAATTCTTTTCAATTACTTTGGGTAATTATTAATATTTCAACTTAGGAACTTTCTTCTAGTTCCTAGTTAGACTTTTTAGATTTTGGACTATTATTATCTTTTAATAATAAATAACAATTGATGGAGCTTCTTCTTTTTTTCTTTCATTTATTTATATTATTAATATATTTAATTCTTTATACATACCAGTATAAAGTACATAATAATATAACATTTTGTTAACAATGTCTTTGGGCATCATATACCATGATCCCTAGACTTAATGACACTTCTTCATTAATGTCAAGTAGGTAGATGGTTTAGGTGGCTAGGCAACTCTAAACATCATTGCATGTTGGATTTTCCTCGTATAACGTGGTATCTCTTTAGTACTTGATGAGAATACATAAATTCAAATTTTCATTTAATCACTTATAAATAATTATAACGATATCAATATTTTTCTCAATTTGTTTTCACTCGAAAGTTATTAAATTCTTTTCAGTAACCCCTAGCGCTCACCAGAGCCCATACTCAACGCTTTAACAGAGAGTTACAATTCAGTGCAATTCTAGAGCTCCTCACTCAACACTAATGCTAGGATGTGCTTGTACGATACACCTAGGGATACAATGGCCAAGGATCCGATGCTCCAGATCTTATGCTCAACATCAACATGGAAGGCTCCAGGGCTTATGCCCAACGCATCCAATTATCTTTTCATGTGTTCCAGAGCTTCTCGCTCAACACAAAGGTAAGTACTCATGTGCTCCAGAGCTTCTTGCTCAACACAAAGGTAAGTACTCATGTGCTCCAGAGCTTCTCGCTCAACACAAATCATCAATCACTCAAGTGCTCCACAGCTCCTCTCTCAACACAAAACATCTTATTAATCATGTGCTCCAGGGTCCATGCCCAACACAAACAAGCATGTACATATATCATCAATAATTGGCTTACGCCCAATATATAAAACAAATCATCATGTTCATATGCAGTGGGGTCTTCGACCCAATATAAAAATAAAACATCAAGATAATCATCATAATCAATAGGCACATGCCTATAAGTGTTAGGTCCAAAATTCGGGATATTACATTTTGATAAAAGAATGCTTGCATTTTTTTGGGTAAGAGGTAGAGCATCTACTCCTATGCACAAGAATATTCACAGTGATGGAGACAACTTAACTCATGGCCACCATATCACATGTTTAATGAAATAGTAAGAAAAACCATATAGACTAGAACCTTAGAGGGAGTGGTGAACCAGAGAGACTCTGTACTAATATTTGCATCTGCTTAGGAAATGGGGTTGTTGACTGGTAACAGCCTGGCTCTCTTAAGTGTGACCCTTGTCCCCTTGTTCTTTGCATTCCTCTGACCCTTGCTCTGATCTCTGGATGGTGTTTAGCAAGCAGTAATAGCTTTCATTAATTTGTGGAAGCTCTTTCAGGATGGTGCAGGTTGAATGAGAAAGTATCTAGCATTTATGCTCTTTGAGAAACTCATGTATGGGGTAGGGTTCCAAATTCCAATTCCTTGTCAATTTAGTTGCTGTGGGTTGCAGCTCTTTTGGATTGAACATTTTCTTCCAACTTCTCCGGCTTTTGGATTGTGGTGGTTTTGTATCTACCAGTGAACTCTTATGCTATGTGAAATACTTCAGAGTTGTGGCCCCGTGTGTGAGTCCTTGATAGTAGAGCCAAATAGTAGAGAAGTCCCTTGGATAGACATGACGAAAGATACTTACCTAGTCACCCCTTTCAACCGTACACTAAAACTGTGTCTCCTCATTTTGTCACTTTGTTAACAGGGGAGGGTGAGAATATGCCACTACTTGTTGTCTTGATGGAGAGCTCACATACAAGTGAGCTCAGCCCAGATTAAAATTACGTCAAGGCCAAACATGAAGCCCAAGAAGTGGGATCTGTAAAATGGCAATGTAAATGTAGTTACCTGGTGTGATAAAATAAGATAAGATAAGTTTATTAATGTCCAACTAATGACCACAAAAGTAGGTCAATGGGGATGTTGAGTACAATGATGTTGTTACAAAGATGGAGTAAATTTTTGGCCTTGAGAAGGGAATCGGGTAAAAAACGTTCTAGATTTCATCGTTTGACTAATTTCCAAGACTCTTTATTCTCACCGGTGTAAAAATGGATTTTTTCCAGCTTGATAAAATTTCATATCTTTAGAGGTTTTCCATAGGGTTTTTTTTAAGGCGAAGATCGACTGTACAAATTCTTATTCCTTATATTATGTAGAGAACCATTCTTGTCCAAAAAGGCAGTAGAACTACCATTCCAATTCTCGGGTTTCTTGACCTGCTGCCTTCTGCATTCGTTCGGAGTCCTACTCCTGAAACTTCTGCATCTGCAATCAAACCAACATCTAAGATAAGCTGCAATCTTAACATATGGGTTGGCTACAATTTGCAAGCTTCCTTTTGTCACCAACAGATTTCCCTTGTGGGACAAAAAGGCTAGAAGCTTGCACTGTGGTTGTTGTGAACCTCCTGCAAGAGGGTAAATAATAAATATTAAAACTCTATTATTTACAACAATAACTCAGTGAAAATTTGGCATTCTTTCCAAATACTTGGGATTTTACAGATACAATAGCAAGCAATTTGACTTTAACCTTTTTTTTTTTGGAATTCTATTTTTCTGCAAGCCATTACTCAATCCAAGGTCTGCTAGAGTATATTAAAAGGCTAATTGGTTTTCTGTATTCAGATCCTATCATCTTCTAAGATTTCGTACTAAACTCCCTAATTCAAAGATCTTAGTTACTAAGCTCCATTGTTCTTTGTTTTTTTACATTTTCTGAATACTTGTTGAAGAGAGTTGTTATGAAGTAACTGGTGTCTGAATTGTAAACTAGCATAGATACATCTTAACCCTAGATCTATTACATGTCAAGAGGGACCAAAAAGATCGAGATGCTAACTTCTCAATTATTAATACATTTGTGTGTGTTTGGCCTTTTTTTTCAATGCAAAAGTCACTGACAACATCTCCTCCTACCCCAGCTATATTGGAGCACATCACATTGCTTGGTACAAACTTGGTGAACAGGGAGATGAGGCAACACACATTGTTCATTACCAACCTCATTTTTAACTTATAGCTGAAAAAGTTCAGCGTTCAAATGTAATGACAAACCCTACCTAATGAATGGGAAATATATTTTTGTAATGAATGCAACATCCCTACTGAGCAATAATGAAAATTCTTTTACTTTTTGAGAAAACAAGTTGTTTTGAATAACTTGTGTAAAGAAATGATAAATGACACTTACAAGGCTACTTCAGACTTCAAAATTCGTATGATTTTCTAAAAAAGAGTTTGTGGTTATTTTTTGTGGTCTATGAAATTGAACCTGCATAATGTAAAATGGAATGTAGGAATTAGGACCAAATATGTTTCTCCTTTTTAGAAGTCTTGAATATTTATGCTAGTCCTGATAAGGATGTATCCTTATTGCAGCCAAGAAAACTTTGAGAAGTCTTCTACAGGAAGGGCTGCACGTGCACAGATGGAAGCTGCAACAAAATAGTCAACAAATTTGAATTGCGGTGAACCACTCTTAAAGGTATCATGCATATACAAGCTTTCAACAATAGTGGTTTATTTTTTAGCACCTGCTTTTCATTTTCCTGACATATTATATACATTGAGAATTGGTATTATATTTGAATGATGTATTTCCTAGTTTGCAATATCTTGCTGACTGAGTTGTGTTCTACATGCAGTGGCAAATGGGATAACTTATACTCTGGAAATTATGGACGAGACTGCTTATAAATGAAGTAATTTGGAAATTGTATTTATCTAAATCTCATAAGGTTCCATCTCTATTGCCAATAAGATCTGAGAGTCACATGGGACTTCCACGAGGTTTCCTGCTTTTCATATGTCAAACTTTTGTGCTGTTGAAGTGTGTTGTTTAAGCATGAATGATGTATCTGTAAAAAAATCATTGTTTCCACATATACAACGCTTATTATGAACCTCATTCTTGTAATTTTATGTACTAATGTGCACTGTGGGTATTCATTTTTTTCATATTATTCTGCCACTAACTGTTGGAAATTTACTATTGCTTTGAGAACGGTTCTTGTCTTTGTTTATGGTTATTCTCAATTTGATCTCTAAACATTCAAAACTCCGTTAAGCTATAAGGTTTGCAATCCAACAGTAGGATTTCAAGTGAAGTCCCATGACTTGTGTGTTGGTATCCTCCTCTGTGATATGTACTTGGCCCAAAAATTCTACATGTTCAACGAATTAATGTAGGATATCCCATTTACTGTTGGAGAAATTCCTTACACCAGTTTGAGTTTTATAACTTTGAAGAGGGTTCCACTGCTGGTTAGGGTAGACTGCCACCTGTTTGAAGCTTTCCCACCATAGTATTCACCTTTGAGGGACTGCAGTATGCATTTATCTGTCTCCTGTAGCAGATTTAGGAATAAATCTTCTAGCAGCAGTAAGTCTGGGCACATTCTTCAGTTTATTTGGAGTTCTAACATATACAAACATTGTTATGGATCAGCAAGGTCAAAAAACATCTCAGTCAATTTGGAGCATTTTTGTTACTGGAAAATTAAAGATCCTCCAGGTCTTTTGCGACTCATTCTTGAATTAAGGTTAGGATTCTCCTCATAAATTTATTTGAAGAGTCAAGTTTTATGCATTTAATTGATGGTGATGAAAAATTTCTATGCTAACAAAGAGAATTTTCTCTTAGGTTTGTACATGTCCCTGAGCACTGATTTTGTTTGCGAAGAATATCTTTGAGGCTAAAAACCTTACCTATTGTGCACTGAGAGTTGCTGAAATTTTTCATATTGTTTTAAAGAATAGTCTTTACCACAAAGTTAATACCCCATTTTTTGAATGGTTTGATTGCTAAAACAGGATTAAGGAGCATAACTCCATTTCAGGAATGCTTCCTTTTCTTTAGAAAGCATTGCAAGACATGTATTTCTTTGAATCCTTGTGTATTGAACACTAATGATACCCACTTTGCAATTTTTTGTTTGCAGTCCTCTTAGAAGCAAAGTGCTACCACATGGTCCACCATGGTAGGCCTTGATGAAATCCTAATCCTCCTCCTGTTGCACATCTTCTGAGTGGAGACCTAATTTAAACAAAGTTCCTTTCAACCATGTAATCAGACCAATTTTCCTATCAACTATTTTTTTTCTTTCTGAGAAAATTGTGCTGGCAAAAGCCTTCAACTATATTGTTTGTCACATCATTAAACAATGAAGTTTTTATGCTAACCGCAAAGAGATGTTCATATGGAAACCTGCCTTCGGACGGTCCGTCATCCTTCAAGTTTAGCAAACAAGATATATGTATTCTGCTAAGTAGTCTCTTCCTAGCTTGCCTATTATGGTCAAATCAAATTCTTGAAGAAGCATAAGCCAATGAGTAATTCTGACTTCATGGTTGATTTATTGATTAGGAATTTTGTGTCAGAATGGTATGGAATTTGTATGAACTACGGTTGGGAACACGTATACATAATGGTGAAACTTTTGAAGTGTGAATAAAGAGTAAGACAACCAACAATTATTTTTCCTTTGCACTATAATTTCTTTCTGTGCCTTGTAAATTTTTGACAGTGTCACAGATATTGTGCCACTTTTATGTTTTCTATCCTAGAACTACTCAAAGGACAAAGTTTGGAATGACAAAGTCCAATTAGGGCCCCTTAGAATGGGAGTAGAAGTGATTTTTTTAGCTCCAAAACAATATTTCCACATTCCCCAATTTGTTCAAACATGCAATCCTTAGCCAACAGAGGATTAAGAGGAGTTGCTAGCATGCTAAATATTTGATGAACCTTCATAATACCTAGCTTGGCCTAGGAAGCTACAAACTTCCTCCTTAATTTTAGTTGGTAAAGATAAGGTATTGATCGCTCATATGCAGGATCCACATATATATCATTCTTGAAATGACATCAACAAGCACCATTCCTTATGTCATGAGCATTTTACTCTTCTTGTGACTCAGGTCCATCTGAACATTTTTGCTATCCATTTTTGAGTTTACCCCATCTCGCTCTATTTACAATGTTCATATTATACACACTATTTCAGCACCTTAGGTTTAGCTATTTTTTTAGTCCCTAGGATTTTTCTTACCCTAGTTCATGTCTCTTTTGTTGGGCATCATTTTGAGTCCCATTAACCTTACTTTGTTCATATGTGGACATTGATAAAATTATTTTTCTTTCTTTCTGCAGGGTCTTTTCTAAATTAGCTAGAGCACAGGCCTTCACTTCCCTGATGAAGTCTGAAAATGCGTTGATCATTACCCTTTGGAAGGCGTTTGGTGCAATACATAGTACAAATGGTAACACCTATATGCAAAGGTTTCCCATGGGTAAGAAAATATAGTTAATTCTCGGTGTTTAGGGGCAATCTATATTTTCTTATATCCTAGAAAACCATCAAGGAATTAAAAATCACTCTTGAGTCTTTTCCAAATGATTTATCAAGGACCTAAACAATGACAAGTAAGAGGAAATGATCTTTGCAGATGGTTTTGTTCAATTACTTGTAGTTGATACACCCTCCATTCCTCCGTGTATTTATTTAGGGAATCTACTAAGGGTGATGCCCATTTACTGTTAGATATAGGATAGATAAACCCTACATATAATAACTTTCGGATCTCTTCCCTAACAACCTCCATCATTTTCCAATTCAGACGTCTCTAAGGATGCCCATCAGGCTTTACATAATCTTTTAGAAAGATGTAATGCTGGCCCTAACACTAGTGGAATACCCTTGAGGTCTACATATGAACATGTAAAATCCCATTTGCAGGTCACGACACTTTTCTAACATCCTTTTTTTCGAATGTAGAAAACAATAAAGTGTTGCAAATGTTTTGCCATCTTCAGGGCGCTGCCCATTTCTTCTAGCATGTAGATTTATTCCTCTGGCCCCTAGATCAACAAAGATAAGATTGAAGCACTATGTTCTTTGAACAGGATATGTAATAGTCATCCAACATGAATATGAATTATGAACTGAATGTTGCATTCTATTTTCAACACCTTCCCATCTATTAGGTGGCAGTGAATTTCTTCATTGTTGGCTGCATCACTGTTTCTTGTCAGACAATGGAAATTTGCTTCCTTGGTTGGAAATATATCTCATCCTTTTACCAGTATATCCTGGGATGATTACAACCTGATTTTCATCTTTTGGAACAACACAAATTCACCTCATACATAGCTCCAAGCACAAGTATTTGAAAGAGTACTGGGTTGTACACTAATTCTTTTAAAAAACTATGATTGACATGACATATTCACCTAAGTTGCCAGGAAACTTGGGTACAGGGATGGGGATATTCACCTTGTGCCCCATCCTCTAAGCTATTTCCCTTGCCTCTACCTTGAATCTCGAAATTGGCCCTCCAAGGACATTAGTCAACACCCTATAGTTTTGATGAAACTTCCTAATCCAAGTGTTAAAATAAGCTAGAAAAAACTCCCCATGTTTTTTTTTAAAACCGTGGGAACTTAGAAACCTCCCAAGAGTATATCCAACAGTGTGCAAGCCAGACATATCAGTAACTTATGACTCAATAGGGGCCGAAACATCTCAAATCCCACCAGGGTGAGCCTCTATGCTTAAGAAGTGATTTTCCGTGAGTGAAGGGTACATTTTTGTTAAGGTCATGACAGAGGAGTTCAACAATAAGCACCACCAATATCAAGGTACCCTAAATCCATGACAAATGTGTCAGGTACTTTGGCCTAGTTTCCAGTATGTTAGGGAACGACAGGGTACTTGGTTATGGGGTATCTAGTATGTGGGTACAGGTATGTGTACCCTACCCCTAGGTATGGATACCTATGCTACTCAGATATTCACACATTCCACCTGCATAAACACACATATATAATATATAATATTATAATATATTAAACCTTATTTCTCTATTGGAAATTGTTTTATATTTATGATGGGCCAAATATTCTTATCGACACCTCTATTGTTTGAATTGAAGGACTTCTGTAAATTATGAAGTGATGTGATTGGTTATATAATGGTTTGGCTTGTAAATATTGAATGTAGATGGTTTACCTATAAGTTAGATGCAATATTATTTTTGACTCTTGCTTCCCACAATCAAAATATTGATGCAATGGATACCAAGTCGTAATTTATTGGTAAGTTTGTTGATCAATGGTGTCACATACCCCAAATTTAAAAAAAAAAACATTTTATGTTTGAGAAGACATTATGTTTTAATTTTATTATAAAGTTTGTAATTATTGACCAAGTGGGGTCAAGGATGATTGTATTTAATTGCTGAATATTTTATTAATTAATAAATAAAAGATGAGACAACAGCTTAAGGGGGGATGTTAAATGAGTGTCTACTGGCCACATGGTGGAATAGACTAGGTTGAGAGCAGATTGACACTTGGAAACATCCTCAAACTACTTCTAGCTGTTGCAGGAGGAAACTTTCCTATTTTTGTGGTCACGTTCCCCAAGAAAATGGAACAAGAGCAGGTGGCTCATTAAGTGAAAAAAACTGACCCAAAAGACCTAGGCAAGCTTATAAACTACCCATAAAATTTAGCTGAGGCTGTTCAATCTTTACTTGTAAAATTTCTGAGTGAAATTTGTGCGCAAGAGGTTCGATGGAGGGGATAGGCAGAAGTGTTTGAGTGTGAAAGTGCTGATTTACTGAACTAGTGTAGCTGTTTTGGCTGAGTTCTTTCTGCTATAGGCAGAAGTATTATTGCTGATTACTCTGTGGAGTTGTAGGAGTTTTATAGCCCATTCTCTCACCCAATGCTTTTAACCAGGTGAACTAGCGGACAGGCTCGGGGGTCCGGAGACGAGCAGCTAAGCTATCTTCAGGAGTTGGTTGGGTGGAACAGGCTCCTTAGGTTGTTGTCTCCTCTGCTATATTATTAGGTTCTAAATGTTATTTAATTTTCTCTATGCAAGCATAGGAACCAGAATGTATGAATTTAGGAGTTGATATATTTATATGACTGATTCATTTGTTTTTAAAATTAGATAGTTAAATCTTTTATTGTTCAAAGATAAATAAATTATGGTTAAATATGTATTAGAATGAATGAATTAGGGTTTTAATACTTTGTTAGAGAATAAAAGAAATTTCCTTGCTGTATTTTTCCACACCTTCGTAGAGGTAGTACTCTAGTACAGCAGGTAAATTTAAGAGTAATGAATAAATCAAGTTAATATGTGAGTGAATCTGATCATTTATCTTTTACTGTTAATATATTCTAGAAATGCTTAACATAAGATTTCCCCAAGTCTAGATGTTTATGTTAGTTAATACATATGTTTAAATTATAACCATAAAGTACAAAAAAGAAGGTTTTAATAACTATCTTTAAGGCTTAACCTAATATATATACATGTAATCATTAACTAATACAGAACAGGAAAATAATGCAAATGGAGCAACATTAGACTATATAAACAGTACAAATGAATTATAGTAATAGTTATGTATTACAAATAACAATTATGTTAACTGCAGTAAAACTGTACAACCATCAAATATTAATTAAAAACAACAAACAATGCAGAGTTTAAATTAAAATGGAAATACTATAAATTTTTCTTGGGGTCAGAACCCTAAACCAGAAAACCTGTCAAACCAAGTTATGTTTTCCTTTTTCCTTCGAAGTTAATGTATTCTTAGATTATTCCAAACCCTTATTGTTCCAAATCTTGTAATATATATAATTATTATATCTAATTTATAATTGCCCTAAATTAAACTAAATTTGTACCTAAAAAGGGCATAAAACTGTTTATTACCTATCAAATAACAGAATAAAAGAAAAAAATAATATTATTTCTAAATCTTTTTATCCAGTCTTACCCAGGTTGCAAAGCCAAACCCTTGTTTCCTATTTTGTTAAAACGTTATTAAAAATTGTTACAGTAAAGAAAACCTAAGGACTATCCTCCACATAAAAGTTTCTTATAATAACTACAATATAAAAAAAATCGAAATTATAGATTTCTTATGACATAGTGAATTTTTATCCTCCTTCATAAAAACTGTAACCAGATACAGGTAAAATAGCAAAAAGAATCTTTATTCTTTCTTTAGTTCAAAGCTTAAATAAACAGTATTTTATAAGAACCCAAGAAGTCAAAGTCTATCAAAGACTTTCGTCAACACAGTTTGGTACCAGTTTCTCCCTTAGCACTCCCAAGTTTTTTTTTTTAAGTTTAATCAAATTCATACAAGTCTGTAAAACCCTAGCATACTTAAAAGCAACTTAACATAACTATTCTATGGACATACGGTCTTTACAAGCGAAACTGCATTCAAACACAGTTACAACCAAGAGAGATTCCAACTCTGTTAGACTTTATCCCTTCGCCATTGTATTCAGAACCCCACACATTCACTGAAGAAGGAACCTTAGGTCGTGGAGCTGAGGCTTACCGAATCAAACCAAGCAGTGGTTGGCAGCCCAAATCGTAGCTAACATGCAAAATTTCTTTCCATGTTCAGCGGGGATCCAATTGAACCCTCAACTTCACCAAATCTGCACAAACAAAGTAAATAAATTGTAAAAATTTATGCACATTTCTTATAAAAAGGAAATGTTAACAGCTAAGAACAAAAACTAGAGAAGTTACCTGGTTTGTTTGCTTATAGCCGCAGAATGGATTCCCTTTGAACTCCACACAAACCCTTGAAAAGGAACTGAAGTATCGAGCCACTGGTTCAGAGAAAAGCTCTCAGTCTAAGACCACGACACGTAGGCAACACTGTAAATGTCACAAACTAAAACCAAGAAATTACTAATAACTCGAACCAAGAAGACTACCAATGAGAGTCGTCTCCAGTAATCACTCAA
Organism: Pseudotsuga menziesii; assembly: GCA_001517045.1. Lineage (NCBI taxonomy): Eukaryota > Viridiplantae > Streptophyta > Pinopsida > Pinales > Pinaceae > Pseudotsuga > Pseudotsuga menziesii. The sequence continues at coordinate 110,870 of LPNX010951538.1, forward strand.
CGAAGACCAAAGAGTATATCGCGGTTGTAACAAGTGTTTACATGCTTAAAGATTTAGTTATGGAAATGGAGGCTCAATGCTTGAACCAGCAAAATAGATGGAGAATAAGTGAGGATTTAGGTTTTAGTTTGATTATATAGTTAGGGTTAATACTTTTAAACCCTAACCAACGAGCTCGTCACACATGGATCCTACTTTGTAGACTTTCGATGGGTTTTGCTCCATAGTATCGAAGGGTTTAGTGAATCCTGCATTATGTAAACAATTGTTATTACATCGCATATGTTAGTTCTTTAACCTTTGATAATACGTTTACCTAAGCTAATATTTATGCCTATGTAAATTCTTAAGTGTTGTTAACACTTTTGCATATATTAGTATTATGCATATGTTAATACTTTTGTTTTAATAATGTTTTGCATATATTTAATAATTTTGCATATATTAATACTTTGTTTATATTAATGCTTATTAATACTTTTACATAGGATCATACTTTGCATACGTTAATGCATTTACATATGTTAGCACTTTTTAATACTTTGCATATGTTGATACCTTTACATATTTAATTTCGGTATAGTAAGTTAACTCTTAACATGTTAAGATATAATTATGCATATGGGATTTGGTGGTATTGCATCCAACTATAGGGTTAATATAAATTTCAGAGATGATAATTGCAGTTTAGGTTTAATGCATATATATTTTTGTTATATAAATCGCTTTGTATTTGTAAATATATATGCCATCAAATGAGACTAGGCAACTGTTATGACTTTAAGCCTAGAATAAAATGGTTTTAAACATAGATCATAAATGACTGCTAACATAACAAATTTAAGTTATGAAAAGAATAGGTTATGCAATAGCTGCATTAATCAAAGTCTTAATTTAAACAAGTAGTCTAGCATTATTACTCTTGCAACTGGGATATTTAATCTCGAACTTGAAACTGGAAACAAAAAGTTACCTAAAAAAGAACCTGTAACAAGAATCATCAATTCCACTGCATTAGTTTCAATGAGCTAAGTAAGCCTCGAATATAACCAGAAGTTCCTTCATTAAGCAAGAAACAAACTTTAGTACCTTGCACTAACAAGTAAATAAACAATTGTTTTCAGTACTTACTACTTTCGATCATTTACATTCTAGACCGATCATTCCTTACTTAATTTTGAAGGCAGTTAGTAAAGAATGTTAGTATAGAAATTAATAAATGAATTTGTTATAGTATCTAGATTAGATATTTTAGAATGTTAACTGTTAGCAGTTAAGTTACTCTCTTAAGCGATGCTTTTAAACATTAATTATCACATTTTTTTTTTAATTTTTATGAAAATTTGAGAGTTTTACATATGGTATCAGAGCACACGTTCAGACACTAGGCCTGAATGCGGCTCAACTCGCGTAGACAAACAATAAATAAAATGCATGCGTACTGATTTATTATTTTTCTTTTGAAATGTTGTTACCAGAAAATTTTTCTGAACTAGAATTGCAGGTATGGAGGGACTCGAGAAATATGCAGATGAAGGGTCCCCATTAAACAAACAAAGTAATTCTAGAAAAGAACCTGTTAAGGAAGAATAACGAACAATTCCTCTGAACTATTACAAACTGTTAAAGAATTAAAAATTGAAATAGAAACAGTTAAAAAAGAAAACGAAATAATTCTAAGAGTTCAAGAGGAGCTAAACCAGATACTCATGGAAAAATTTCAGAGTGAAGGGAAGAATAGACATATAGGAGCTGAAAATATGTCATACCAACATAAAAGTAAAAAGCCCAAACAATCTAAAATTGAAAGTAGTTCGTCCTTTGAAATTTATGGTGACTCACACAGAAATAATCGCCAGTACTCTAGCGATAGCAGTGAAGAAATTACCAATCCAGAAAAAGAAAATATAAGCCTTTTGAGGAAATTTTAGGAGAATTTAAGAAGATAAAACCACCAACTTTCAACAGTGAAACAAAGAAAGGGGAGGAAGCCGAAGCATGGATGTCTTCCAAAATCTATAGTTACTCCAACCAGCTAAAAGCTAGAATGGCCATTTATAACTTAACTGGAAAGGCAGATATCTGGTGGCAGGATTTAAAATGAGTAAAAGGTATAAAGGAAAAGAATATTAACTGACCTAGGGGCTAGCCTGAGTTATGTTTCTCCTAGTTTAGTAGTAAAATGCAATTTATCAGTAGAAAAGTTTGCAAAGTCATGGCTGGTTCAACTAGCTACATGAGCAAAAAGAAAAGAGATTAATTTTGTGAAAGACTGTACTTTGTTTATGAATCAGCTTGAAACTTCAGTAAAGTTAAATGTACTTCCGTTAGGCTCTTATGATGTATTAATTGGTATGGGCTGGTTAGAACATCATAGAGTAGTCTTGAACTGTTTTGATAAAACTTTTACATGCATAAATAATGAAGAAGAAACAGTAACCATAACAGGAATTCCTAGGAAAACATCAATCAGACAAATTTCTGCCTTGCAGTTAGAGAGAGCTACTCGAAAAGGATGTAAAGATTTTGTTGTAACTGTAACAGATGAAGAACATATTAATAATGAAGATAAACTAAAACTGGAAGATATTCCAATCCTAAGGGAGTATTTGGATGTATTTTCGAAAGAAATTCTAGGATTGCCTCTGAAAAGAGAACTAGATTTCACTATTGAGTTGGTACCTGGTGCAATACCCAACTCAAAAGATCCTTATCGGATGAATATCTTGGAACTTAACGAATTAAATTCATAGTTAAAGGAACTTATTGACAAAAAGTATATAAGACCAAGTGTGTCTCCTTGGGGAGCACTTGTCATTTTTGTTAAAAAAAAGGACGGTACTCTACATTTATGCATTGACTGTCGTCAACTTAATAAAATAACCATTAAGAATAGATACCCATTTCCCGCATAGATGATCTATTTGATCAGTTGCGTGGAGCAAGAATATTTTCAAAGATTGATTTACGATTTGGTTATCATCAAGTTCGAATCAAAGATGAAGATATTTTTAAAACAACTAATAGGACTAGATATGGTCACTATGAGTTTGTTGTCATGCCATTTGGGCTCACTAATGCCCCGGCTGTCTTCATGTGTCTAATGAATAATGTATTGCATAAATATCTCGATAAATTTGTAGTTGTTTTTATTGATGATATTTTAATTTACTCTAAGTCTAAAGAAGAACACGAGGAACACTTAAAATTTGTCTTACAAGTGTTAAGGGAACATCAACTTTATGCTAAGTTTAATAAGCGTGACTTCTTTAAAGATAAAATACAATACTTGGGTCATGCGATAACTAAAGAAGGGATCTTGGTTGATCCAGAAAAGATAAAAGCAATTGAAAAATGTCCGGTCCCAAAGGATGTAACTAATGTACGGTCATTCATGGGGATCACTGGTTATTATCGAAGATTCATTGAGGGATTATCAAGAATCGCAAATCCCATAACTTCTTTACAGAAGAAAGGAAATAAGTTTAAATGGAATAAAAATGTGAAGAAAGTTTTAAGAAGTTAAAAACATTATTAACTATTGCACCAATTTTAAGAATTGTTGATCCTAACAAGGACTTTGTTGTATGCACTAATGCATGCAACGATGGTCTTGGTGGGGTCTTAAGTCAAGAAGGACACATAATTGCATATGAGTCTAGGAATCTTAAAATTCATGAGAAAAAATACGCTACTTACGATTTAGAGTTGGCTGCCATCATACATGCTTTGAAGATGTGGTGCCGTCACTTAATCGAAAGAAAATTTATGTTAATGACAGATAATAAGGGTTTAAAATATTTGTTGGATTAACCAAATTTAAACGTAATGCAAGCTAGGTGGCTAGCTTTCCTTAGCGAGTATGATTTCGAGATCCAACATATTAAGGGGAAAGAAAATAAAGTCATTGATGCTTTAAGTAGAAATGCAAGATTGAATTTCATGGTAGCAATCAGTACTTATAAACCTGATTTAGAAGATCAGTTGGAAGGAGTAAAATTGGATGAAAACTATAAGAAATTACAAGCTAATAGTCTAAATGATAAAGGATTAATACTTTATAAAAATAGGCTGTATATACCTAATTTACCTAAAATCAAGCTGCTGATTTTAAATGAGATACATAAGACTCCTTACTCAGGACATCCTGGCTATCAAAAGACCATAACCGTGTTGCAGAAGGATTATTTTTGGCCAAATATGAAGAATGAGTTGGTAGAGTATATTGCCAAGTGTTTTGAATGTCAACAGGTTAAGACTGAACACCAACATCCAGCCGGTTTGTTACAGCTGTTACCAATCCCTAGCTGGAAATGGGAAATAATATGTGTGGATTTTTTTATAGGTTTACCTAGAAATCAGAATCAAAATGATTCAATAATGGTAGTCGTCGATAAACTCAGTAAAGCAACTCATTTCATACCAGTAAAGACCACCTACAAGGCTGCTAATATTGCTGAAATATTTATGAAACAAATATTTCGTTTACATGGGATACCGAAATTTATAATTTCTGACGGAGACCCTAAGTTTACGGGAAATTTCTGGAAGTCTCTATTTGAAGGTTTGAATACTACTTTAAATTTCAGTACATTGCTTCATCCGCAAACAGATGGACAGACCGAAAGAGTGAATCAAATATTGGAATATATGCTAAGGATGTATGTTAGAGAACAACCAGGAAAATGGAGGATTACTTACACTTGGTTGAGTTCGCATATAACAGTCACAACCAATCTTCAACAAAATACATCCCATTTGAAATTTTGTATGGAAAAAAGTGCAATACTCCCATCTCATGGAGTAACCCAGTTGACAAGTTAGTACTAGGACCTAAGCTATTAAAGGAGATGGAGTTAATTGTAAAGCAGGTGCAAGGTAATTTGAGGGTTGCACAAGACAGACAAAAAGGTCAAGCAGATCTTAAACAAACTCAGAAAGAGTTCTAGGTGGGTGAACATGTTTTCATAAAGGTAAGGCCTCCAAAGAGTTATTTAAAGTTATGAAGTTGTGCTAAGTTGGCTCCCAGATATTGTGGGCCTTTCGAAATACTGTCTAGAATGGGACAGGTGGCATACCAACTGGCTTTACCGCCAAATTTAAAAGTTCATAATGTTTTTCATATCTCTATTTTAAAAAGATATGTACATGATGCTACTCATGTTATAAATTGGAATGATGTGCAGGTGGAATCCTAAGGAGATTTTTTGGTGGAACTAGATTGTATCCTTGATAAGAGGAAGATCTTGCTTCGGAATCGCACCATTGGATAGGTGAAGGTGCAATGGAAGCACCTTAGTCCAGAAGAAGCAACTTGGGAATTGGAGAGTCATATGCGGGCATCATATCCAATTCTGTTCCAGGTAAGCTCTGAGGATGATGAATAAAATAACAACGAGGACGATGTTATATTTAAGGGGGGGGGGTGTATGTCACATACCCAAAAAAAAAAAAAAAAAAAACATTTTATGTTTGAGAAGACATTATGTTTTAATTTTATTGTAAAGTTTGTAATTATTGACCAAGTGGGGTCAAGGATGATTGTATTTAATTGTTGAATATTTTATTAATTAATAAATAAAATATGAGACAACAACTTAAGGCTTTTAAATGAGTGTCTACTGGCCACATGGTGGAATAGACTAGGTTGAGAGTAGATTGACATTTGAAAACATCCTCAAACTACTTCTAGTTGTTGCAGGAGGTAACTTCCCTATTTTTGTGGTCATGTTCCCCAAGAAAGTGGAACAAGAGCAGGTGGCTCATTAAGTGAAAAAAACTGACCCAAAAGACCTAGGCAAGCTTATAAACTACCCATCGAATTCAGCTGAGGCTGTTCAATCTTTACTTGTGAAATTTGTGCACAAGAGGTTCGATGGAGGGGCAGGCATAAGTGTTTGAGTGTGAAAGTGCTGATTTATTGAACTAGTGCAGCTGTTTTGGTTGAGTTCTTACTACTATAGGCAGAAGAATTACTACTAATTACTCTGTGGAGTTGCAGGGGTTTTATAGCCCATTCTCTCAGCCAGTGCTTTCAACCAGGTGAACCAGTGGACAGGTTGGGGGGTCTGGAGACGAGCAAGTAAGCTATCTTCAGGAGTTGGTTGGGTGGAACGGGCTCCTTAGGTTGTTGTCTGCTTTGCTATATTATCAGGTTCTAAATGTTATTTAATTTTCTCTATGCAAGCATAGGAACTGGAATGTATGAATTTAGGAGTTGATATATTTATATGACTGATTCATTTGTTTTTAAAATTAGATAGTTAAATCTTTTATTATTCAAAGATAAATAAATTGTGGTTAAATATGTATTAGAATGAATGAATTAGGGTTTTAATACTTTGTTAGAGAATAAAAGAAATTTGCTTGCTGTATTTTTCCACACTTTCGTAGAGGTAGTACTCTAGTACAGTAGGTAAATTTAAGAGTAATGAATAAATCAAGTTAAGATGTGAGTGATCATTTATCTTTTACTGTTAATCTATTCTAGAAATGCTTAACAAAATATTTCCCCAACCCTAGATGTTTATGTTAGTTAATACATCTGTTTAAATTATAACCATCAATTACATTAAAAGAAGGTTTTAATAACTATCTTTAAGGCTTAACCTAATATATATACATGTAATCATTAACTAATACAGAACAAGAAAATAATGCAAATGGAGCAACATTAGACTCCTTGGTGACTCCTTGGTGACTCCTTGGTGACTCTGTGACTCCTTGACTCCTTGAAAATAATGCAAAATAATGCAAATGGAGCAAATGATGCACTGTTCTTAATTTTCTTGGTGACTCCTTGAATGTTATAAATTGGATCAATCAGACACAAGAGTGTAGACATTTGAGGTTGGCTCACATTTTATCTTCTATTCGGCAGCTCCTCTTTCATTTTGACTCTTTCTCGTGCCGTCATGTATACAGGGAAAACAACCAGGAAGCGGACAAAGCTTCCAAGGAAGGGCTCTGGTTGGCATTGGGCACTTGGTTGGTGAAAGAAATTAATGAAGATACAGTTCAGACTTTTTATCATAGGCCGTTTATTGAAAATATTTGAAGTCAGACCTTATTGATGTATATATCTCGGCTGATATTGGATGCGGTTTAGATAGCCTGGTATAATATTATGAAACTGTGGTTTTTTTGTGCCAATGGTCATAGGTTTATGTTTACGGCATATAATTGACAGAGGTTTCTTATTCACATTGAACTGATATTTTTATCGTGAGCTATCAGTTATCAGAACTAATGATATTATCGCATGATGGAATCTAAACTGTTAGTGATCTCTTTTGAGAAAACATACAGTGATTATGGAAGATCGTGAACCAAGTGGGTTCAGTATTTTTTGATGTTTCATATGGGATGTAACAGGCAGAAATATATGTTCCTCTTTTTTGTGGATATAAAGTCATGTTATTTTTTGAAATCAGTGAACAGGTGTATGTTTTCTGCTATATATTGACAGAGGTTTCTATTTATAGGAACTGGTTTTTTATCGTGATCTATCAGTGGCCATAATTATTGCTGGAATATAGAAGGCAACTGGTTGAATCTATTATGCTAATGATCTTCCTCGAAAGCATACAGTGTTTTTTTGGTAGATGGTGAACCATCAGTGGGTTCAGGAAATTTTTTGATGGTAACTTCCTGGCTGTAACAGGCCGATCTATATGATCTCTTTTTTGTGGAAATATAAAATGTAATGATCTATATAGTTTTCATGTGAAAATGCATTTGAATATGCTTTCCTTGATTCTATTTTTCAGAAGACTTAGCAGTCTATTTTTTGGTTCCAAATTTTTTTTTGGACTTCGGCATTCACGTGGTTGTGAATATTCAGAATGTAATTTTGATCTCGAAAGATGAATAAAATTACGCTTTTTTTTCTTGGAAAAAAAAAACACTGTACAACCATCAAATATTAATTAATAAATAGTAAAAACAACAAACAGTGCAGAGTTTAAATTAAAATGGAAATACTATAAATTTTTCTTGGGGTCAGAACCCTAAACCAAAGAACCTGTCAAACCAAGTTATGTTTTCCTTTTTCCTTTGAAGTTAAAGTATTATCAGATTATTCCAAACCCTTATTGTTCCAAATCTTGTAATATATATAACTATTATATCTAATTTATAATTTCCCTAAATTAAACTGAATTTGTACCTAAACAAGGCATAAAACTGTTTATTACCTATCAAATAACAGAATAAAAGAAAGAAATAAATTTATTTCTAAATCTTTTACCCAGTCTTACCCAGGTCACAAATCCAAATCCTGTAACCTAGGAGGGTTGTTTGCTATTTTGTTAAAATGTTATTACAAATCGTTACAGTAAAGAAAACCTAAGGACTATCCTCCACATAAAAATTTCTTATAATAACTACAATATAAAAATAAAATCAAAATTATAGATTTCTTATGACAGAGTGAATTTTTATCCTCCATAAAAACTGTAACCATATACAGGTAAAACAACAAAAATGATCTTTATTCTTTCCTTAGTTCAAAGCTTAAATAAACAGTGTTTTATAAGAACCCAAGAAGTCAAAGTCTATCAAAGACTTTCATCAACGCAATCTGGTACTAGTTTCTCCCTTAGCACTGTCAAGTTTTTTTTTTAAAGTTTAATCAAATTCATACAACTCTGTAAAACCCTAGCATACTTAAAAGAAACTTAACACAATTATTCTATGACCATACGACCTTTACAAGTAAAACTACATTCAAACGCAGTTACACCCAAGAGAGCTTCCAACTCTGTTAGACTTTATCCCTTCACCATTGTATTCAGAACCCCACACATTCACCGAAGAAGGAACCTCAAGTCGTGGAGCCGAGGCTTATTGAGTGAAACTAAGCAGTGGTTGGCAGCCCAAGTTGTATCTAACACGCAATATTTCTTTCCATGTTCAGCTGGGAGCCAATCGAACCCTCACCTTCACCAACTCTGCACAAACAAAGTAAATAAATTATAAAAAATTATGCACATTTCTTATAAAAAGGAAATGTTAACAGCTAAGAACAAAAAGTAGAGAAGTTACCTGGTTTGTTTGCTTACAGCCGCAGAATGGATTCCCTTTGAACCCCACACAAACCCTGGCAAAGGAACTGAAGTATCGAGCCACCGATTGAGAGAAAAACTCTTAGTCTAAGACCACGACACGTAGTGAGGAGGCAACACTATAAATGTCACAAACTGAAACCAATAAATTACTGATAACTCGAACCAGGAAGACTACCAACGAGAGTCGTCTCCAATAATCACTCAACAAATACCAAAGAGTATAGCTCGGTCGTAACAGGTGTTTACATGCTTAAATATTTAGTTCTGGAAATGGAGGCCCAAAGGGCCATGAGCCTGTCGGCTCTATGCTCGAACCAGCAAAAAAGATGGAGAATAAGTGAGGATTTAGGTTTTAGTTTGACTATATAGTTAGGGCTAATACTTTTAAACCCTAACCAACGACCTCGTCACATGTGGATCCCACTTCGTAGACTTTCGATGGGTTTTGCTCCATAGTATCGAAGGGTTTAGTGAATCCTGCATTATGCAAACAATTGTTATTGCATCACACATGTTAGTTCTTTAACCTATGATAATACGTTTACCTAAGCTAATATTTATGCCTATGTAAATTCTTAAGTGTTGTTAACACTTTTGCATATATTAGTATTATGCATATGTTAATGCTTTTGTTTTAATAATGTTTTGCATATATTAATACTTTGTTTGTATTAATACTTATTAATACTTTTACATAGGATCATACTTTGCATATGTTAATGAGTTTACATATGTTAGCACTTTTTAATACTTTGCATATGTTGATACCTTTAAATATTTAATTTCGGTATAGTAAGTTAACTCTTAACATGTTAAGCTATAACTATGCATATGGGATTTGTTGCTATTGCATCCAACTATAGGGTTAATATAAATTTCAGAGATGATAATTGTAGTTTGGGTTTAATGCATATATATTTTTGTTATATAAATCGCTTTGTATTTGTAAATATATATGCCATCAAATGAGACTAGGAAACTGTTATGACTTTAAGCCTAGAATAAAATGGTTTTAAACATAGATCATAAATGACTGCTAACATAACAAATTCAAGTTATGAAAAGAATAGGTTATGCAATAGCTGCATTAATCAAAGTCTTAATTTAAACAAGTAGTCTAGCATTATTACTCTTGCAACTGGGATATTTAATCTCGAACTTGAAACTGGAAACAAAAAGTTACCTGAAAAAGAACCTGTAACAAGAATCATCAATTCCACTGCATTAGCTTCAATGAGCTAAGTAAGCCTCGGATATAACCAGAAGTGCCTTCATTAAGCAAGAAACAAACTTTAGTACCTTAAAATCACAAGTAAATAAACAGTTGTTTTCAGTACTTACTACTTCTGATCATTTACATTCTAGACCGATCCCTCCTTACTTAATTTTGAAGGCAGTTAGTAAAGAATGTTATTATAGAAATTAATAAATGAATTTGGTATAGTATCTATATTAGATATTTTAGAATGTTAACTGTTAGCAGTTAAGTTACTCTCTTAAGCAATGTTTTTAAATATTAATTGTTACAATTTTTTTTTGACTTTTTATGAAATTTTGAGAGTTTTACAAATGGCATGTATATTTTAATAGTATAATATGTTCAATGGTGATTGTTCATTACAGGTTATGTCAGAAAATATTGTCATTTTGAAATAAATGATAAGCTTATGTCCTAAATTATAAATCCATGTTAGCCTGGTGAGTTAGCTTGAGTGGTTTAGTGTTTTGAGCTCCATGCATGATGTTTTGGGGTTGATTCCCCTGGTTGTCTATCTTTGTTGCATGGCTTGCTTGATGTGCCTGTTGGCTTAGGCACTGTAATCATGGCCAATGGGTATGCACTGAGTATCATTCGTGGAAGTGATTGGAAGTTTACTTAGGAAAAAATAATAAATATATGCACTTATCAGGGTCCCAATGCTGCATATCCATTATGAACCTTTGATTGGGAGTGGGTGTATGAATGAGACATTTTTCAATTATATCCCCCCAAAATTTCCACCTAAGACTTAAGTTCTTAGAGTCGAGTCATATTTTGTCTTTTTTTTTTCAGGGGGCAGGGGAAGGGGGAAAACGTTGGTTGAGACCCACCTCAAATGATAAAAGGACCATAGTTATTTTTGTATATGAAAAATATCTTTTTTATTTTTGGATATGAAAATTCAGATCCCAAGATAAAAATGAAAAGTTTGAAGCTTATATAGTAGTGTAGCAGTGGACTAGGCCTCCACCATGACAACTAGCGGGAGATGGAAATTTTGCTTGCTAAACCGTTTCCTAAGAAGATTGAGGTTATACCTTTGCAAGGTTAAAGGGGAGGGTCTGAGGGTGTCTTCTTAAAGTTGGAGTTTGCAATAATATCAGGACGAGCATGTGCTGGCAGTGTTCTTAATCATGAATAATCATTTCTATATTCATATCATTGATGCACTTGTTGAGTTTTACAAAAGGTTTAGTTTACCACATTCATTACATATTTATTTTCACCATAATTGCGCAATGTGTAGTCTAGCTTGATACCTCCATTTCATTCAGAAAAGATTTTGTACTTGCCTTTTCCTGACTTAGTGTGTCCCTATTAACTAATTAGTTGGCATTGTACTGACTACATGCGGCCTTTTTATTGTTTAAGAGAATAATTTTGATAACATTCGTAATTTAGCTGGTTGGGTACTGAATGATCTATGTGGTCTCAAGCTACTCTGCTTTAGAACAACTGTCTTTTTAGTTGTCATTAAATAGTACTAATCTGATTACCTTATGCATGGTGGGTAACATGAACCATTTAAAGCATATTTCCTTTATACATTGCATGTATATTTATTTGTTCATCATTTTTGTACTGTAATGTTGGAAATGACATTATGTAACTTTTTATGTGCAGTTAGCTGATGGAAAATTTCTCATCCTTCATCCCTTGAATATGAAATGTATTCTTCACCATTATGGGAGCCATAACTTGCTGCCATCTAGGTGGCGATCTTTATCTGTTTCTTCTTGATAAGTTCTTTTCTTTAGATATTTTATGCACCTCAGGATTATGTTGTAGTCAACTGTTAGATTTCTGTAGGACACTTTCATTTTTCAATTTAATCTTTATAGGTGAAATAAATCACAATAAAAATGGTGTATTTGTTGTTGCACTCACACATTCATCAATGCCTTCATTGTCAATGCACTACTTGTTGGATATTGTTGATCTCCTCTTGTTTGTTGTGTCATTGAGTGTCATTTTTTTGTTTTATTTTCATAAATAACTTAATGGTTTGCTAGTTTTCTAGCTTGATTGAATTGTTAATGTCACAACTACATTTTTGCTAGCTCCTTTTCCAAATATTTAATCTTTTTTGGCACACAAGTGAAATCTTTTGTAAGTAAACCTTGATAATTGATTCCTCTTGTAGAATGGTGACATAAACATAAGGATATCTCTAATTGCAAAGGGCTTGTAATGAGGTCCTTGTGTCTTAATTAATAATGTCACATTGTGGTATAGTTGTTGGTAACGATGCCTAAATGACATCACAAAGTGGTCTGCACATCTAATGATATGGTAGTCATTTGCTTGATGGAATCATTAATTTCACAACTGACCTTTGCTAGCTCCCTTTCCTAATAGTTTATCTTCTTTGGTTCACAATTGAAATCTTTTGTAAGAAAAACCTTGATAATTGATCTTGTTGTAGAATGGTGACATTGGTAAAAAGACATCTAATTGTAAAGGGCTTGTAAATATAGCTGGTACAAACTTCTTGATGATGATATAGGTTGGTGTAAACAAGCTAAAGACATTTTCATACCATATAGACATGCACATCCTAAATACTTGTAGTGTTTTAATAATGCCACATTGTGTTATAGTTGTTCATATTGATGCCCTAATGACATCACAAAGTGGCGTGGATATCCTAATGATATCACAGTCATTTACTGCAATGGATTTAGAAAGTTCCGAGTTGACTGGTTTTCAAAACAACAATCCTAACGATGTTCAATGTTGATATAGGTGTCCCATGACATCATAGTTTATAATGGCTGTCTTAGTCACATCTTGTATTGTTACATTGATCTTTATGGAATCCTATATTGTAATGGGCATATGAATGTTATACTATATTGGTATGCATGTCTTCATATCATACCATATTTCTATTCATGTCCTAATGCTTTACTTGATATGGCCATTGATTTAAACGTTCCAATGATCTCGTCGTAATCATGCCATAGAGTTATAGACATCTTAATAACGATCTAGATTGGTAAATCATGTCATAGAGGGATAGACATCCACATAATGATTCAGATTGGTAAAGACATCTTTCTACAGAATCTTTTCTATGCTAAAATAAGTTATAGCATGGAAGCGGAGTTTGGGAAAAATATTAATGTTACATATTTGAATTTTGAACATTGAGAGGACAATCTTCAAAAATATTTTTCTTGAGGAATATGTCTCATGTGAAAACATAATCTTTTAGTTATTGTTATGTCTCGTGTGAAAAAATAATTTTTTTTGTTATTGTCATCATGCTCAGTTTTGACCCTTAAAAGGATGGACAAATGAGAATGAAATCAACTGGGTATGTCTCATCTTTTCAATTTCTTTCCTATTTTTTATTATTTTATGACAAACATTCTAAAGTCCACATCTCAAATCTGTTTGAATTCTTTATAGCTAAATCAATTGCAGACAGTTATAAGCTAAATGATTTGGAGACATGTTAATATTGCTTTGTCCATGTGGTCCACAAACTTGGGGTTGGTCTTATATGGTTGATGTTGTATTTGTTGATTTTTAGGATCAAATTAATCTCGTGGTTGCAAATTTCATGAGCCCCCTTTAAGATTGTTACAACCATGCAAAACCTTTGAAACTCCCACATAACTCATGAGCATGTGCAACACCCTCATGAACACACACCGACTTTATTTAATTATATGACCAAGTAACACAATGTTGCGTTTCCTAAAAACAATGAAATTTATAAATTATGCACAACCAATGGTCCCTAAGTTTGACAGAGGTAGGTCTGTAAATTGGGTGAATGCCATGCATTGTATACTCCCCAACCACTGATTTCCCTTGTCACACATAGATTCTAGAAAATATGATTATCATCTTTTAGATGAATTACATCATTATCACAAGCTGCATCCTAAATCCTGTAATGAACAATATCTATACCTGTGCTTAGAGTGATAGGAAGAAGCTTTTTGTATTTCAAGCTTTACAGCTAAGTTGAAATTATAAATGGAAGGGATGTTGTATGCATTTGCATATAGGATGAAGAAAATTTGTTCAACAATGATGTGCGATTTCTTACTAGAACATATGAGGATTTTTGAGTTATAAATATTTACATTGCATTGCTTGAAGAGTTTATATGCAATTTGTTTTATGATGCAGCTGGTTTATGATCATTGGTGATTTGTGTGCAGAATTGGTGGCAAAATTTTACAGTTGGAGACATTTACTCAGTCAGAAGTCATCAGAAAGTGCTATCTCTATATGAGTCATTTCCCTTTCACTACAACATTTCAGGTAATTTACTGTATGTGTTTTAGAAATTTTGTATGCCTAGAATGCCAATAATTTACATTATTTTGTTCATTCATTATACCTCAAAGCCATGATTGCACTAACCCTATCTCAATTGAGTCTCATTGTGTAATTTAATCCATGCACAGTGTGTGAGATTGATCTAAGTAACCTTTTACCTCCTAGTGCATTTTTTCCATTTACTGATGAGATCGAGAAAAGCAAAGTTGAACGTCGACGTCGTCGAAAGAAGGTAGCATTGAAATACACTTGGTTGAATCTACACGTGAGATTTACACAATAGAGATCATTAGAAATGGTTGTACGGGATTTATTTGTTTTAAAGATTCCACATAATATCTACAATTGCATGCCTAGGTTCAGACAATTTTTCTGAGATATGAGAGTCTTTTACTTCCTACTATTTTAATAAACGTGGGTAGTTCCTTTCTTCTAATTGTATTCCACATTCTTTGTTGATTACAAGATCGTGAAATTTTAATTGTGTCAAGATAGCAGAACGAAGAGAAAAACTATGGAAGATCAAACATTAGTCCTCTCTACTTGATAAAAGGTCATTAGTCCTCATAGGAGCATTTTAACTTTTACCTATCAAACTTACCTTTCGGGCTATGTAACTCCCAACAACCTAAGCATATTTAGCATATATTGCTGTCAAACTATGTATCTAGAAAATATGCTTAGTCAGTGAGACAAGTATTCCCTACCCTTTATTTGGGGGCACTATGAGGTTGCTCAGGCTGTGTTTTCTACCATGTTTGGCATTTGCATCCCGTGGAAACTCCATGCCCACCAAATCATTAGCTCTACATAACACTAATTTTTCCCATCTTAGCTGATAAAACAAAGCTAAAATATAAGGCTACAGTTGCTCTATGTTTTTCTGAACTAAATGTTCTACACAGTTGTTTGTAGTATGTACTTCATCTAGGAAAACAACATGTCATTTGCAATGGTTTTTACTAGCTCCCCAACAAACTGGAAATGTCAAAAATGCACCCAAAAGATAATTTACCTTTCAAATATCATTAAAGTCAAACACAAGTATGAGAACATAGGGCTGTCTATTGGTCAAATCTACACATTTAAATCTTCATATAGAGTGGCCTCTGATGGTCTACAATGCCCTCCATAACCAGAAAAAACCATGGTAACTTGCCAAAGGTCACTTAGGAATTGGAGGTTGGAGTTATTCTGGCAATTCATTCCTGTCTTATGATTGGTGGAACCTCTATTTGTCTTATCACTTTGTTGCATTTGACAGTTAGTGTTAATTTTAATTGTTGTTGTTTTTGGTGCCATAAAAATACAATAATCTATTTCTATTTTTTATATATTGTGAAATTTTTGCTTTCAGGTTATTTTAAAAGGCACCGCAGTGTAGTTGCAAAAGTTTAGAAGTTTTAAATAATGAACCTTTCTTTGATTATTTTTAAATCATGAGGATCCAGTTCTTATCTAATGTTAAAAAGTGCAATTTTAATTTTAAAACTTTCATTTTAACTGGAAACATGAAGCTAGAGCTAAGAGGGTGGATTCAGCTGTGGCGGTACAAGCAAGACTTCTTTTACCAGAATGTGCTTATGCCAATAATGATGACAAGCCACCGTCAAGTGCTGATTTTGAAGGTAATTTTGAGTCACTTTCCTAAAGAGAACAATTTTTAAGTATATTTGATGTTAAGTGGTACGAGAAATTGATTTGAATTTTGAGGATAGCATATGTGATACCTTTGGTAAAAATTATTGCTTTTGAATGATTGATTATTGACCAAAAATTGGCATTTTATTGATTATGTAATGTGTCTTTCATGGAAAACTGAAAAAGAAGCATTAGGGGAACCAAAAACTGCATTTGGGAGTTCTCCAGTATTGAATGAGCGAAAGCTGTTTTCACATGTCACACGACTTGGAATTGTTGCTAGGTATGATTCTCCAGCTCTTGAAGAAGGCCTATTTGGAGAGTTGTCCCTAGGTTCAATGGCTTCCGCTTCAAATAGAATTAATACATAAAGAGCTGGTGTTTCTGCAGATACTGGTATGTGAGCGAAACTATTTTATGTATTTTATGTGTTTCAAAATCAGTCAATGTCATACTGCTATTTGTCATCAAGTAGTTGTCCAATTAATTTTTGTTGTTATTAGCATCCTTGATATCTTTTCCTTTCCTCTTAACACTGCATAACATTTTGTTATGTAGTTGTGCCATGCATTGGCTCTATTTTGTGTCGATTACTTTGTAGATGTATTAATAGTTTCAACTAGGGGGGAGCACAAGGAAACATACAAAAGGTGATCGTTATTGGGGATGATCACAGTCTAGAAGGATGTAGGGCTACAATAATTTCTTCTAATATCCCTCTATATTTGATTTCTTATGTTAATCTAGTCTAAAATCCTTGTTCACTTGCTATTTTTAGGCTAGACAAATAAAATAATTTATTTATTTATTAAACTTGCATAACAGTGATGACATGCAATTGTAGGAATTTTGTTGATTGCCAGCATCATTTGCTAGGAAAAGTAAAGAAGTTTGCAAGCATTATTTTTACAGTGCACATTATTAGAACTTCTAATGGTTTAGTGTTGCAGACTTGTGACAAATTGTGAAAATTACTTTTCCTCACCACCTACAAACATTTCTTTGGTATAATTTCATGGAGTCTGCTAGAAACAAATCATAAACAGCCAGATGATGATGATTGAAGATCGTTAGTGGTTGGTGTTGACCTACTGAGCCAGGGTGAGATTGTGTGCCTAATAAGCATAGAGTTGCATTTGAGCCCTGAGCTTTCACAGCTCAAAATCAAGATTCAAAATAAACAACCTGTTGTTGGGATAATTCACGAGGTGCTACCATTTTGGCACATGGTCTCAATTTAATTGTTGCAAATGACCCCAATCACAGTTGCAAGCACTGGTGTAACTCTGGTAAGGCTAAATTTGGTGTAACTCTGATAAGGCTAACTATGGTAAAACTCTAATAAGGCAAGCAACGATAAGCCTAAATTATGGGAGAATAGGTTTGTCTCATTCTCTTCAACTTTCCTTGTAAAAGAGTCAAGGGATAATAACTGAAAATTAGCTAATTAATGGTTATCTTCTAATTGTTGTTTCTTATAGCACCTATGTGTCCAAATACAGTAGAACCACCATACAACACTTGTATGTTCTCAAATCTTACCTTCTCGATTTTTTTTCTTGTCTTTATTACTTTGCGTGTGGTGCACTTCTAGAGTGCCCTTGGTTCTGATAATTATTTGTATCAGTCTAGTTGTGGCTATATCCAAGGTAGCTTAGCCAGAGATAAACTTACAAACATGATTAAATGTTTCACAATGATTTTCATATAAATTGTGTCAACTATAATGTTGGGTATGCTTTTATTATTTCATTCAACTCTTTTTGAAATATGTGTTGAATTTCTTTTGCTTTCTTATTTTGGTAGCCTTCAGACCTCTATAAAAATATGTTTCATTTTCTAGAATTGGCTGATATGGTAGCTTATGCTTTGCAACACTCGGTCTGAAATCTTTCACTTTCATGTATTTTTATATTGTCACTGATAGATTGTTTTATGAATGGCAAGGTTTGCTTACCTTATTTGACTTTTACTTTGCTTGATTTCATATAATGATATTTTTCTTATATATTCTGGCACGCCAGGGGATATTCATAAATTGGTATCACATTCATCACAGAGGTATTCCTTTCTCTCTGGTAACATGAATGGATATGCCAGATAGGGAAAATTGTACTAGTTCTTAGGAATTAGTTTATCATAAATACTAGTTATTGGTAAGTTGTAATAGTAATAATTATGTAGTTTGTAGATTGCTATCTATCATAAATTTGTTTGAATATCATCACTGTCAAGCAATAACAACTTCTTAAAGGGTGCTAGCTAAATGGTAGATCGCCTGCCTAATTATAGGCAGGAGGTTGGTGGTTCGATTCCTCCGTTCCCTATCATAAATTTGTGACTACAAAAACGACTAAATTCGCATATATACGATTATTAGTAGGTAATTTCTCGTATCTTAGTTGTATTTAGCTTAGTCATTAATATGTTATCATTTAGTAGTTTATTTAGTCGTATATTTGGTCATTAATTGTTGCAATTAGTGACTAAATCAGTGACTAAATCAATGACTAAATCCGTGACTAAATAAATGACTAAATCATTGACTATAAATGAATAAATAAATGACTAATAAGTCAAGCTATTAATGACTAAGTGAAATACGACTAGCTATAAAATAGTGGAAATTAGCTACTATTAGTTGCTGACTCAAAAATAATCGTTTATAGCCTGATTTTAGTCATCAATTTCTGATTTAGTACTAGTGAAAGTATAAGAATTTAATGTAGGACCTTAATCATACTATGATAATAGATTCATTATTCATGCACTAAATGCATATATGAAGTTAAATTTAATGTTGATTGAGTTTATTAAGTGTTGAGATTATTTAACTAAGGGCGACAAATTATTTAATTAAGTAATTTAATCAAGTAACACAACCTTAGTAATTATGTTAAATAAAGTTAGAACTTTAATTAATCATTTAATGGTTAGTTGTCCTAACCTTATTTCGTTTTTTCTTAAACCGAAGTTTAGAACCTTTTTCCTTGTCATTAGGGTCATGGAAATTACAAGTGGTATCATAGCTAAAGGTTTCAACACTGCGGTTGTTGGAAATTCTGTGAAGTTTAATGTCACTTTGTAAACATGCATTTGCATTAGATAACTTAGATGCATGCACCTTAATATAGTTTCACATGTGAGTTAGTTAATTAAACTATTAGCTTGGGATGGCTATGGACATGATGTTCATCTAGTAAGGAGAAATCTTGGAAGGATTTCTACCCTCCTTGTCCAATTAGGTAGATTGTAACTTAGAAAAGTTGGTTAGTTACTTTATCAACCAAAAAAAAAGTAGTTTTAATGATAATGAACTTATACCAATGTGTAGTTTACTAACAAAATGTTGATAATGAACACATTGCAGTTCCTAGTGATTAATTGAGCAAGCGAGGTGATCACTAAACTGATATTTTAATCAAACCTATGAAGACTAAAGATTCAACAAGTACAAGTTCAACAGTAGGAAGCTAGATATTGGAAATGGATTTTGAGGAAGGAAGCAGACCATATAGTCCTAAAGAGGAGTTTATCGAGGGAAGAAGGTCAATTAGGCATAAGAGGAGCAGTGAAACCTTGGAGGATTCATTGAGGAAGTGTAGAGAGGATAATGAAAGGATAATTCATATCCAGGAGCAAATTATGAGTGATCTAAAATCATTGAATACTATCTAAAGATCAACTGAAAAGAGTCATAAAAGAGGTTATGTGAGGTCTTGATCCTATTCAAGGAGACCTTTTCACTCATATAGAACGAAGGGGTATGCATCAAGCATTATAGAGAGTAGTATTGAAAGGTATCTAGTGAGATACAAGAATAGGATGTCTGCTTGAGATGAACTAGCAGGAGAGCTTAGAAGAATCAAACCCCCAACTTTTGATGGAGAAGTAAAACAAGGAGAAGATTCTGAAGCATGGATGTTGGGATTCAAGAAGTTCTTCCAGTTGCACCAATACACACCTAATATGGAAGCATGGGTAGCCATATACCATTTGCAAGGAAATGCATTTATCTAGTGGGACCATCTTGTTAAGCTAAAAGACATCGATGAAGGAAGAATCTCTTGGAAGAAATTTAAGAAGTACTTCCAGAAGGAATACCTCTCTTAGCATTACTATGACAAAAAGATGGAAGAGTTCTTCGAGCTTAAGTTGGGAACCATGACTATAGATGCCTATATGAAGAAGTTTTTGGAACTTTTGAAATATGCGGACTTCATCAAAGATGAGAAGGTAAAGATTCAAAGGTTCCTAAGTGGTCTTACTGAATCTTATAAAGAAAAAATCTAGTATGATAGACCAAGGAACCTTAAGGATTCCATCTGGAAGAAAAACACTTATATGAACAGAATAGAGAAAAGCCCCATATCGAAAGAATTGGAAGGATATGAAGAAGAACAAACAAGAACATATAAAGAAAGGTTTTCAGCCTTCAAAATTTAGAAATGGTGATTCTTATCAACAAGGGAAGCTAAGGGAAAAGAGCCTTCAAGGAAAATATCACCTGTGGAATGCTTGATATGCAAGGAAAATCACTTTGCTAGTCAGTGCCCATGTAAGAAGAATAACCTTCACAACATTCGAGAGGCTTCAACTATTGGATATGTAGGTGGAAGTGTTCAGAGGATCTATGTAGCCATGGATGGGAGGAAAGTTGACCACCAATCCCAAATGAATGAGATAGTAGGTAAGATTGCTAATAAAACCATAACTATTTTGATTGATTATGGAGCTAACAATAGTTACATTGCACCTAATATAGTTGAGAAATGTCATTTGAATAAAAGTAAACTTGAAATAGAAAGTATAGTATAGTTAGCTACATGATCCAAGAGGAAAATTGCAGAATTTGTAAAGATGTGTCCTTTAGACATGAATGGAGTGAAAAAATTTGCAGACTTAAACATCATACCCTTGGGGTCATATGATGTATTGATTGGCATGGATTGGTTGGATGCACACCATGCCATATTGGATTGTCATAATAAAACTTATACTTGTTTGGATGAAGAAGGAAATCGAGTGACAGTCGAAGGTATACCTAAACCCATATCCCTGAGGCATGTCTCAGCTCTACAATGGAAGAAATGTCCCAGAAAGGGGTTCCAACTATATGCAATCCAAGTGGAAGAGTCAAAGGAAGGAAAAGAGATAGAACTACATGATTATCTAATACTACAAGAGTTTGCACATATATTTTAAGAACCATTAGGAATGCCTCCTAAGAGAGACATTGATTTTTCTATCGACTTAGTGCTAGGAAACATGACTCCATCTAAACAAAATTATAGAATGAGTACTCCAGAGTTAAAGGAATTACAGATTCGGTTAGGGGATGTACTAAATAAAGGTTACACAAGACCCAGTGTTTCACCTTGGGGAGCCCCTGTGTTTTATGAAGAAGAAGGATGGAACTTTAAGACTCTGCATAGATTATAGGCAATAGAACAAAGCAACGATTAAAAACAAATACCCCTTACCAAGAATTGATGACCTATTTGATCAGTTGAGAGGATCCAAGGTATTTTCAAATATAGATTTGAGGTTAGGATACCACCAAATTATAATTAAGAATGAAGATATGAGTAAGACAACATTGATACCAAGGTATGGAGATTATGAGTTCACAATGGTACCTTTTGGTTTAACAAATGTACCGACAGTATTCATGTGTTTAATGAATGGAGTATTTAGAAAATACTTAGATAAATTTGTGATTTTATTCTTGGATGACATCCTTTTTTATTCCAAGGAAGAAGAAGAAAATGAAGAACATCTATGGTTGGCAATGCAAGTTCTTAGAGAACATCATTTGTATGCCAAATTAAGCAAGTGTTCTTTCGATCAAGGAAGAATCCACTAACTAGGGCATATAATATCTTAAGAAGGTGTTTTAGTAGATCCTAAAAAGATAAGAGCCATTATGGAATGGCCAAAACCTAGGAATGTATCAGATGTAAGATCTTTCATGGGATTAGCTAGGTACTACCGAAGGTTTATCAAAGGATTCTCAAAGCTATCTCATCCCATCACATCTTTGTAGAAGAAGGATGTAAATTTCAACTGGACTCTTAAGTGTGAAGATAGTTTTCAAAGGATTAAGGAAATGCTTACCAGTGCACCTGTTCTAAAGATTGCAGGTCTTGAATGAAACTTTGTTTTGTACACAGATGTATGTAAGCAAGGAGTTTGTGGAGTATTTATGCAGGATGGACATGTGATCAGTTATGAATTTAGAAAGTTAAAGGAACATGAGCAGAACTATGTCACCCATGACTTAGAGCTTGCGTCTATCATCCATTCTTTGAAGACGTGGATACATTACCTAATGGGTAAAAAGTTTGAGTTGAGAACTAACAATGAAGGGTTAAAATACTTGTTTGAGCAACCTAATTTATATGTAAGACAAAGGAGGTGGATGGAGTTATTATGTGAATATGACTTTGACATCAAGCATATCAAAGGCAAGGAAAATAAAGTAGATGATGCACTTAGTAGGAAGATACATGTGATGCATGTAGAAGCTATCAACACTAGCACATCAGATTTAAAGGATAAGATCATTGAAGATAGCATTACAGATGAACTTTATCAGCACATGAAAGAAGGATTGAAACAACAGAAAATTACATAGAAATTTGATAAGTATAAGTTTAAAGAAAATGGGATATTCATGCATAGAGATAGAGTTTATGTGCTTGATGTTGGAGATATAAGGAAGATGGTTATGAAGGAAATGCATGATGTTCCTTATTCCAGACATTCATGTTATCAGAAAATAGTAGCAGCGGTAAGGAAACGATACTATTGGCGAGGGATGAAGAATGATGTTGAATAATATATAGTTAGGTGCATGAAATTTCAAAAAGTTAAAGTTGAGCATCGACATCCACCAGGATTGTTGCAACCCTTGCCAATATTAAATATATCAACTACTATAAACAAAAACCAAGAAACAAATATATATATAAACCAATTTATTAACCAACAGAGTCACACCTAGGACCGAATCATGTGGAATGCCAACCAAAAACTACCAACATATTTCATTTTAAAACCCAGTATCGAATCCTGTAGGCAACGTTCCCAAAGTAAAAACATAAATGTTGAGTGAGAATATAAGTACAAATGTTAAGACAAGCCAGGATCGAATCATGTAAGCATTCTATCAAACACAAAACATAAACACTACGACTTGTACAACAGGATTTCGCCTCTTAGGCTGCCCACAATACTTTAAATGTAAATTAAACAGTCTAGAGCCACACTTTATGCATTATTTCCTCAGACCTACTAAACTATCAAAATCACAGGCTGCGTATCCATCTAATGGTCGAGCCTAAGCTTCCATTCTCACGGCCGTGAGATGAAACCCCAGCCTTAAAACAATTATTGAAAACTCTACTATCAACCAATACATAGTCACGAACTATAAATAAACATAGAAACCTTATGTGCAGGATGCGTATTCACCTAAGGGCCGAGCCAAGCTCATGGCCATAATATGAAACCCCAACTACGTTAAATAATAATCCATACATCGACATTTATAAATGCATAAGAAGTAAAATAAACATAGTCACGAATTACTTAGTGCCATTGCAAGCAATGGCACTGTAAAGCTAAATCATTTGCATCAATTAAAAAATAAAAAACAGAGCTCTTCCATTAAAAATCCAAACCCATACTTTACAATCTTTGAAACACAACAAATTTTTATACATAGAGCCGAGTCTTTCTCGGGGCAGCCAAAGGATTTCCCCAAAACCTTTACATATAATTTTCCATAGAAATAGCTAAATATAGTCGAATCCCTTGGATGCCAAAACTATAAAAAGAACCCAAGCTATCAACCTAACAAAGGAAAACTACACATCGATGACTCTCCCAAACCAGAGCTCGAGCCTATGTCAAAATAAACATGCAAGGGTAAGGGCCTTTGCCTTTCGGAAGGGCTTACCACTTGAAGGTTGCACAGACCACCTATAGGTTCCATCAAACCACGATTCGAGCAACCCTTGTCACTTGCAAACCAAACACGCAGAGCTATGAGAAGTATGCCAAACCTCAATGAAAGCAAGCAAGCAATGTAATGTTGCAAAACCACGTCAAGAGCATACCTACCAGGTGAAAGGGAAGACTATTGCTCCACACAACATAACTCTCGAGAGCTCAAAACCACATAGACAACCATAGGAAAAACCAAATGAATTGCACAACGACCATACCCTGTGTATGAGGCTCTTTTCCCACATTTTCCTAGGACCAATTAAAGCGCCACCATGTCCTCCACTACCCATGAAATCCAAACCCATAGTTCCATAATCAAGCTCACTTTGATTTCGCATAGTCAACCACCCTAGCATTAAACCCATAACAAAACCCTCCAATACGACGTTATGCCAAAGTTTTATGGCATATGAAATATGCCATAAATATTTTATGTTCATCCCATAGTTTTCCAATGGACTTTTTATAAAGTTTTCCATGGCATATGGATCATGCCCTCAACCATAGGATTTATACCTTAAAGAGTTACATGTTATAAGCTGAATATCAAAGTGGATAAGGTTGCATAACCTTAAACATAATAATAATGACGACCATAAATATTTAAACCATACACTTTCAACTCTACATAAATGTAGAACTTAGGCACAACTAAGCTTAGGAATTTAGTCCTCTTATCTCCAACTTTGAATAGGATAGTGTAGCATAGCTATCATGTTGTAGGATGCTATCACTTTCCACGGTCGTAGATAGAATTCACCAACAAGTAACCTACACAAAAGTGGAAGTTTGCATTAGTTCGCAATGAACCAAGTAAACCCCATAAAAGCATAAGGAGCCTCTTTACCTCTCTGAGTGATCCCTTAAGGGATCAAATCCCGCCACTCCACCCCTTGACATGTAAAGTCAAGTCATACCTTTTTATAAATAAAACCATAAACGAAAGACAAGACATATAAATAGGAAGTAAGACGTAACTGAACCAACATATGCAAATGTATGTTAATAGTAAAGACAAGCAGGGTAATCATATAAATGAATCCAAGTAACATAACCACATCACATAAACAGATAGTCATTATATAGGAAAATACATAAAAAGGGAAAGACATCTTACGATACTTAGATTTAGTAAACAACGACAGATACATTACGCAAAAGATAAAATAATGTCCTTAAAAGGTAGCATTTAACCTGCCTACAATTTTTTTTTTCTAATTTTGGGGACATTACATCATGTGGGGGGTTCCTCATATAAAAGACAAACTAAATCATTTTAGTATATTTTCCTCCTACATCATTGATATAACTAGAAAAAAGTAAGGTCTATTTTTTTTGTATAACGTATCCTAATTTGGATATATAATAGGTGGGTGATAGATAACATGGAACCAACCCAAAGGGTTTGGATCCATTGATGAAGAGAGAAGAGTTTTTCACTAGTGGGCAAGGTTCAATTCCAATGAGGGCCTAACCTGAAGCCATGGGGAAACCTTGAGGTAGTTGTCAAACATGTGGTTGCACCCAAATTGATTGTATTAAATGATCTCATGGCATGTGCACACATAAGTGGATCAAATCCTAGCCCCATGTCCTTAAATTTTGAAGATAAGTCAATTTTCTCTAGCTCATTCGGTTAAGGTGTGGATCTTTTCGGCATGTCGACCTAGGTTCAATCCCCTTAGGGGTGAGCTAGATGGAAGGAGACACCTAAAAAGCTAACCATGTTAAGGGTTGATGTGGCCTAGGCCGGTTTCGATCCTCAAGTGATTTTAACGGTTTAGATGCCCTTGGGTTATGGTTTCTTGTCCAATGGTTGAAATGCATTGGCCCCATGTGACATACATTTCTAACAAAAAAAACATGGAACCAAGTTTTAAAATTTTAATAAATTTTAAGGAAATTATAATGAAAATTAAGAAATTGAAACAATTTATGTATTTCTTCAAGATATATTTGCAACACTGATTCTTAAAGGAATTATGAATCACAACATCACTCATTATTAAATGATCTCTCTATAATGTGATTTAGAGGATCATTGCAAAGGCCTTTGCTAATAAAAAAATTGACATCATGGCAGATTTAGTTACTAGGAACCAATGAGATTTGTCCCAAGGTTAAAAACAACATAGTGGTATACAACCTTGGGGAAGTTTTTCATAAGTTAGATCCTAGAAAAAACCACCAACTATGCTTGTACAATTATATATTGAGAAAATGCATGAGGCACAAATTTGGGATTTTTATGAAAAAAGTTTTTTTTTAATGTTTATAAAATAATTCAAGTTTCCATTAATATATAAGAAAAGCATGAAATTTTCAAAAAAGGTGTTGAGAGATTGCCACCACAATGTATCGACGTGGAAAGGAATAAATTCTATACTATCAAAATTGGCCATGGAGGGACACTATAATTAAACTATCATAAATATCGAGGTAGAAAGCAATAAACACATAAACAAACAAGTTATCCATACATATTAAGAAAACTAATCAATATTTTGTAGGAATCAAACTCATGCCAAGAGGACTATCATTATCCTCAAGAGGAAGATCGACCACTATAGGCTTCCATTCATCATTTCCCAACTTGGGTTCTTTAGGATTATTTGGTTTGGAAATGGGCAAATAAACAATGGGAAACTTATCAATTTAGGGTATATTCAGGGTTATTTGTAATATACCCAAATATTAAATCATGATATATCAACTCTAACACCATGAATCAATCAAAAAGACTCAGAACTAGGCGCTAGAAATGTATTAGGATTGACTAGTTTTGCTCAAAACAATACTGGATTCTTCTCAAGTCCATATAAACTTAGGTAATGGATATGAAAAGTGGTAATTACAGGTCTGGAAAATATATCATATCACAATTCATTCATAGTTAGCACAAAAGATGCACAATTCTCAAGTTTCCTTTGAACAAAGCACTAGGACCATTTAGGTTTCAAGCATTAGCGAGGATGAAGTCTAATTCCAGGATCCTTGGAACCCCAACATATGCAAACTATATTCCTGATATCTGCATAGGTCAAAATGAGAGGTTTAAGGAAAAAATAGCACATTTTGGAAGACAAAGTTTAACTAGGATTACTCTGGGACAACTCAACTAATCTAAATTCAAGACCTTCCAAACGACCTCAAAGGCTATCAAATTTGCAATATGAGACATGTAAGATGATAATTAGTGTCTTAAATAAGTCCATGAGCATAAATAATTTGAATTCAATAGTCATAAGTTCAATTACTGAGTGATTATTGAATACTAGGAAAATTCTATGCAATTCTGGGAAGGGTCTTGGAAACAACTGTAGAGAGGAAAACTTATTTAATGAAATAACTTTAGAACTGATACAAATGGCTTATAATAAGACATTAATTTCATATGGTATTCCATTAATATTTCATCATTACATAGGGGCTTGATTTCTTCACATAATTGTAGAGAATGAAGAGAAAGATAAAAGAATAGGAAGATTTGAACTGTGGCTTCATCTTTCTCCTTCTTATCTTTAAAACTTTCTTGATGGATCTTCAAAACCTGCAATACAAATCAATTAAAATGGATAAATTCCATCATCCTCTCAATAGTAGGGGCACATCGCTTAGCTTGTACTAGAGGCATGTATTTCAAGTCAGAGATGCACAATGCTCTCAATTGGACTCACAAACTATCAAAAGATGTGAAAGTGATGTGCTAGCCTTATTTTATAGAAAATTTTGCTTCTTTTCCAAGCTAGCTTGACCAATTTATCCCTCGTGAGTTATATTACAAAGCTTTTTCTTTAGGAGCTTTTCTTTTTGCTTTCCTTTCTTGCTTTTTCTTTTTCCTTTTTCCTGCTTTTTCCTAGTTTTTCTTGCTTTTCTGCTTTGGCCTGCTTTATACTTTATTATTCTTTCTTATTTATTCCAACTTTCACTATTTTATCTTGTTTCATTCTTTTTTCCATCTTTCTAGCTTTAAGGTGCTTTCTCATTTCTTTATTCTTTTGCAAGATAATATGCTTTCTCCTTTATTTATTATTTTGAAAGGTTCCTTTGTTCAAACCTTATCCTCTTATGTGCCCTTATGGTCCATTATCCTCATTTATTTTATCAACACTAAAATTTATTCATGAAAAATAAATTTAACTTAAGCGCATTTCAAACATTAGGAGAAATATTTACTTCTAACTAATTAATTGCCTGGTTTTCAAAATTTAATCCCAACCAGTTAATGGATTTTCCTTCTAAAACCATAGGGACTAAATAGCTAATAAGATGATCCATGTGTCACCAAAATGGGGACATGACATTTTTGCTCAAGGAAAATGCCTTTCCCTCCCTTGATTTGATTTTCTCTTACGATGCACCTTGATATATGTTGGTATTATTGGTCGTTTGAAGCTTGAGAGTGTGTATAGTGGGTAGTATAGTGCCTTTAAGTAGTACCTTGATCATGGCACCTAGTGCATTCATCTAGTAGTGCATAACCTGATATGTTTCGAATAGCCACTTTCCACCCAACGATATATCTAGATCAACATATTTCTCTTGCTCTGACAACCCCTGAGCTAAATCATGCATCCCAAGAGAGTAGACTAGTTAACTCGTGACGAAGTTTCCAACTCAATTCATAATTTTCTCTTGCCTAACACCAAAGTTCTCATACAAGAAGCCTTTCCATTCACTGGCATACTCAGCAACATCCTACCTCCTACATATGTTTTTTTTTTCTTTTTTTCTTGTAGCCTAGGTCTTTGCAAACAGCAGATTCCCCTTGGGAATTTCGTGGCTATCAAAATCCCTTATTTTGATAGGACTCATTTTATGGCATTCCAATAGTTTGTATTTATTCAAAATGTTAAGGGTTGAAGGAGAACCCTTGCTGTGTCACATTCACCCATTACACCCACGATAGATTACCCAATGTTGATGGTATAATACCCCCTATTGTAGTAAAAAATACAAAAGGTGATATATAAAAGACACATAGGAGCACTTCCCTATGCTCAATTTTGAAGAAGTTGGAAGCCAAAAAAACTATGTCTTGTCCTAAATTAATGAACCCCTCTGCTTATGTTCAGTCAACCGAAATTTATAGTGATACAAAGTATGATATGAATGCCACCCAACCCATCTCTACTAGAAGATCCAAAAATATGCATGAGTTGAGAGGAACATTGCCAAGTACACACTGAGGTCCATCCAATTATTGGATAGTAGCGATGATTTCTCCTTTCCTATGAATTTGTAAAGTAAATATCAAACTTCTTACAACCACGCTTTGTATAGTGCTTGGCCGTATTCTCTACCTATGCCCGACGTTGGAACCAAATTCTCCTTTTGTGGTAATCGTTTTATGATTTCCAAGTCTAATATAGATGTTGCAAATATTGGGTTGTTTATCCTTTGACATGTACTTGTTCTTCCCAAATAGTCTATAGAACGTATGCCATTTTGCAATCCTATCTATTGTCGGTCAGATTACTTGATTATTGTTAAATACAAGCATAGCATTTCCGTGTATAGTTGTGCATGAATGGGCATGTTTATGGAAACTTTAACAAGAATTACCTGTAATATATATATATATATATATATATATATATATATATATGGTTTTCCACACTCATGGGAACAATACAAGGTTCATAAATAGTTCTAGGTNTCTGGAAAATGTTCATTTGAGGAAAATTTCAATGCCCACGAGTTCTTTATGAAAAGGAAAGTGTCCAAATTTGGTGTTGTACATGCAATATGTAGTTTGCCTCTTGGTGATGAGTTGTTAATAAACTATAACTTTCATAGACCACCAATCGCTCGTCAAAGACACCTTGCATTTGTATTACCTTCAAATGTTCCCTTGGGGCATAAGACAAAAAAACAATGATTAATTGTATTTGTTAATTTTCAAATGGAGGAATTTTAATGTATTGCTCACTTTGAAATTATGTTTTATAAATTGTTAATTTACTTTATAAATTCAATTTTAAAATGTGTTGCTCAATTTTAAATTTTTATATTTAATGTGGAATCGATGTTAATTTATCACTCGATTTGAATGTTTGCTTTTATAAATTGTTTGCGACTTAACATTTTCTATTGGAAATGAATCTCGTGCTTCTGTAATAATTGTTTTATATCGTGCTAGATAAAACCAATTGCATTGTTCTTAGTAACATCATAGAAGTAATACTCAATA
The DNA here is from genome assembly GCA_001517045.1 of Pseudotsuga menziesii. Lineage (NCBI taxonomy): Eukaryota > Viridiplantae > Streptophyta > Pinopsida > Pinales > Pinaceae > Pseudotsuga > Pseudotsuga menziesii. The sequence continues at coordinate 141,345 of LPNX010951538.1, forward strand.
TTTTTGAAATCAGGATTCTGATGATGAGCGACTTGCTTACCATATTTTGTTGCACGACAAGACAATGTCAAATCGAGAGAAGCCTGGAAAAAAGAGAGAAACTTGGAGAGGAAGCATACCAAGCATGGTTAAATCAACCACCTATTCAATTTCCACTACATCTATCCTCGCCAATTAGGAATGCCTATAGTTTTAGTAGTTCTTCAAATGTTGGAAATGGGGGCAATGAAGTAGACGTTGCAATGGATGAGTTATTACGACAAAGGAGTGCCATGGATGTAATGTTGTAACATTCATTGTACTACAATGATATAAGGCATGATGCTCATATCATTTAATCCTTCTTTGAAATCCTTAAATCGACTTCCACCACACCTCTCTTTGAACCTGGTCAATCAAAGTCTACACAATTGGGGATAACAATGTTACTGTACAAATTGAAAACAAAGTATGGCATGTTAGATGTGTGTTTCTCAGCAATGTTGAGGTAACTAACCATCATGTAATTTACCTTTTTATAGAAACTATGCACACTATCCTAAATATTTCAAAGAGGCTTCAAAACTTTGACATTGAAAGCATTCTTTCTCAACACCCTCATTGACAATGGATTTCACACTGACTCCATGGTTATGAGACAAATGGGGAAGATCAATGGAAGTGATATTAGGTTTTGACAGGATTTACAAACTGATATATGTGGATTATTAATATGGTGTGATTGAGGACCTTTTACAAACACTTCACATGCATCCTCCTTCAATACTTTGTCTAGTTCCGAAAATAGGAAAAAGTAGTAAACTAATCTTTCTTAGTTTGGTTCCAAACACCACCAAACCTTTCCAAATTTCTTATGGAAGGAACCTATGGGATTTAAAACATCATAAAATACCTCAGGTACTCAATGGTCGAATCAGAAAAACTCATTTTGGCATGTTATTCAAGTTTGCACAATTTTGGCCAATTTCAAGCTTTGGACTAGTGATACCCAAGATGATTCAAATGCACCCAAATGACTTCAAATTATGTTTGGAAGGTATTGAGGGGTATTAGTAAATCCTAATTCATATGATTAATTCTCATACACTTTCCAAATACTTTTGTATATTCCTTTGGACCGTAGGGAAAGAAGGACAAAAACACTAGGAAAATGCAGTACAACTCTCTAAACTTTCATAACATCAATGGCCACCAAAATACAATATTTTTCAGGTCCTCCAACTTTCTATTGCTCCCACAAATCAATAAGTTTTAAAAAAGGTTATTACATTGATGGAATTGAGCAAAAGACAATGAAACTTGCTATGAGACTTTGAGCAAATGCCCCAAGGGCATGCAGAAAATGTATGGTCCATTTTCAGTACATGAATGGTTGCTCAAACATCTTAAAAATATTATAGCTATACTTATACAAATCCACTCCAATATTTAGTACCAAATACATATGAAAAATGGCTCTATTACATAAAAGTTTTAGCATTTTACAAATAAAAATCCTTGGGATTTGAGATTGATTTTACATGTGCAGAAATTTACAGAGCCATATATCATATACAACATCTATGGCATCCAATATAGTCATTAAACAAAGATCACACACCTACAAGTGCTCCACCAACATGAGACATTGAGAATAAAGAGTAGAAGATGAGAGACTCTTGAATGAATAGGAATGGAAGAATATCTCGAACTAGGAGGACTAAAACCTGAAAACAAACAAATTCATTCTACTCCAATGAGAGTTCTAAGTGGCCTCTCCATAAACCAACTTGTACAAGGATCTTTTACCTTCGAAATTGGTTCACAAGCAGTGAGAGTAAACACCAACCATGAAATGGACAAGCAAATCTCTCCAAAAATTTCGAAAGCCAATTAACAAATGATCAAAAGCTACCCCATTTCAACTTCATCCTATTTTAATAACATACTTGGCCTCATTTACCTCCAATAAACTCAAATCACCTTCCCAATTTTTCATTAACTTGAATTAGTGTCAATCTAGGTCATTACATTAACACAAGTGACACTTGCCTTGACTTTGCTTTCTCTCCCTTCATGAAATTCGACTTGTAAGCTTTCATGAAGCTTATGTGGGATACACACACCTCATGCACCCTATTGGGTTAATTTTTATCTCTTACATTTCATGGATGCCATACAATATGTCATAGTTGTAAGAGAATTTGTCATAAGTGTCATAAGGTGTCACGGAGTTGTCATAACTGTCATAATGATTGTCATATTTGTTATAGAATCTTGTCATTGCCTAAATTTAGCCTATGACTCTTCATTCACCACCTTGGAAGTAACTACTTCCTCCAAATTCAAATTTCAATATGATTCCATGTGTAAATATGGAATATTCCCTCATGTGGACCCCACACATCCACTTATGTGCCCCCATGGCCAACTAGGACCCATTTCCATTTCATTTTGGAGCATTTAATCTTTATTACATCATTTATTAACACATTTTTCACCTTCCACAAATTTGAGTTCAAATTTAGATGTGAAACTATAGGCCTTGGGGATAAATATCAATAGTTTGATTTTTCCACATAACCCTTAGGAATTGGATAAGCCAACTTAACTGTTTATTTCAAAATTATTTAATTAGGGACATGACACATCAACTACATTATATTTTGAGGAATATTATGATACAATCATCATTGAAAATGGTCAATTTTATGAACGTTAAATGGCATTGTACATTTGTATTTCCCACTAACTGTAGGTTATTCAAAGATAAGGTACTTCTGAAACATAATGTCTTACCCATCACCTACGAAGAGGCAAAGAAAATGTTGAAAATTTTGGGTGTTGAGTACATATTATATCATGAATGTGATTGTATTATGTATAGAGGTGAATATGTAGGTAAAGAGATATGTCCAAAATGTGGGCATGACAGGTATAAAGAATCGAATAACAAGGCTAAAGAAAATGGTCCTCCTCATAAGGTATTGAGTAACATCCCTATAATCCCATGTATTCAAAGGTTGTTTCATTTCAAAGAATTGGCTATGTTATAGGAATGGCATGCATCATAACAAAGTGAGGTAGGATTTATGTGAATCCCAACAGATTCAATAACCATCAAGCATATATACGATACACAACCCAGTAAATTCAAGGATGAAGTATGCAACCTTCGATTGAGTATAGCCATTGATTGTGTCAACCCATATTCCCAACCAAACATCTATATTGTTTCACCTATAGTAGTGATCAATAACAATATCCCCCCATGGTTGTCCATGAAGAATGAAAATCTTATGTTGGCTCTTATAGTCCCTAGTAGAAGACAAGTGAAGAATATAGATGTTTACCTACAACTATTTATCGATGAATTCAAGGAATTATGGGAATGAATACAGGTATATGATGTGTCGAGACTCATCCCATCAAAAAAGAGTTTTATGTTGTATGGAATATATTCTTACACTGCACATGATTATCTGGGATTAGGATTTTTCTCATGTAAATGTGTTGTTTGGTATGTTTTTATTCAAAGCAATAATTTTCTGCATCTTTAATTCAGTGCCAGTGTCTTGATCTTCAACACTAATGTGCTCTCTTTACTATAACATTACAGTTCTTGTAACAAAAGTTTATTATGAATGTAAATGTTGTGGACCTTCTATGAAGGCTAGGTGGTCCAAAAACCTACAAAATTCAGTGTACAACTTCTCTATGGTATTCCTCCCAAAAAAACACTCTTATAGAAAAGTAAGATCTGCTTTGATGGTAAACGAAAGAGAACCCAAAGGCCCGAAATAATGACACCAATTGATTCTCTTAGGGAATATGTAAGAGATAAGGATAAGGAATACACATAGATGTTCAATTCAAATGTGCAACCTGTGATTAATGACCATGAATTCTTCAATAACTATGTTGAGAAAATGCCCAAAGGGATGAAAAGGAAATCGTTATTTTATGAGCTCCCATATTGGGAGCATCTTAAGATTTCCCACTTGATAGATCTCATGCATATATTTAAAAAAAAAATCCATGTTCTTTGTGGCGTCACATATCATCCAAAAAAAAGTGACAAGTTGGCTATCGGGAAAGATCTTATTTCTTCAAATACTAAAAATAAGCATCGGTCAAGACAAGAAAATAGAGGAGAGAATGGCCCCTCTTTTTCATTTAAAAAAGGCGATGTCCCATGGATTTTGAAGAAGGATGATCTTAATTTGGGAAAGCAAGTTAAATTGGGTGTGAAGGCACCTTATTTTTATGATTCTTCTCTATGACGTTGATTCATGATAGACAAAGAGTTGTCAGATTTGAAATCACGTGACCATATCAACCTTCTAAGGGTATGTATAATGTAAAAACAATGTTTTTAATTTTTATTTATATATTTTACCACACAAGATAAAATGCTATTAACTTTTTGTGTTTAATTTCTAGTGTCATTATTCGTTGTTCATGCATGGGTGTGTGAACCATGACTTTCCCCATGACATGTGGTGTTCCATATATAAACTATCTTCTTTTGTATGGTGGATCACATCAAAGGAGATTTACATCACTAGAATTCCACGATGGCGTGAAGAGCTAGCTGATGTTGTTTCTATGTTTGAGAAGGAATTGTTGTCGAGTTTCATGGACTTGCATATTCATCTTCTAATTCACCTAGTCCATGAGGTTGAATTAGTCTGGGTGGCCTCATGTCGGTAGATGTTCTTTTTGGAAAGGTTCATGAAAAAGGTGAAGCGATTTGTTCAACAAATGGATAAACTTGAGGGTTCTATGATAGAGGGGTACATAGTATATGAGTCGTTCTACTATGCAAGTGAGTACATCAAGCAAAATTTACCACACACCACACGTAGTGATTGTTGGTTTTGGATCCTGATCTTCCTAATTCAGAGATGTTATTTTAGTCGTGTTTGGATCCCAACACCTAACGGGGGGTGTGGGGGGGATTTCCACCCCACTATAGTCGTTAGGGGGGTCCAAGGGGGTGGAGTGCCCCCGTAGTGAAAATTTCAGAAAAATGCCTTATAAACTGTTGTAATTTCAGAGTCATGACTTGGTCAATAATGGGTGATTTACGGGCCAATGGTTTTGGGCCTCCTGTGGTATTTTCCCATGGTATTCCCTTTATAAAAGGAAGGCATTGTAATACGACTGTGTATAGTATTGTAGCATTGTAAAACAATCTCTGTGATTGTGTGAGAGAGATTGTAAGAGAGTGAAGAGGAAGTGCAGCGCAGTTGTTGTAGGATGCATCCCTTCATTTTGTTGGATGGTATAATAATAAAGGACTAGAAATTTATGTGTGGATGTAGGTCATCTTGGGTGAGCCATGTTATATATGTGTCTCTCTTGTAATGTTTTTTTAATATTTGCATCTCGTTTGTTGTTTATTGTTATAGCTTTGCGATCCTATTTTTGTAACAATGATTTCAAATGATGAACGTGATGAGGATAAAAGGGAAGGGGAGGTACTAAAAATGAATAGAAAAAGGCGTGTGATAAAGAGTAACTCACTTATTTTTTTATCTTCAAATTTCTATATAGTAACTATTCACAACAAACTTCAAAATCTATATTTGATCCCAATATACATACTGAATATGGTTGTTTTTCCTTGAATACAACAACAAATTCAGAAATTGATGCATTTAATTAATTCATTCTTTACAACACGGAGGAAACACTATCATGGGTCACATTGTATGAATAAAAGAGGAGGAAATGGGACATTGACAAAAAAAATTCAAGTGGTTGCATGGTAGAAGCATATATTTTCTAGATCATTTAAAAGAAAATATTCCAATGACCTATCCCAACAGTTGGGTTACAGATCAAGTTAGAGAGAAATATGGTGCATCTGGTCATTACCCTCCTGAAGAGGAGGATGCACTAAACATTGGGATCGGGTGCAACAAGTCAATAATAAAATAATTCCGTACATTTCACTTTATAATGCAACTTTGAATCATAACATCTACGTTTAATATACTAACACTTGTGTTACTAGACATATGAAACCATCATATGTTAACTTTTCTTACAAGTGCATTCGTTCCCATCTATGTGGGCTTACGGAAATCGTTTTTGCACCGATGGAATTGATGATGGACATGTTACACAAGTTTGTGGAGTGGGAGTCAAATTCGACCAATCTAGTCATGCTAGCCACTGCGATCGAAACCTTATAGGAGGGATGTTGGGTTATGTCGAAAAGATACAAAAGATCATTCAAGTGGACTTTTCATATTTTCAATGTATCTGTTAGAATTTTGATGGTTATACAAGATCTAAAAATGTTTAGCATCATAACACCATAACCATATGCAAAGGATCACGGAAAGAAAGAAAATCACAAGCACACAAAAGAACACATAGATTTATCCTGGGAAACCCTCATGGGGGAGAAAATCCAACAAAGCTTCCTCAATATAGAATTTGACCATGTACATTGTAAGACCCCATGAACAATAATATAAGATCCCTTTATTTAGTAGACTCCTTCTCTATCTCTTTCTTATCCAACTACTTGTGTTAAGTGTGAACAAATGAGGGAGGGTGCCTCCCTATTTATACTTTTTAGTTGTCTGACCTTTTGGTCCAAGAGAGCCAACTTCTAGACCCTTGTCACATCCCCACCCCTCATACCGACGATGGGGAGGATGTGACCAACACATTGATACTGCAAACTGGGAAATCTAGCCCCATGATCATAATCATAGAAATAAAATGCATTAATATAAAAACATACATAGATGCATAATGCAATCTATAACAGAAGCAAACATATTTATTTCATTGATGCATTCATCATGTTCAATATAATTAATAAACAATTCATTGAAGAGATTAAATACACAAGAATACTTATCTGGAACGAAGTTGGCCTGCAACTAGCTACGTCGCAGTAACATTCCACCCAACCATAGGCCAGTGTGCTCATCAATATTTGAACATCACTGCCACCCTTGAGCTGGGCATGATTCCATAAGGAACTAGGGAAATAATAGGCTCACACCTAGCCCAAGACCAACACATCCATAATCAAGGCAACACATCGTTGGGTTTCACAGACTGCCGAACCAAGACAATAAGAAATTGGGTTTTACAGGATGCTAAGGAAACTAACCAACAATACATGGGTCCCTTGGACTTGTCCATCCAAGCCATGCTTGCATAAAACAAAGAGTCAACCCATTTAATACAATACAGTTATACACAATTGTTGGATATGAACAAAACATTTCAGGAAACCAAAACAGAAAAGGAAACAAGGGTAAAACAACCCTCTGATAGCTATTTTGATTTCCATGGGCGTTTTGGCCCTAACGTGGCCAAAATGGACTTAGTGACACCCAAGAAATTGTGCGTCTCTTCTTCCACTCGCTGGGCATTACCAAAAAATTATTTCTAGCTTGGAAATAATGGGCAAATGCATCCAAATAGTGGGGGAGGGAACCCACCCATTGATCTTTACAAAAATGAATTCCCAGCCTAGAGAAATTGAAGAAAATGGTTGCCCATGTGAGGCAAAACACACAGCAACCCAAAAATGGGTTTGCAACCAAGAACAAACTGGTAAAATTTGGGGAAAAACACCCTGTGAGTAAAAATCTGATCTCCCAAATGTTTTTGGGCAACGTAGAGGCTAAAACGACCCCCATCCATGCCCAAATCATGGGTCTCCTTTGCCCATTTGCTGCACAACTCCATAAACGAAAATCTGGGTATGCAAAAATAGAAAAACATGGAGGTAATTACTCAGCAAGCTTCTGCTATGTGAGGAGGACCAAAGTCATCCCTTAGAAACCCCCAAATCATCCATCATTGCTGCAAATTCACTCAGCAAGACCCCAAACCAATTTTTGGGCATGCAAAAATGGAGAAATGACCTCCAAACGTGAGGGAGAGGTCTCCCTCATCTTCCTGCTATGTGAGAGAGCCTCCACGTGAAGGGGAAATGGGTGAGGAAATGAAAGGCTTGTGTGCATAATGGCTTGGGCATGCATTCCCAAGAATTTACTTGCCCTACAAGTCAAAAACACACTTTCCAAAAATGGGTGACTTCCCAAATTCGAATTTGACCTCCATACCTTTCCCATCCCAAGGCAATAACTTCCTTTACCAACTTTAGATGACTAGGCATAAAATACAAAAAGGGTAGTTGACCACTCTATGGGTTTTCCCTTGGACATTGGCTTTTCCCCAATTGGCCAAAGGTTGGGATATTTCCCTCTCCTTATTCCTTGTGAAATCATGCCCCCCATCTCTCAAAACACATTGTTCCTGGCTAGCACATAAACCATTAGCATTGATTTTAATCACCAAAACATCAAACACTAATCCCATGGTGGGGCCTTTTCCTTGAGCTCCACACCATGATTTAATACAATATTTACATCATATGCAATTTAATATCATGGGGTCAAAACCGGGGTGTTACAACCCTACTATGCCAAACCTCTCCTAGGAGACTCAAAATACATTTTATATAATAATTTTGTGGCTATTATTGCCCCAACTTACAACAGAGGTTTTAGCTCATGACTTTTACAAGACCAATTACATCAAGGACCTCTCCAAAGGGAGGAATAACATCTCCAAAGGAGGAATACAATAAAAGTACAATAGAATATCTTCCAAAGTTACATTTCTTTCAACACTTTCTCTTAACAAGGAATTTATTCTACATCATTCACAACAACAACAACTATACAACTGACTGGTGAATCTATATGTCATAGGAAGTTTTGAACAACAACAACATCATGTGTCTAAAACATCATCATCATGGGACATATTGATCAACATCACCATGGAACATCATCATGGAACATCGTCATGGACCATCATCATGGAACATCGTCATGGGGAATCGTCATGGAACATCATCATGGAATATCATCATCATTGAGCATCATCATCATTGAAAATCATCATCACATATCATCATCATCATCACAGAGAACCATCATTGTGGAACATCATCATCGTGGAAAATCATCATGGAGCATCATCATCATGGAGAATCAACATCACATAACATCTTCATCATCATCATTATGAGCATCATCATCAGTGTGTAAATACTGGAATATCATCATCATCTAGAGCATCATAAGTATGTGAATACTAGGACATCATCATCATTTGGGACATCGTCACTATGTGAATATTGGGACATCATAATCGTTATCAATATGTGAATACTGGGAAATTATCATCATCAATATGTGAGTACTGGGACATCATCATTTGCAACATCAGTATTTGAATATTGGAACATCATCATCATTTGCAACATCAGTATGTGAATACAAGTACATCATCATCATCTGTAACATCAGTATATGAATACTGGAACAACAAAGACATCATTAGCATGTTAGTACTAAAACCGCATCATCAACAAATAAATGGTAGATCATCATCTGCATCATCTGCATAGAGATGCTAGAACAACATCGTCATCATCAGCATAAAATGTTGAGACAACATCATCATTATTAGCATATAAATGTTGGAGCAACATCATCATCAGCAGTACCATAGAATGTTGGGACCACATCATCATCAACATCAGCACAGAGTGCTGGAACAACATCATCAGCAGCACAAAGTGTTGGGATCACCTCATCATCAACATCAGCACAGGGTGCTAGAACTACATCATCACCGGCAACACAAAGTGTTGGTATTATCATCAACATAGAGTGTTGGAACCACATCATCATTCCCTTATGACATATGAAGTAGCATCATGGTGGGTACTCTGATAGATCCATCAGGTGTTTGCATGACTTGCTAACCCTTTAGGGCCAAACAAGCCTAGCCAGAAAAATGGATCTACCTAGGGACCAAACAATCCTTGTCTACATTACTAACCCTTTCGGGAAAAACAATCCTAGCTAAACATACTAATCCCCCTAGGATCAAATAGGCCTAGTCTAGCTTACTAACAGTTTCCAGCCAAACAAACCTAACCATACATACCATACCTAGACTGAGCTACCACGCTACTGCAACAAGAAACCTACCACATCATCATCATCATCATCAATCCCTCTTTCGAGGGAGGTCCTTTCATACTACACCTAGCTTGTCTCAAAAGTATTCAAACTTTATAGGAGACATAGGCTCAGTCAACACATCAGCGACTTGTTCTCCATCATTTTTCTCTTGTAGGTGACTGCATGCAATCTTTCCTACAAGTAAAATATAGTTGCATGGATAGAAAAATTTCATAATCTTCGAAACATAATCATAATAACAAATTCTCATGCATAAAGATATATGTCATACAAGCATGCCACTATTTTAGACAATACAACGTTCATCCATATCCCGTATACATACAGTAACTTTCTGGATGCCTTCCATCTCTACCAAGACATTATTACGAACATGCACTACTCCCAACATGTCATCAAAGAGGTTTCATTCTAGATAAGTAGCAATGGAATGTTGTACAACACCATAAGACACTTACCCATCACATTGATATTATTAGTAATTTGTTCATCAATGCAAACACTCTAACATGCATAATACATTTCCTAAATCTAGGAACATAACTATGTACACAACTAAGCAATATCATTTAAGCAACTAGATATATAGGAAATGACAATTCAAATACTTATTTTTATTTGTTTGGTAGACTCCCTATTTATCTTTGTGTCCTTGCATGAATTCCTAGAGTCTCTGACAGCGTGCTCTACTTCGTCATCTTATTCTAAGGACCTGTGCCTCTCTTTCACATGAAGTCTTCTACACCATGGGTCACATAGGAATATGTATTGGTGTTGAATATGTGTGTCTTACAAATGCATCCCTTGTTATCCAATGTTAAAATGGATAAGAGCATGATCTTTGTTTTCATTGGTAGAATTATTTTAGATCAAAGTACATATTCCTCATCACTTGAGGAATCTTTCCTTGCTTTCTTATCAGCTACAATATATTCATCCTTAGTTGCACTGAGAGCAACATGAATCCACTTTCTGCAACATCCTAGAGTGCTCTTTTTGTTTGTAGCATTGCCAACCCAATCGGAGTCATCATATCCCTGCAAGAAGATCCTCTAGACTCTCGCATATTTGAGGCCATACTCAATTGTACCCTTTAGGTACCACACCACATGATTTTCTACAACCATGTGAACAAATCTTGGCTCCACTATGTACTAGATCAAAGTATTTATCGCAGAGAAAATATTCGGCCTCGTGTTCAACAAGTACATCAACAAACCAATCATCCTCATGTAAATTGTGGCATCAACTATCTCTAAAATAGGATCACACTGCAACTTCAAGTTCGATGCCATCAATGTATCTATAGCCCAACATCTTGAACCTCTTCAAAATCTCGATTATATATTTTTCTTAGCTAAGGAAAATCTCCTCTAGATTCTGTCACACCTTTAATCTTAAGAATCATGACAGGATTCTCTAACTCTAAGATCTATTGTAGTAACTCCCTCTGAAGTAGAGCACCATCCTCCCTCTACATATTGTACTCTCTGCATCGGTACATTATGCACTGGAGTGACTAGTATCCTTCTCTATTGTTTATCTTCCATCTATGTCATCTCTCGAGTTCATTGGATATCAAGATCCTTCATCTCGAACTTTGTTGCAAGTTCTTCTTGCAACCATCTATGAGCTTCTCGTCCTCTATAAGCTTCCATATTCAACCTTGTATCAAAGGTTGAGATCTCCATCACTCTAGGTGATCCTCAAGTTCCTCATGTAACTGTATGTGTTATCCCATGGGTGCCTTCTAATCCTGTACAAAGCCTTCTACGCATATGTGGTTCTCTGTAGAGAGTTTCAAGTCCTGGAGGTTGCTCGAATTGACCTTCTACTTCAATTACACCATCTATCTAGTGTAATATCCACTACTGAAGAAATGTGTTTGATCACCAGAGCAATGTTTCTTCGTAATGGAATCCCTCTTTCTAAGAGAAACCACAAACCATGCTTTGTATTTCTTGATACTTCCATCTGACGTGTGCTTGGAAGACATTACATACTTCCCTTCAGGTTTTGAAATCATATCCAAACATCATTCTTTATGATTGAATGGCCCTTCTCGATCATATCATCCTTCCATTCTTCCTTCTTGGGAGATTCTTTCGCAAAGTGTCCTAACACAAGTGAAACATCTAAGATTTGAGAGGTCCTTCTGAAATATTTTTATTCTTGCCACCATCTTCTTCCTTCATGTCCTTTCTCTTCTTGGTATGATTTTTTAGGGCTTGATTTTCATATTCATCCACCTATTCTTCTTTTGCTATCAATTGAGCTTCTTCTTACATGCATTCCTCCATAGGTGAGTTTCCTTCTAGAACAAAACCCTTGAATGAAAAATTCCCATGAAATTGGGAGACCATTCAAGATTGTCATCTCTACTTATGCTTCTTCGACATTATCTCCAATGGCTTCTAGTTTATCCTTGATCTAAGAGACCCTTCTGAAGTGGGATTGAATGTTTTCTGACATATGCATCTTCACATCCTTGATTTGAATTCTTAAGTTCATCTTCATGTTGATATTCTTTCCTTTGTACAAGCTGGACAATGCGTCGAACATATCCTTAGGATTCTTCAAGGATGATACATGTGAGATCCAATGGTATTTTATGGAGATGGAAATAATCCTCTTGGCTTTGATTAATTCCTTCTAATGCTTGTCTTTGTCCCCATCTCCATCTAGATCTACAACTTCTTATTTGACATAGCTCTCCAAGTAATACTTCTTCAAGTATGAGAAGCATTCTATACTTCCATACTCAGAAGTTCGCGGCTCCTTCAACCTTTTTCTCAAGCTTGGTACTATTTGTCATCATGATAAAAATAATTAGAACCTCAAATGGAAATAGAGAGAATAGAAGTTACCAATGAGATTGCTTCGACTGGATGCTTGCTTCAATGCTTTTCTAGAAGACTGCTTCTGGTAGACCTAGGTTTTGACAGAGAAACCCTAATTTTTCAACTTTGGGGACTTTTAGATCTTATTGGATAGAAATATGTGCCTCCTCAAGGTGAGCTGAGCAGTATACTCCTTTTCCCAAAACTATGGACAGAATTGGAAAACATCTGATGCCTCAGCTTTCCTGACAACACTATTAGGTCAAATTTTGAAAATACACTGAATTAGAAACTTATTCCATAGATATATGCCCCCTCCTAGGAGTTTTGGATGGTTCTCCTTTTTTCATTTGATCGGTGGAGGGAAGTGTCCAGAAAAGGAATCCCTAGTTTCTTTAATTTATTTTGAATAATTTTGTGATCTTGATTCTGATGTATATATGAAATTCTTGCTCCTCAAGGTCTAAAACTTCATCTTGAGATATCCTGGTATGTCTTCTTTCCAACCCCATAGGTTAGAGCAGTATTGGATTCACCAAGTGGAACTTATGTTAAGTTTCCCAAGTTGACAAGTTTATGGACTGGTTCAATATAGTTAACATGTATGGACTTTTACATGTCATTGTTTCAACTTTGAGGTCTAAAACTCATACCATATAAACTAATGTGCATTCCCTATCTGCAACATCTTACGAAATTTGATTTGGACATTTCTACCATGAGATATAGTAATTCTCCGTAGGTCACCTGTTTAAGACTAGATTCTGGAAGAGGATGGAACCCTTATTTGGAGGGATCGTATATCCTTAAGTATAGTGAATATGAGGCTAAAATTAGTACATAAGGTACATCAAGATCTCAGTTTCATCCTGTAAAAGTTTCATCTCCTTATCCTTCTCCAAACTCGAGTTATAGCAAAAATTCCAAGATCATTATATTATTCCTAAAATTAGTACATAAGGTACATCAGGATCTCAGTTTCATCTTGTAAAAGTTTCATCTCCTTATCCTTCTCCAAACTCGAGTTATAGCAAAAATTCTAAGATCATTATATTTTTCCTTCTAGGTTTTTCAAGCGTGAACCCCTAATCTCCAGTAGTTGTAGTTGTAGCAGTTTTCAGCTACACAAATAATTATGTCATGGTGGCTCTGATACTATGTTATAATTTTGATGGTTATACAAGATCTAAAGACATTTATCATCATAACCATATGCAAAGGATCACTGAAAGAAAGACAAGCACAACCACATAAAAGAACACAAAGATTTATCTTGGGAAAACCTCATGGGGGAGACAACCCAACAAAACTTCCTCAATATAGAATTCAACCAAGTATTGTGTAAAACCCCATGAGCAATAATAGAATCTCCCTTTCCATAGTATACTCCTTCTCTCTCTCTTTATTGTGAAACTACTTGAGTGAAGTGTGTAAAAAGGAGGGAGGACACCTCCATATTTATATTCTTCAGTTGTGTGACCTTTTGGGCCAACAAGGCCGACTTATGGACCTTACCATGTCGGCCTCTCCTAGGGAGAATCAAAATAAATTTTATATAATACTTTTGTGGGTACTATTGCCTCGGCTTACAACAGAGGTTTTACCTCACGAATTTTACATGACCAATTACATCAAGGACATCTCCGAACAGAGGAATAACATCTCCAAAGGAGGAACACGATAAAAGTACAATAGAATATCTTCCAAAGTTACATTTCTTTCAATACTATCAACTCCATAAATATGTGGAATGAAAGTAAGGAGCCTTATGTTTTTCCAAAACACTGCAACTAAGTGTTCTTTTAGCTAGATGTGTTGGATAAATATTAGTGGTTCATATTAAGACATGACCCTAGATCTAAACATGTTTTTGAGAACAACGGTGCTATCATGCAAACCAAGGAAGATAATGAGGGTGATGGCAACAGAGAGTGATATGTACATGTTTTATTTCATCATTTACATATTGAAATATCATTTGTTTATTGTTATCTTTGATTGTCTAATTATATTGTTTATTTTTCATGTTATGATGATGGAAATGGAAAGTTGATTACTAGATATAATGTTTAAACAATTTGAGTTGGTTGACAACCAATATGATGTGAAATATTTTTTATATCTATCAAGTAATATATGATTGTATATCGTTCTCCTTCGTTAGAGATGATATGTGTAGCTTTCCATTTAGTTCATAATTGCAGTGTGGGTTTTATCAATTAATTTATTGTATTGTTACAATTGGATCAAAATCAATAAATTAGAGTATGAATTATCATTGATGTTATGCATATTAATTGTTTGTTGTAATTCCATCTACTCTCATTTCAATAACCGGGTCAATTTAATGATTATATTATACTTAGACAATTATATTTTATATTTTAGATACTTATACATGTATATATTGTTAAGGATATTATATGTAATTCATCTGTTATCAATACAAAATCCATAAAAATATTTCATTCAATGATATTTTTAATTCAATTATATGTAAAAAAAAAACCTATATTAAGTTAATTAATCAAACATTGATTTTCAACATTTTCAATGGCCATTACTCCAATGGTCATCATAAATCATAAATCATAGAGTTGCCACAACTTCATCTTTTATCAATACAAAATTCATTAAAATATTTAATTCAATGATATTTTTAATTCAATTATATTATATATAAAAAATAACCTATATTAAGTTAATTAATGAAACATTGATTTTCAACATATTCAATGGCCATTTACACATTTATGATGACCTCACAACCAACCATACTTTCAAATTCATTTTATAACCAATATATCAACGTATGTATGAAACCATTCTTCAAATTGTTAATATGAAAAATTGTCAAAAGGATGCTAAAATTTTGTCCAAAAATAAAAACCCAATGACTTTCTTTACAAAGTTATAATGATTTGAAGAATTGTTAAGCCATACAAAAACTTGTTTTATATCATAATTTACAATGCAAATTGTGATGTTTTTGTCGTCTAAATTAATAGTTAGTGATTTAAATACCCACGTGATTTTAAATAGTACAAAGTTCTTTTACATAAGCATATGATCATCATCATTTTCAACACCTAACAACCATAAACATCATGATCATATCTTCATAAACATAAACATCATTGTACTAACATAAACGTAAGCATAAGAATAAGCAAAAACGTAGTTGCATCATCATCATTTTCATGACATAAAGATAAACATACCATTGTTACCATTGTCAACATCTAGCAAACATAAAAATAAAGACCATCATACCATCATTAACATAAGACCAAAAATAAGCATGAATGTACCATCATAACCATTATGTCACATATTCAGATAACATATACATCTAACAGATTTAAACATCATCTAACACACATATCTAATAATAAACGCAAATATAAATGTCCCATGATCATCATTTTCACCACATAAACATAAACATGACATCATCATGATCGTTTTTACCATATAACAAACATAAACCACATCATCATCTACATAAACATGAAAAATGAAGTATATATATATATACACACACACACACATAATATGCCAAATATAATATATCTCCAATCCAATAACTATTATGACATATATGGTCCACCTCCGCCAGAGGCATCATCACTATCTCTTCAACCAGATCCAAAGGCATTGTCACCTCCACCAATAGAGCCAGATGCATCAAAACATGTGCCAGGAAATAAATGAGCTTGGAATAGAGAAGCATGCATAGCTCCATCTTAATCTCCCTAACCAAAATAGGTTTAACTCCTCGATCTGCTAATAATATGAACAACTTATCTACGATGTCCTGTTAAAACCTCTGTTATGACCTACATCGAAGGCCAAGTCTGGCTAGTTGAGTGCCTTGGGATGATCATGCATATCCATTTCCTCATCCTCATTGACATGTAGGGGAGGAGGTGCCCCCATATCACCATCAAATATGCTAATATCTATAAAGTATATAGTACACAATAATAAGTAGACAATTTAATTACACATGAATTTAATATATAAAATATATTTCATTTACATTAAGTACAAAGAGAATAAAATGAAGAATACGGTTTATCCTGGGTGAAGAATATGGTAGTACACCCTCTCCAATCCAACCTCACATATGGATATGAAACCATGTGTAATCGAGGCTGGTCCTCTCCACCTAAAATGTCAAACACATTTGTGATAACCCTTGCAGGAAAGTCTAGTTGCCCACTCCTATGTATCATTTTCCCCCACATGCACATACGCACATCTGTCATCAACCTAGGAGGGCATCGATCAAAATATTTCCTAGTCACCAAAAATATCTATAAAAAAAGACAAAACAACTCTAAACCGAAAGAGAAGTTCACTCTCCCACAAATAGACGCAGATAAACGCACAACATCTACTAAGAGAATAACAAAACTATTGTAAAAAATAGCAGCCACCTAACACACCTAGTTGCTTACACTAAAGAATCAACATAATAAAATAAAGGGCAATTAATGTTGATGTCATGCCCCTCTGTATGCAGTCTTTAGATACTCTGCCATACAATTTAGTCGGTTCTATATTTAGTCAAACCGCTAAATCTAACCAACCCAACCAATTTCCCAGGAAATGCTCAACGAAGAGCGGACTCTAGTTTACTATGAACTGGATCACATAAGAATTCAAGTCTAGCCTTCTGCTGTTAATATCCGATCTATTTCACCGAGAAAAATCTTCCTCAAGTGTTGGATCTCTGCCAACCTCAATCAACGGTGGACACCAAATAGAACAAAACTAAATTGCATTAAAAATTTACTCCCATCTTCGTCGTTATCTCACCTACTAGCAAAATCTGTGGAATAGCTGAGGACCGTCAAATCTAGATCGACGGTGGACCTCAAATATCATAAGGTGGATTTGATATAAATTGCATGCACATCAGGATTTTATTAATACATGCTAGTTCTCCATATGAAATAACTCACAATCATTGATCTATTTTGGTGATCAATCTCCTTCATTGATCTTGATCCTAATCCCAACAATTAGTTTTAGATTATGCAACTCGACTGCCCTTTTATCCTCCGCGCTCCTTCACCAATGAAATTCATTCTAGCAGTAGATATTTGGCACCTTCATATATATACTACACGATCTACAATCGTGGGGACGATTTAATTTTGGCACTGTTGGGTTATCTCATATATAACTTCGACTTGTGAAATACATATTTGGCCGTGGATTTACTCTTACCACGATCTCGACCATCCAAGACTGTATAGACTTAAATCTTGTTTGTCATCGATCCTTGTTATTATTGATTGTTGATCCAGAAACCTACACCAAGGTTATTTTTAGAACATATTTCATTCATGAAATCCTCAATGGATTATTAATCTAAATCTCATTCGATTGATCAAAGAATCGATCAATCGATCTCTATTTCTCTTCCTCTTAGAAGCCCTGAATTCACACACAGGCTCGTCAACTATTAACAGAGATTTAATCAAGCATTCATACATATGCTTATGAAACCACTTACTCATATAAAATTACATTTACACATGGAGAGATGACAAAATACGCTTTTTCATTCACTCAATGAAACTTTACATACAATTTGTCTCAGAACTTGTGTTTTGATCTCCTCATGCTTGATACATATTTAATTGGCCTCTTCTTTGATTTCTATAGGTCTTATTGACCTCTCTATATCTGGCCTCTGTCATATCTATTCTATCCTGGCCCTCTATGCCTTGTAGGATTACATATTTATACACAACAGGATTTATGAACCATTCTGGTTCATATCCTCAATATACTCAACAATATGTTGACCTATCCTATGACTCGCTACCATTAATTTAGGACTTTGTTACATGATTCATCACTCACCTAGTGACTCAACCAATGACTCACCATCTATCTATAATTACATAAAAACATAGGTTTATTACAGTGTGATAGTTCAAATACCATCAATTCAGAATTGAAGACCCCTTCTAGGCTTGATCAAACATTGAGCTTGTAGTTTGAATGGAGAGCAGTATGCTCCTGCATCAGACTCCCCGTGTTGAAAGAAATATGACCTCCTAGTCATAACCTTCAATATTCTGTATGCTTGGATCCTAAACCTTGTTCTGTAGTTGATCATCCATCTCATCATGTTGTTTTGTCTTTGTCATCTTCAATTCTCCTAGTTTCCAAATTTTTCTATTGCGATGCTCCACTAGCTTTGCTTCTGCAATATTATTTTGTCATCTGTCTCCTGCCACTATTTTTTCTATTTGTCTGCTGATATAAATATTCATTATTTCCTCATGCCTTCTCTGAGACACCTTCACCATCAACATCCTTATTTCTTCAATCTCCATGTCCATTCTATCCTTTGGTTGGTACATCTGCATCTTCTTTTTCTGAAACTGTTGTTGTTCTCTTTACTCTATGTTGCTATCCACTAAATTATAAAACAATCCATTGTTTTTACATGCTATCTTCTCTTTTCCAATGTTGTCATTGAAAATTCCCATGCTTGCATGCATTAAGTAGTCCTCTTTATCAATCCTTGGATTGATCAACCAATCTTCTAGCATTTCTAACTCTTCATCATATTTTATGATGTTCGAAATATCCTCTTTGTCTTCATTAGCGAACTCTGCAACAACAAGTTCTCTTAGGTACTGATCACCCTTTTGAGACAATATAGTCTCTTCCTATGTCAAGACATATTTATTTCTATGTCTATCAGCAACACCACTATGCAAATATGCAAGTGTACTCTTTTGTTTATCTCCACGATACCATGTCATCTCGTTCTTCAATCCCAGAACAAACTTTTGGCTTTGGTCCACGTCAAGAATACATGGATACTCTCCTTCTTCTTCATCTACCTTTGGGACAAGCTCACAAGGTTCATCACATGTTATTCCTGCAAATATACATAATTCATTAATTTCAAAAATATTGAAATTTATATCTCCCATTGACCCTCTTATCAGCATATTCTTTTACTGATATGAACTCTCCCAAGATTTCACGAGACTTTCAGCTAGTCCCTCTCTTGCACCATCTTTTTCTAAGATGATTTTATGTTCTTCACAATAGTGAACATATTATTCTGTCAATGTTCCAATTCTGATCTTGCCTTTCTTCCTCAAAGCATCCATCCTATGCTTCACAACTTGCATAGACAAATCATCTAAGTGTGCTTCAATACCTGCAGTCATACACCAATAATTAGTTTCAAAAACATGAGACTCTAAAGTCCCTGTTGATATTATCTCTAGCATCCTTCTTTTTTGCTAGTCTGAACACAACATCATATCCCTTTCACCATCACCTATTTCTTCAGCAGTCTAAACTATAGGTTGCATAAAATATTCATAGGTTACCATTTCATTTTTTCTTACAACAGAATCATGTTTTGTTGTCATATCTTCTTTTTATTTAGACTTTATGGCAGTCCAAGGTGACTCTTCAACTCTCTCCTTCACTAGAATATAATTTTGATTTTGCCTTGTAGAAATGTCTTTACACATTTCTTTTTCTTCCTTCATTTTCAGATAACCTTCAATTGACTGTGTTCCTTCATTAAGAAACTCATCAATGAGTTCCTTTTATTGGATTACTTTAGGCCTTTCTTCATTTGAGAGACTTCATTCATCATATTTGCCTTCATCAAGTTTTAAGACAGTTTCAAAAGACTGCCTATCATCTGCAATAAAACCTATAATCACAAACAAATCATCCGTCTCAAAAACATAAGACCTTTTGGTCTCATTCAGCCTCACATTCATCTCCTCCATAATTTGATTCGTACTCCTTACAGAATTCATGAGACTCTCAATTGGCCTCTCTTTTTCTGCTTCATCATCCTATCGAAGCAAAGGACCCTGTTCAGGTTCACAATATGAAACCTCCATCTCAGATTCAACTTATTTGGGTTCTTTCTTCAATCCAGCAAACATATTTTGTTGTAGCTTCACCTATAGTGAATGCCATCTTACCTCTCTTTTCATGACCCAACCATACCTCTGGTTCTCTTCTTCAACAACTGCTTTCATATGCTTCTCAAAGCACAAAATGTATCTTGCTAACTCCAGCAATTCTTTGATACATCCTTCTTGACTCTCTTTCTTCTTTCTTCTGCGGTGGATTTTCTATGAACCCCTACAATGACCTTCAGAAGTTACTATTTCTATCTCCTTATCCTCTTTTGTGTACTTCATATTTTTCATTGGTGGACTGTAACTAATACTTCATCTCCAGCAAGTCTCTATACCTGCTACTATACCTCAACAAGCTATCTCTCCTTGAGCTTGTCCTTTTGGTATCTCTGGTCCTCTCACTAGAACCTTTTGAACATCTCCTTTTCTCTTCTTGGCTTCTACGGGTCCACTCCTCTTTTGAGAACATGCACTAGTCCTCTCTTGTCCAACCTCTGTTGGATTTCTCAAGTTCTACCACCGCTTCCTCTTTCCTCTAAGATTTCACAAACTCTTTATCAAGAATACATTTATCCTTGATATATTTCCTCTAGCTGCCACTTGCTTCTATCAATTTCCTCTTCTCATGAACTTCTCTGTTCTTTGTTGTTGTCAAATATTTCCTAATAAATTCTTATAACCAGAGTCAAAATACAAACATCAATCAGTCCATACCTTCAGACTTTTCACTTGTAAAGTTGGTTGAAAATTTCTCCATCACTATCTTCAAAAGATCTTCTTCTTCAGGAACAAACTTGTTCTCTCACAGTTATCCAAGATACCTGTTATCTGCAACATGAACTTCATATCACCAGGATAAACATCATATCAATTTCATATAAGATCTGTACCAAGACTTTGTCATTCTTCTTCTCAAGAACAAAATTGTTCTTGAGCACAACTCTCCCAGTTGTTACTGCTGCAATATTTCGTTGCAATCTACAATTTATCATCAATCATCAATTATCATAAAATTATAATCTCATACCTTCAAAGATTCTCTTCCTGAGCTTTTTCATCTGATCATATGCACTGTCCTATGGCTAACATCAATTTAAACCATGCATTCTCTATATGCAAGTCTTTCTCCACATTTAGTTATAATCATAACAAACCAAAAGACTATTACCTCATTCTAAGAGCTAACTGCACTCTGATAATCATTACGCAAAATCCTTGTTATACTCTGATACCAATATGGTGTCAGGACCCTCTGTATGCAGTCTTTAGATAGATTGTCATACAATTTAGTCGGTTCTATATTTAGCAGAACAGCTAAATATAACCAACCCGACCAATGTCCCAAGAAACGATCAACGAAGAGCAATATCTAATTTACTATGAACTGGATCACATAAGAATTCTGCGTCCAACTTTCTGTTGTTAATCTCTGATCTATTTCACCGAGCAAAATCATCCTCGGGCATTGGATCTCTGCCAACTTCAATCAACGACGGACTCTAGATAGAAAAAACTATAATGCATTAAAACTTCACTCCCATATTCGTCGTTATCTCACCTACTAGTTGAATATACAGAATAGTTGAGGACCGTCAGATCTAGATCGACGGTGGACCTCAAATATCATAAGGCAGATTTGATGTAAATTTCGTGCACATCAATATTTTATTAATCCGTGCTAGTTCTCCCTGCGAAATAACTCACGGTTGTTCTTCTATTTTGGTTATCAATATCCTTCGTCGATCTTGATCCTAATCCCAACTATTAGTTTCAGATTTCGCAAATCGGCTTCCCTTTTATCCTCCACCCTCTTTCACCAACGAAATTCATTATGATCATAGATCTTCGACACCTTCAGATCTCTACCACATGATCTAAAATCGTGGGGAGGATTTAATTTTGGCACTGTTGGGTTATCTCAGATGTAACTCCGACTTGCAAAATACATCTTCACCTGTGGATTTACTCTTACCATGATCTCGACCATCCAATCCTGCACAAACTTAAATCTTGTTTACTATCGATCCTTGCAGTGATCGATTGTTGATCCAGAAACCTGGAACATGTTTATTCTGAACATGTTTCATTCATGAAATCCTCAATGGATTATTAATCTAACTCTCATTTGATTGATCAGAGAATCGATCAATCGATCTCTATTTCTCTTCCTCTCATAAGCCTTGAATTCACACGTAGGTTCATCAACTATTAACAGAGATTTAATCAAGCATTCATACATATTCTTATGAAATCACTCATTCGGACAAAATTACATTTACACGGAGATATGCCAAAATAGGTTTTTTCATTCACTCAATGAAATTGTACATACAATTTGTCTCAGAACTTGTGTTCTGGTCTCCTTAGGCCCGATACATCTTTAATTGGCCTCTTCTCTGATTTCTACATGTCTTACTGACCTATCTATCTCTGGTCTCTATCATATCTATTCTATCTTGTCCCTCTATGCCTTGTAGGCTTACATATTTATACACAACACGATTTATGAAGCATTTTGGTTCATATCCTCAATATACTCAACAACATGATGACCTATCATATGACTCGCTACCATTAATTTAGGACTTTGTTACATGATTCATCACTCACCTAGTGACTCAAACAATGACTCACCGTCTATATAGAATCATTGAAAAACATAGGTTTATTTACAATGTGATATTTCAAATACCATCAACTCATAATTGAAGACCCCTTCTAGGCCTTATCAAACATTGAGCTTATAGTTTTAATGGAGAGCAGGATGCTCCTTCATCAAATGCATTGCCCATCATTGGTTTGATGTCTGATGGTTGTCACCAACAAAGAGAGGCACCTCACATACTCCCTACTAATAGAAACAATGGAAATTTTCCCACCATTGACCTGGAACTAAGCAGGCTGAAGGATGTTGGGATCAACATAGACTAGTTGAGACACTGCTACAGCTGCAGCTCCAGTTGGGACCTTAGGGAACTAAAGAAAGTCCTTACCTCTCCTAGAGAGCTAGGCGATAAAATATATGTCCTCATTATTCTGTTGGAACCACTCATCGGGACCAACTCAAAACGCTCGCCTATGATGATCCCAACGTGCAATCAACTGGGTGAGGAACGTATCGTTCCCCTTGAGTGATGTCGCCTCCTCATAGAGCTTGAGGAGGTCGACAAATCTCAAGCGTTGTCTAGTCTTAGGAGTAATGGGAAGAGGGTATAAATTAGCCTCTCTCCTTCTCCCTGGACTCCCACTCTCTATGAAAGTTATATTGATCTAGTTGTGCTTCGTGTTTCTTCCTAGCCTCATGCTGATCATGTATTTGTTTCACATATAACATAAATCAGTCTCATAAGAATAGATATAAAATTATATGTACTAAAACCAAATATATTTTTTTAAATCACAAACAGTGTGCCAATATAATCAAAACGCAGTACACACGGTGCGCTTATATACAAACGGCATCGCACGACAGTGTGCTCAAATATGTATCACGCACCACTATTATATTTCTATATACTAAAATTGATTTTAATGTTGGGCCAAATACCCAATGCACTAGGATGTTTTATAACTTTGATTTAGGGTGTGCATAAATCTCATTAGCACACCAGTGCACTCATCTCAATGAGGTGCATCGTTAAAAATGATTTACTACGTTTTCAAAAAAATGTAAATTTTGATGTGTTTATTTCACATTTACGCATTGTACACGTTGCGCTTCAATGATATAAACACATTGTCGTTTATTAAATCAACTAATTTTTTATGAAATATATTCACGATGTGTCTATGGCAAGTTAGAGAACTGTGTATCGATACACAGACATGCCAAAGGAACACCATTCAAGTAATTTTCATGTCATTCAAAATCTATATTTTTAGATGTTTGTGCATCTAGATAACGTCAATGCACCATAAATGGTGCATTTACATGATTTGAGAGTACTGTTGTTTATGAAATTTTAATGTTTATATGAAAACATGTTAACGATGTGCCTATTGCATGTCATAGCACTGTAAACCAGTGCATAAACGTGACATAAGCACATCGTATAAATTATTTTTTTGTTTTCATTATTTGATTACTGGTGTGTTTTGTACACGTAAATGCACTGGACTACCTGTGCTCTTTAGTGGCCAACGCATTGGTAAGTAGTTGGAAATTTTTAAAATATTTTTTTATGATCGAGCGGTGTAGTTAGTCTGTTGGGCTTGTACCACCAACGGTGCACCCTATAAAATTTTACAAGGTGTAGCGTTAAGCGATGCGACCGAATGACTCGAATGCACTGCGCATTTTTTTAAGGACAATTTCAAGCTCAATTTTAAAAAATAATTTGCTAAACATTTAAATTAGGAAGTAAGAATCACTTTACTTGCTGAATGACCCGTCGGGGAGGCAGATTGGTGATGTATGGAAAATTTGAATGTTTTCCCACTGTTTGAAAAAAATCAAACTACAGTTAGAAACCAATAGGAATGAGGAATTTGTCCACATGGACAATGGATGTGAGGGAGTCTAGGTGGGTGAAGTGCAACACCGATGCAAATGGGCTCAAACGCAATGAAGAGGGTAAAAATGAGTTGGCTAATGTGATTATTTTATTTTATAAACCCCTTTTCGGTGTGCTCGACAGTAGGGCGCACTAGTCCACTCTACAATAGGGCACACCTGTATGAGGTGTTAAAATAAAATAATATTTTTTAATAAAATAAAAATAATAATTTTTTTTTTTAAATAACAAAATAATATTTTTTATTTTTTTAACAAAATAGTACCCAATGCGTTTTGTTTGATCACACAAACTAGGGTGTGTAGTGTTTTTTTAACAAAAACAGAAAATAGGAGTATATTAATAGGTTGTGCACAGCCATTCATTACAGAGGAAACAAGATATAGAAAGCCGGCAAGTCAAAATTGCTGCACACTAGGCTTATCCTGAGAGTTTTCCATAAAACAGAGTGTATGATTTTCCCAAAATTGCTATTGTCTCGGGTAGTATATACCCGAACAAACTGGTTACATAGTAAAATGCAGAAAAACATTAACTAAACGAAAATAAAACAGTTTAACCAAAGGACATAAGTTAAGCGTTGCCTCTGTGAGCCCTTGCCTGTACTACGGACTCTTCTTCCATGGGATGATTAGCTGCATCATTTTCTCCATTTACTCTGCTTCCTTGGTTCATGGTAATGAGCTTCTCGAGATCTTCCTGAATTCTGTCCACCTTACCCAGCAACTCGCGGATGTTACTTTCAGTATCATCTATTCGGGCATCATGGTTACTGATCTGAAGCGAGGTGTAGCTCACGGTTTCGCCCATTTTTTTATCTCCTTCGCCATTTCTTTATTATCCATAATCCCAATTGCTGTCATCTCATACAACCTGCGCAGTTTTTTCTTGATGTCCTGTAACCCTGTATTCTCCCCAGCTTGGGTCATATTTCCAGCGTCCACCGAAATCGCTATGCAGGCAAACTGTTTGTGCAAAGGATGAACAATACAATCCTGGTTCTCAACCCACGAAGTTCTAACAACACGCTTGAGCACTGCAATTTCTTGTTGCAGCACAGAACCCCCAAGTCTGTCTATGCAGGCTAACGTTCCCACTGCGCCTTCCTGCCAACCAGTGCAGAGACAGCCCAAGACCCGTTTCAGACTGCCTTCACGAGAAATATTTGCACCAACGTTACCTCCAGAAAACCAGGACGCAAAGGGATATCTGTAATGACAAATCGAGAAAGCAGCAAGAGCCAGGCGCTCCTTTACGAAGGCACGGATGAGAGGGAGCACATGCCACGGGATGCCCAGTAGCCTCCCTCCCTCAACTCCAGCTACAACATTCAGAAGGAATCGCACTGTTTCTGGAGAGCCATAACCAGAGTCCGGAGCAAAATTATAGAACATGTCTTTACAGGGAAGCGTCATAGAGAAGAAGGAGGGGAGACTACGATCGTGTGAAGGAACAAGACAGTAAATTAGAGGCCCGATGGGCTTTAATTCTGCTACAGCTGAGGATAGGAGAGAAATCCACGCGGCCAAGAAAGGAAGGCATACGGGATAGGTTAATAAATGCATGGAGCTGTCAAAAAGAAGGGGGAAATGGGGTCCAGCTGGGGGAGGCGGCGAAGTGAAGGAGGGATGCGATGGGAGGGGGAAAAAAGGAGAAGGAGGGAAGGGTGGAGAAGAAGGGGGAGAAGGGAAAAGAAGAGGGAGGGAGAGAAGAGATGGAAGGGGGAGGATAAAGAGAGGAGGGGAGGAGGATGGAAGCCTAGGAGGCATCCAATTTTTTTTTGGAAGGATAGAGACTTTACGTTGGAATTTCATGAGAGGAGAGTCCGAAAATGAACCTTATAACAACTCATCATGGAATGAATTTGAGGTAGGGGTGATTTCCATCTTGGCTGTAGTGGCCTTGAGGAAGCCTGGCACCTACATTAGCCATGTTGTCCGCTGCCTTATTATTATGCCGGAGGATATGAAAAGCCTCGTAGGATTGAGACATGAGCAGCTTAGCTTTTTTATATAAGCGGCGACATTTAATTGCTCCTTCAGGGTACCCATTAATCAGCTTGTAGATAACATGCCTAGAGTCTCCAAATATCAAAACCTTCCGAATCTTTTTAGCATGAAGAAATTGAAGACCCTGAAGAAGAGCCATCCACTCAACTTCATTATTAGTTCTATTGCCTAGACCCCAGGCGAAGCTTTGTTCAACTTGTCCTCCGGGATCCAACAAGATCCCCCCCGCACCTGCCACCCCTTAGGGTGTGTAGTGTTATAAGCACGACAGTATTAGTTTTTAAAATGTTGCTCGCTAATAAAATTATATTTTTTTTTTTTTTTTTTAATTAAGAAATTCAGTGATTTTGTATATACGACACGCATCGGGGCGTTTAACAACTAACGCATTGTTTTTATGCTTTGCATTTTTTAAAAATTTAGTTCGGTCTATTAGCATTGATGTGACACACCGATGTGGAATTTTTATTTAACATACCGAGATAAGTTTTTTTATCTAAAATTTAACGTGTTTTTTGATAAAACACTTATTTTTTTTTATTAAAATATTATATAGTGCTTTTGCTTCTGCTACATCCACCATGGCGTTTTGGTGTTAAGATATGCATTGCTCTGGTTCTTAGAAATTATTTTGTTTTGACAATGAATTTTTCCATCCAAGGTGTGACATGTTAGGAAACATACTGATGCACATTGTTCACAAATACATTGATGCGTTTATTGTACTAATTGCACCGAAATAAAAACTTACACTAAAACCTCCAGTCGCTCGCCTCTGCTAGTGACCTCCGCTATGAATGGATATTTGGGCTCTTTTGGGAGGGTCCTATGTTATAACTTCCACTAAAAGGAATTTTCCTTGAATTGTTCCCAATTGTTTTCCCATTATCTCTCAAAGGATCATCTACCCATCCATGAAGTGACAGATGAGACAGTCTTACCCATACATGAACAACTGAGGGGATATCTAAGTTTAGATCGAAGTTTAGAGTCCAATTGTTGAGGTAGATGTTTTTTTTATTGAAAAAATACAGTCCAATTCTAAATATTATATCTATATCATCTTTAAATTCAAATAAGAATGTATAAAATCCTCTGCCACAAAAGTAATGCATCAATCTTCCTTGAATTAGAGTTCTCCAAATTTTTTGTATCCAAATATACATATACCTAGGAGACGACCAAATTCCAATGACTTATTGACCTTCGCTCAGACATAGCTAGTTCCTTTTGTCTGGCCACTAAAGCAAGTAGAACGAACTATGGAATGTTTGTTTTTTGACGAATCAGTTGATTCCTTTCTTGCTCCTCGTATTTGTGTAGTTTTGATTAGAGTTCAAAAGGAAGTTTCATCTAGCACATGAGGTGGCTTAAACTATTATGAGAATCCATTATGCACAATAACCCTTACTGCATGATCCTAACCTTTTTTGGATCTCCTTAGTGACCTTTCCATGACTTGCTTGTTAACATGCATCCATGGTAGACTCTTTGGTAATCTACTAATATTTTTTAATGTTTGGGTAAGAGGACCTCTTGGATAGCATATACCATTCAAGTGAGAGAGTTACCTCATTATGTTTAGGAACTTGGTTTTTCTATGATTGTTTTATGGGCCATTCCCCTCATGCACTATTGCATTTATCTACATTGCAATCTCTTTATTCTATTTCTCTTTCTTCTCCTTAATTGCCATTTTATATATGCATGGCACCTCGGTTGTAACACCCCGTTTTGACTTTATTTCCTGAACTATCACTACATGTTGTATTTGCTTAATATTATGGAACCTTGTCAGTTAATGACACTGTGGACATATGGATTTATTATTTTGGGGAAATTCTATATATGTGTGCAATGTTAATATTATGAATTATGACCATGTTTTGATTACGTCTCTAGCATGAAAAATTTAATAGATAATGGTACATGGATATGGATTTAAGTTATGTTCAAGTAAATGATTATGATGCCAGATGCATGGTACAAATGATTATATTGGTTGTGTTAGTATTAACATATCATGTATGTACATGTCGATGGTTGCACGACATTTTGTTATGAGACTAACCGATAGATTAAAAAGAGCTAAGGGATATTTGAGCCCTACCAAGTGGAAGTACCTCAATGGTATGGTTTCCAAAAATATATGGTATGAGAATGAATTGTTATTATTATATGTGATTATTGTTATTATCATGATTTGTGGGCTGGTGTGGGGTTTCAGGAAACTCAACCACCCAAATTGGTTATTCGATCACAAAACCTGAGTACGAAAATCACAACAGAGTCACTATGTCGATGTAAACATAGTCCCTTGTTCTATTAGGGGGGTGGAGGCATTACCCACCATTTATCCCCGAAACCCAGAGTCATGGGAGGGTTGTGTTATGGCACTCTCCCCAAGGTGTGTGATGATGACTAGTGGGTGCCTGTTGGGTAATCTTGGTCGATAGAGTTGATACTTCTGCTTACGGGTTCTAACTGGAGTTAGGTCATGTAGTTGATGCTCCAGGGTAGTCTAGCAAAGGAAGGATAGGATGTGGAAGTTAGTTGTGAATTATATAGAATGAAGTAGGTAGATAGCAATGTCGTGGAATTTTTTTTATAAGGGAAATTGATTGACTATGTGTCGAAACCTTTTCTTGATTCTTGTGTTGTATCTCAATATGTTTGGTTGGTGTCATTGCCTACTATGATATGAGTTAGTGTTTAAACCTTACAAATTCATGTTTAAGTATGTGTTGACATATAGTATGTGTGGTTGAGTACTATTAGTGTACCTACACGACGGATGTAAGCATTAGCTATGTTTACATAATTCGTCTATCTATATGTTTGTATAAATTGTATGCCGTGCTATTATAATTAGGACTTCATGTTCTGTAATTGTGACAAGTTAAATTATATTGTTGTTTATTAAGTTATGAACTCACATCATTGGGTCAATTTATTAGTGAAGGGTTTGATTCTGATTAAGGTTGGTTGGTGATTCGGTCATCATTAAATAAACATTAAATGAGTTAATTATATAGCCACATGCAGTGATTTGTTTGAAATGAGGAGGAAACTGCATTAGTGCATTTTAAGGCTCGACGTTTCAATCTCTCTCTGAGATCATCATTAGGAGTGCCCACTAAACAAAAAGATAATCAAGAGGCCAACGATCTACTTATATATGGTTAGGTTATTGGTTCTAAGTGAGTGTGAGGTTATTATCAAGCTGGTCAGTTGGGTTGGGATACAAATTATTCAAAGTAATATATTTCTATTAAGATTAATGGAGTTAGGGTTTAGTAATTTAAAAATTCCAAGTATTTTTTATAATTAAGATTGATCAAATTAAATTATTTAATTACGATTAATAAAAAATTGAAAATATTTTTATTTTTATTATTAAGAATAATATTATAAAGATTAATAGAATTTTTAATTTAATTTATAAAAAGTGTTTTGACTTAAGGTTTATAAATTTATAAATTAAAAGTATTCTTTTTAAGGAAAGTAAGGTTGAATTCATTGATAATAGAGGAGAGGACTCTAAGGTTAAGGGTGGACTAGGGCAGCGAACAAAGCGGGGGGAGACATCTTGTTTGGGCCTTAGGGGTTCTACAAGGAGTGATTTTTGAGTGAGTGTAGAAGGGGAAGCCATGTGTCACTAAGTTTTGTGTGAACATCTCTATTTAAGCAATCATTAGTGATCATGTTGATTTCTATCTTCTTTCTTATTTTTTGTTTAGTTAGGTTGTCTTGCCTTGCAATGACCTTACCATTCTCAAGACAGATGTGGTGTTGGGTAAGGTGAGCGTGTTCAGCTAGGGAAGACTTCTTGTGTCTATCATGCCTAAGATCTTCTTCATGTTCTTTAAGTCTAGTTACTATGGATCTTCCTGTTTCACCGATGTAGGGTTTACTACAAGAACATGGAATTGAGTACACACCTTTAAAGTATTTGGGTTCTATGGGGTCCTTAAGAGAGTCTGCTATCTTCCTAATAGAATTGTCCAAAACCCTAAGAACCACGAATAGATTGTCCAAAACCCTAAGAAAGAGAGGGTTTAGGGTTTTATTTACCCCTCCCAATTCTATTAGGAAGATGGTAGACTCTCTTAAGGACCCCATAGAACCCAAATACTTTAAAGGTGTCTACTCAATCCCATGTTCTTGTAGTAAACCCTACATCGGTGAAACGGGAAGATCCATAGTAACTAGACTTAAAGAACATGAAGCAGACCTTAGGCATGATAGACACAAGAAGTTTTCCCTAGTTGAACATGCTCACCTTACCCAACACCAAATTTGTCTTGAGAATGCTAAGGTCATTGCAAGGCAAGACAACTTAACTAAATGAAAAATAACAAAGAATATAGAAATCAACATGACTAATGATTGGTTAAATAGAGATGATGGCACAAAACTTAGTGACACATGGCTTCCCCTTCTACACTCACTCAAAAATCACTCCTCGTAGAACCCCTAAGACCCAAAGAGGATGTCTCCCCCAACTTTGTTCGTTGCACTAGTCCACCCTTAACCTTAGAGACCTATCCTCTATTATCAATGAAGTCAATCTTACTTTCCTTAAAAAAAATACTTTTAATTTATAAATTTATAAACCTTAAGTCAAAACTCTTTTTATAAATTAAATTAAAAATTCTATTAATCTTTATAATATTATTCTTAATAATAAAAATAAAAATATTTTCAATTTTACTAAACCCTAACTCCATTAATCTTAATATAAATAGAATACTTTGAATAATTTGTATCCCAACCGAATCGACCAGCTTGATAATAACCTCACACTCACTTAAAACCAATAACCTAACCATATATAAATGGATCATTGGCCTCTTGATTATCTTTTTGTTTAGTGGGAACTCTTGATGATGATCTTAGAGAGAGATCGAAACGTCTAGCCTTAAAAAGCACTAATGTAGTTTCCTCCCCATTTCAAGTTAATTAGAGTTACTTGGTATGATTGTTGAATGCAATGCTAATTAATAAATGAATAATGATCAAGTTCTAATAATGATTAATGTTAATTAATGTTAATTAATGTTGATTAATAATGCAAGTGATGTTATTTATGTTATTAATATTTTGATTAACTTAAATGTTCAATAAATACTTGGTTACTAAATCATTAAATAAGTATTAATGGGGTTGATTATTGTTAATCACGTTATTATCAACTTGATTAATAAATGCTAATTAAAGAATGAATTATAATAGTTCCATGAATGGTGATTATGATTAATTAGAATGTGGCAATAAATCAGTATTAATTAGGATGTTTATAATTAATTACGATAAATTAAAACTAATGAGAAAGTAGTGGTAATTGAGTATTAACCTTGAGTAACTATAGTTAAGGTTAAATTGCTTAATGTGGTAAATAGTTCCATGTATAATAATTAAAGTCAAACAAGTATTAATTAGTAATAAATGAATAATTAATTGAATCATAAATTATAAGATAATATAGTTTACTGTGGTGTATGGTAATTGTAAATAAATACCATTTTACTATTTTATTATTTATCATCTTGAAAGGAAGAGAATGTGGAGTTAGAATATTGATTAAATATATATTATTGAAAATTGTTAAGTTATGCCAAGAAGACGGTTGTTAGTTAAGTGTGAAAAGACGAATGATGATTTATATAAATAAATATTATTTTATGGTTGTATTGAATGTGATGGTTGTATTGAATGTGATGGTTGTATTGAACGTGATTTTATATCTTGTGGATTATATTGAAAATAAATAAATAAACTCTGACATAATGGACAGGCGAGTGGTTGAAGAGTAGGATATAGGGGGGAATGTGGAAGTTTTGGGGGATCTAGAAGAGGAGGAGATAATTGAGAAAGAGTCGGTTGGATTTTCAAACGAAAGGGAAATTTTATCGACTGGTTGGGTTGTACTAAAGTTTTGGGCTCAGGGGAGGAAGTTGGCAGGGTGGCATATTGGTTTTCCTGGTTGAGTTTTCTGTAATAAGGGAGCTTGCAAGTTATAGGGACAAGGATCTTGAAGGGACAACTTGCTAAATCTACAGTTATTTTAAATTACTGTTTCAAATTATGAACCAAAGGATAAATGTATGAACATGCCTCCATGAGTATGTTATGTTACCAATTTGATTATACCAATATTCTACTTGTTTTATACCTACATCAAAAATTTAGATGAACAACTTTTTTTTACAGAATTAAACAGGTTAGCAAGTTAGCTTATAACCAATTTATAAAACAAAACTTCCAAGGTTAGATTCTTATTAAAAAAAAAACTAAGGACTTGGTTAGGCCCTTATGTGTGTGTGTGTGTGTGTGTGTGTAAATAAAAGGAACAAAAATATATATAGTAGGGTATGACAGATAGCAAGGAGTCCATGCCATTTTGGAGGTCTTAGGCACCTCAAAAGAAACCAGGGCTTCCCTACTCAACAGCTCCAAAAGAGGGCTTTGCACCCAGGATACTCCTAGTTGAGAGGAATAAAGGAAGGGAAACATGGCTTCCACTCCTAGTGGGGGAGATGAAATTTACCTTGATTGAGTGGATACATATTATATAAACCTGGTAAAAGCAACAACAGAAAGGATGAAAGCAGGATAAAGGGTAGAAAAGGGAAAGGGATCTCTCGTGGTATATTTTCCTTTTCTGCAGCACATTTTGATTATTTCTAGATTATATGCAGCATACCCCCTATTCTGGGTTCATTTATTCGTGTACATATACATAAGGTAGTCGGGGAGATGGAGGATATGGCCATGGGGAGGCCCTCTACAAACCCTTGTAAAAAACAAATCTCATGAAAAAATTATATACATAAAACAAATGAAGAAATGAAGAAATAAATTATGAGTTTTATCCCTTTCCAAATACTTTACCAACGTCAAAGATTAAATAACAGCCTACACCAACATTCACTCCAACCTAAGGAAATTACAAGGTGTTGAGAAAGCACACAGGAGGAAGCATAGTTATGCACACACAATAAAAATCTCGGTATTCTGTCCACTTGCAAGTGGACAATCACTTACTAAAATGGATTTTTCACTCCACTTACCATCTCATAGACCATCAAAGTGTCAAGTGCCAAGCACTCACACCCAAAGCCAAGGAGTAATTCCACAGGTGGGATAATTATGCCCTACATGACACACCCTTCCCGTCATTGCTAAATATACAGGTATTTTAAATTACTGTTTCAAATTATGAACCAATGGAAAAATGTATGAACATTCCTCCATGAATATGTTATGTTGTCAATTTGATTATACCAATATTCTAGTTGTTTTATACATGCATCAAAAATTTAGATGAACAAATTTTTTTACTGAATTAAATAGGTTAGCAAGTTAGCTTAGAGCCAATTGATAAAACAAAATTTCCAAGGTTATATTCTTAATAAAATAAATAAGGACTTGGTTAGGCCCTTACACATGGTATCAGAGCCATGGATTCCAAATATGGAGCCAGAGATCTTACTACAATCTAACAATTGAGCTAAAAACTATCAAAAATTCCCTGAAGGCGCGTAAAAAGAAGACTTCCTGGAAGAGAGGGAAGGTTACAAATAAGAAACTTTAACTCTACTACACAAATAAGCAACTTTAAGTCTGCTACAACGCTAGCCATATGGCATGACTTTTTCTGCAAACCCCACAAAAACATGATTAGAAAACAATTCATGTATTATATCAATCAGTAAGTTGAATGTTACAATTGTTACTTAAATAAAATAGGATCTATTAGTGAAAGCAAGACCAATAAGTCTAAATGTTTGATTTTCCTACTGGTTGATTCTTTAGACTGTATTAAAAAAATATTTCTTAGACTTACCACCTAATTATGGATTATCGAGACTAGTCGATATATATATTCATTAGGGGATCTTTTAAAAGGTCCTATTCCTCAAACTTCTGGGATCTTTATTGCTTATTTTTTGCAACCGTACATAGACTCATTTATCTCTTGCATCAGTGATAAACACTTTACTTATATACCTAGTTTTAACCATTAGTAACCACCCTTCAGAACCATGCATTGAAAGAAGAAATCACCCATCATATTTCTTTAAACTTGCATACTCGGCTTCCATTATATTCTCTATGGATAGCTAGATTTCCAATCGAACCCATGGTTCACAAATTAATATGGGAAAAGTGCACTTTCTCTTATTATATGATGCACCTTCCAACAATTTATATCATGAAAGGGAAAAAAACACAAATCGTTTGGAAAGTGAAACTACGCATGATTAGATGACAAAGCGATCGAACCAGTCCTACTAAACATATAGCAATACTAAGCAACAATAAATCTGTTTTCATGTATCTTCAGGATAATTTATTTGGTTTTAAACAGGCTCCACAATAAAATTCTCAAATCTAAAACCTTGGGTTTTGATCAGCAATCCCACTACCCCAAGTCGATGGCATTACAAAATTCCATGCATTATCAAGATGGAACCCGAGTCCTGTGACAAAGCATGAAGCCAACCCTCGGTTCAAGGCGCTAAGGGGAGAACCATAAGGGATGCTAGTCTTTGCACTACACATCAAAGGGTGAGATCCCAACCAGAGATCCCACATGATGTGTGCCATTAGTGTCAAAGGGCGATGTCCGAAGGATATATCCCACACGAGCCACGGCTCGTGCTCGCATTAGACCTATGGTGCACTATGCTACCAAGGCACCACTAGAAGAATATAAAACATTTACTGGGAGAAAAAAAATTATATGTATAAAGAAAAGGAACTAAAATATATATACTAGGGTATGATCGATAGCAAGGGGGGCACTTAATTTGGGATTTTGTAGGCACCTCAAAAGACACCAGCGCTTCCCTACTCAGCAGCTCCAAAAGACGGCTTTGCGACCAGGATACTCCTAGATGAGAAGAAGAAAGAGAGGGCAGAACAGCGGCCACTCCTGGTGGGGAGATGGAATTTACCTTTATTGAGTGGATTCATATTATATAAACCTGGTAAAAGCACCAACAAAAAGGATGAAAGTAGGATAAAGGGTGGAAAAGGGAAAGGGATCACTTTCCTTTATATTTCCTTTGTTGCAGCACATTTTGATTATTTCTATATTAGATGCAACATGTCCCATGTTCCGGGTTCATGCATTCATGTACATATACATAAGTAAGTGGGGGAGACGGAGGAAAGTTGGCCACTGGGCGACCCTCTGCAAACCCTTGTAAAAAAGAAAAAAACTCATGAAAAAATTATATATAAAAAATAAAATTAAAAAAAAATTAAAAATAATAATAAAGAAATCAATTTTTAGTTTTATCCCTTTCCAAATCTTTTACCAACGTCAAATATTAAATCAAAGCCTGCACCAACATTCACTCCAACCCAATGAAATTACAAGGCGTTGAGAAAGCAGACAGGAGGAAGCATAGTTATGCACACACAATAAAAATCTAGGTATTCTATCCACTTGGAAGCGGACAATCACTTACTAAACTGGGGTTTTCACTACACTTACCATCTCATAGACCGTCTAAGTGTCAAGTGCCAAGCACTCACACCCAAATCCAAGGAGTAATTCCACAGTTGGGATAATTACGCCCTACATGGCGCACCCTTCCTGTCATTGCTAAATCTATAGGTATTTTGAATTACTATTTCAAATTATGAACCAAAGGAGAATTTTATGAACATTCCTCCATGAATATGTTATGTTGTCAATTTGATTATACCAATATTCTAATTGTTTTATACCTGCATAAAAAATTTAAATGAACAAAAAATTTTACAGAATTAAACAGGTTAGCAAATTAGCTTAGAACCAATTGATAAAACAAAACTTCCAAGGTTAGATTTTTATTAAAATAAAACTAAGGACATGTTTAGGCCCTTACACATTGTATTAAAGCCATGGATTTCAAATATGGAACCAGAGGGATTACTACATTTTAACAATTAGGCTAAAAACTAGCAGGAGTTTCCTGAAGGCACATAGAAAGAAGCTTCCTAGAAGAGAGGGAAGGTTACAAATAAGAAACAGTAACTCTGCTACACATATAAGCAACTTTAACTCTGCTACACGGCTAGCCATGTGGCATGACTTTTTATGCAAACCCCACGAAAACATGATTAGAAAACAATTCATGTATTATATCAATTGGTAAGTTGAATGTTACGGTAGTTACTTAAATAAAATAGGATCTATTGTCCTAATGATTTATTCTTTAGACTGTATTAATAGCATATTTCTTAGACTTACCAACCTAATTATGGATTATCGAGACTAGCTGATATACATATTCATTAGGGGAGCTTTTAAAAGGTTTATTCCTCAAACTTATGGGATCTTTATTGTTTATCTCTTGCAACCGTACATAGACACATTTATCTCTTGCATTAGTGATAAACACTTTACTTATATACCTCGTTTTAACCATTAGTAACATTTATTTAAACCTGCTTACTTGGCTTCCACTATATTCTCTATGGATAGCTAAATTTCCAATTGAACCCATGGTTCACAAATTAATATGGGAAAAGTGCACTTGTTCTTATTATATGACGCACCTTCCAACAATTTAGATCGTGAAAGGAAAAAAAATCACAAATCGTTTGGAAAGTGAAACTACGAGTGATTAGATGATAAAGCGGTCGACCTAGTCATACTAAACGTATAGCAATATTAAGCAACAATAAATATGTTTTCAAGTATCTGCAGGATAATTTATTTGGTTTTAAACAGGCTGCACAATAAAATTCTCAAATCCAAAACCTTGGGTAGTTGAATACCCCAAGTCAATGGCATTACAAAATTTCACGCATCGTCAAGCTAGAACTCGAGTCTTGAGACAAAGCATGAAGCCTGCCCTATGTTCAAGGCACTAAGGGGAGAACCACAATGAGTGCTAGTCTTTGCACTACGCATAAAAGGGAAAGCTCCCAACCAGAGAGCCCACACGATGTGTGCCACTAGTGTGAAAGGGTGAGCTCCCAAGGAGATAGCCCACATGAGCCACAACTTGTGCTCGTAGCAAACCTATGGTGCACTATGCTACCAAGCCGCCACTAGAAGAATATAAAACATTTACTGGGAGAAAAAAATTATATGTATAAAGAAAAGGAACAAAAATATATATACTAGGGTATGACAGACAACAAGGGTGCCGCACCATTTGGGAGTCCATAGGAACCTCCAAAGACACCAGTGCTTCCCTACTCAGCAACTTCCAAAAGAGGTCTTTGCGTTGAGGATACTCGTAGTTGAGAGGAAGAAAGGGAGGGAAGCACAGTTGCCACTCCTAGTGGCAGAGACGGAATTTACCTTGATTGAGTCAATCCATATTATATAAACCTCGTAAAAGCACCAACAAAAAGGGTGAAAGCATGATAAAGGGTAGAAAAGAGAAAGGGGTCGATTGCCTCTATATTTTCCTTTGTTGCGGCACATTTTGATTATTTCTAGATTAGATGCATCATACCCCCTGTTTTGGGTTCATGTCTTCATGTACAGATACATAAGGTAGTGGGGGAGATGGAGGAGTTGGCCATTGGGAGGCCCTCTGCAAACCCTTGTAAAACAAAACAAACAAACAAAAATCTCATGAAAAAATTATATATAGAAAAAAAAATAAGGAAATGAAGAAATGAATTATGAGTTTTATCGCTTTCCAAATCTTTTACCAACGTCAAAGATTAAATCACAACCTGCACCGACATTCACTCCAACCCAAGGAAATTACACGGTGTAGAGAAAGCACACTGGAGGAAACATAGTTATGCACACACAATAAAAATCTGGGTATTATGTCCACTTGGAAGCGGACAATCATTTACTAAAGTGGAGTTTTCACTCCACTTACCATCGCATAGACCATCAAAGTGTCAAGTTCCAAGCACTCACACCCAAATCCAATGAGTAATTCAACAAGTTGGATAATTATGCCCTACACGATGTGCCCTTCCCATCATAGCATCCCACCCGCCAAGCCCTATGCCAAGGGTTGCACTGGACTAAAGAGGAAGTTGCAAGCTAGTAGGTCACAACGATTGAATGTCAAAAGAAAGGGAAGAAGTGGGCCTATGGACGCAGCTCCTAGGGATACCAATGATTCCATACTTAGCATCTCATCCCTGATGAAATAAGCTCTACGCCCACGTCGGTTGCATAGAAGAGAAGGAAGGGAAGGCGGATCCAAAGGCCACTGCATAAAAAGAAAAATAGTATTATTTATCTAAAAAAAAGGGGAGTTAGAAGTAGAAAAACTAGTTGAAGGATTTCACTTGAGCATTGAACTGAAAAAAAGAGGAGAAGTCCACAACCCATGGATATTGAGACTCTCCTCACTTACAATACTCATTTGTTTCAGAGAAGGGTTCATCCAAAGTTTGAACGAAATGATAAAAGGGAGGGGGGATTACCCCTTTTGTTTCTTTTTATTATTTAATATTGCTAGAACATCGTGGGACGATCGGGAGGGGTCGCGTGGTCGCCATGAGGGCTCCATGGTAGACTAGGGTTAGGGTAGAGTTATAATTAATATATTTGGTTAATATTTTCTTTCAAATAATTTAAAATTTATTATTTAAACATGTTTGTATAAGAATTATGTTATTAGGTATTTAAAGCAGTGGTTTAAATAAATTTTTGTTATTTTGAATTTTTTAGGTTCGTAAAATATTTGATAAATATTTAAAAATTGTTATATATGTTGGATTATTTAAATCGGTTAACATTATGAACTTTGTTTTTCTAAATTGTTATATATATTGAGGGTTACATAAATGTTAATTTATATTGATTATATAAATTGTTGTATGATTTCAATATATGTTGATTTAATTATTATATAATTTGATTAATATAAAGTTAGGATCTAAACTTTGTAATCCAAATTAATTATGGGTTAGTCACGAGGTAAAATTAATTAGGGTACAATTTAGGAGATGAGATGTGTTAAAATGAAATTAAGATAGATTTAAGTAACATAGAATGTTTCATACGGGAATCACAATAAGTGTGACCTCAACAGTAGCTTTGGTCATCGGTGACTACCTAAACAGTGTGGATGACGCGACGCCATGCACGTGACCTGAGATGTAGTCTCTTTCCTATGATTCACTACGACGACCTCGATGTAGGGATGTAGTAGTGCTTTCGTACACATTCCCTTTCAAGCATTTTCCTCAGTATCATGTAAAGCTCATTTATGGGTAAAGAAAGAAATAAAAGTTCACTTAATATGTAGTCATGAGTATGTGTTTAATTGTGACCCAGATAAAACATGAACCATGTAGTAATGACGACTAATGCCATGATACAGGATCGATATGGAAAGGATGAGAGCAGGTCAAGGATGATATCGAAGAATGTGTCGGCACCACCTCCAGGGACGGTTCTCATTTTGTGCTCCCTTGAGCCGATAAATGAAATGCTCAAGGGACTTCAAAGAGGAAGTGCTACACCATAGGTAGGATTCTAGGCCCTGCCACTGAGGGAGCGTGACCCTGAAATACCATTGAACCTATTGCAGAAACCCTCTCATTAAGACATCACGTGGGAAATTCAGAAAATCAGGCTTCTAGAGTTTTCTCGTGGTCGCAGAGGGGTATGGGTAGAGACATGGTTGGAAGGGATCACCAGGTGTTTAGCATTGGAGTACTACACTTCCACATCGAAATCCAAAATAACCATATTTCAGTTGAAGGATAGTGCTTTAAACTTGTGAACCAAGTGCACCCTACCCCAGACATGGTCCTCTTGAAGCTATTTGTGGACAAGTTTAGAGGGAAGTACTTTCCAGACTTCTACCAAGAACAACATGCAGGAGAATTTCACTCCTTGGTCCAAGGGATTCTATCATTGGAGAGGTATGAGGCAAGATTCATGGAACTGGTTAAGTGTGTCCCCTACTTGGACATTGATCAACGTCGGGCTTAGTGTTTTGTGTATGAACTTAATCCTAGTATCTGGGCCTAAGTACGGATGCAGAAACCCACTTCAGTTGTCGAGGCAATCGAATTTGCTCGCTATACCAAATAAATGTTGGGTGGGAAACCATTTAGGTCATTCAATACTCAACAGTCAAGGTTCATGGGGAAGGTAACTTGAAACTACCCTAGGGGAGGCTATGCGAGGCCACCTTCCTACGAAAACAGGTCTACACCCAGAGTTGCAGTAGTAGATATATCAGTGGCATCTAGTACAGTGTCCCAATCTACAATAGGAACTCACCAGAGTACAAGGAATTCAAGGATCATTTGGTAGGGTAAGGGGCTCTAAGGTAAGGAACCCCTCTCAAAGGTCTCAACAATTCATCTCACCTACACCATTAAAGGTTGCTTGTTGGGGGTTTGGGGTTCCACACTATAAGCTAGATTGTCTTCAGTTACAATCTGGAATAGTGCATCGAGAGGGAAAGGCCCCGATACGGAGTGGAGAAAGTAAGCATCAAATCTCTGCATCTGTGAATAATAATCAGACTGAACACCAATCCATTGTGGTGGAATCATGAGGTAAAATCAATGATGTTAAACTTAGAATTTTATTTGATTTTGGTGTTATTGATAGTTTTATTTCTCCATATGCATTAGATAAATGTTCGTTGACATCCTGCGAACACAATGATTTCAACTCAGTCAAAATGGCTTCTGGGGTAAAACAAGCAATAAAACCTAGTGTCAACAATTGTATGGTAGATCTCTGGGTGTTTGTTATCCAAGTCAAAGTGTATGTCGCCTCCATTGGGACTTATGACCTTATCATAGGTATGAAATGGCTTGAGGAACATCGATCTTTCCTCGACTATTATGAAAATAAGGTCCTTTGTGTTGATGACAAAGGAAAGGCCATTGAGATTTAGGGTATCAAACAGAAGGTGTCTCTATGTTTCATCTCGACTATGAACGTAAAACATTGTATGAGGAAAGGATGTCAGTTATATATCATTCAAGCAGTAAGTAATGAAAAGGGACCCTCATTAAATCAATACTCGGTGTTAGTTGAATTCAGTGATGTCTTTCCCAAGGAACTGCTTGGGTTACCTCCTAAGAGAGAATTTTTTTTTACCATTGAGATTAAACCCGGTTTGGAGCCAATATCAAAGACACCTTACAGGATGACAACCGTAAAGCTTTGCAAGTTGCAAATGCAACTGAAGGAATTCTTGGACCTAGGATTCATTAGGTTAAGTATTTCACCGTGGGGTGCACTAGTAATATTTGTAAGGAAGAAGGATGTCTCCTTGCATCTTTGCATAGACTACAGATATTTGAACAGAGCCACAGTGAAAAATAGGTACCCTATACCTATAATCGACGACCTCTTTGATTATATGAAAGGGCAAACAGTATTTTCAAAGATCGACTTGCAAACAGGTTACCACCAACTTCGAATCAAGGAAGGTGATACACCTAAGAAAAATTTTGAACTCGGTTTGGGAGCTATGAGTTCGTGGTGGTACCCTTGGGCTTGACCAATGTGTCAGCACTGTTCATGAGCCTCATGAATAATGTATTTTGAAAATACTTAGATCTGTTTGTGCAAGTCTTCTTGGATGATATTTTTTATTCCAATAATGAAAGAGAGAATGATGAACACTTGTGAATAGTGTTGTCATGCTTGAGAGAACACAAGTTGTACGGTAAGTTGTCTAAGTGTTATTTCTATCAAAAGGAGATCCATTATCTAGGGCATATAATTTCTGGCGAGAGAATCTCTGTGTACCCAAAAAAGGTGAAGGCCATAATAGATTTTCCTGTGCCAAGGAATGCACATGAGGTAAGGAGATTCATGGGATACTATAGAAGGTTTGTGGAAGGATTCTCAAAAATAATGAAACCCATAACTACCTTGCAGCTCAAGGGTATCAGATATGAATGGACTGAAGAATGCAATGTTGCGTTCACTAAACTGAAAGAATTACTAATGAGTGCATCGATTCTATGGGTCCATAATATGGAGAAGGACTTCACAGTTTGCACATATGCCTCAAGGAATGGTTTGGGTGTTGTGTTAATGTGGGAAGGTGGTGTAATAGCTTATGCATCAAGAAAATTAAAACCTCATGAAGGGAATTATCGTGACCTGTGATTTAGAACTAGCAGTAGTGATGTTATCCCTAAATATTTGGAGACATTACCTTGTCGTGTGAATCTTTGAGCTCAAATCACATCACCAAAGCTTGAAATACCTCTTCAATCAAAGAGACCTAAATTCTAGACAGAGACGATGGAGTGAATTTATGAGCGAGTACGATTTTAGGATTTCATACATCAAAGGGAA
Organism: Pseudotsuga menziesii; assembly: GCA_001517045.1. Lineage (NCBI taxonomy): Eukaryota > Viridiplantae > Streptophyta > Pinopsida > Pinales > Pinaceae > Pseudotsuga > Pseudotsuga menziesii. The sequence continues at coordinate 184,931 of LPNX010951538.1, forward strand.
GGAGAATGTAGTAGTTGATTCCTTAAGCAAAAAACCAAGGATTTTCTCTCTCATACATTTAAAGGTAGATTTGAAGGAGAGAGTATTAGGGAAACTAGTCGGAGATAGTTGGTACCTAAAGGTCTTGTCAGCACTCCAAGGTGGGAGGAAAGTGGAACCTAAGTTTGAAGGGTATGAGCTAGAAGCAGATGGGAGAATGTATATCCCTGAGGAAGGTGATATTAGAGAAACTATAATTAAGGAAGCCCACATATTAGTCTATTGTGCACATCTTGGAGTAAGGAAGATGTATACGGATATGAAAGAACTCTTCTTTTGGGAAGGAATGAAGAAAGACGTGGTCAACTTCATTACTAGGTGCCTTGAGTGTCAGCAAGTCAAAGCTCATCATCACCACCTGGCAAGACTATTGCAACCACGTGACATTCCCATGTCAAGGTGGGAGGTTATTTCGATGGAATTTGTGGTAGGATTGCCTCTTACCTATCATAGACATGATGGTATTATGGTTGTTGTTGATCATTTGACCAAGACGGATCACTTTATTCCAGTGAAGGATACCTATGATGTTGTGGATGTTACGTGGGTATTCATAAATGAGATTGTACGTCTTCATGGATTTCCCAAAAATATTATCTTGGATAGGGATGCTCGATTCACGTCCAGGTTTTGGACAAGTTTGCAGTCATCTTTAGGAACTTGGCCGAATTCAAGCACAAATAACCATCCAAAAATAGATGGCGAGATAGAAAAAGTGAATTGGGTGATGGAGGACATGATTAGGATGTATGTTATGGATCAGCAGACCCAATGGGAAAATCACTTACCCTTGGTATATTTTTATTACAACAACAGTTACCATAGCTCAATTGGTATGCCACCTTATCAAACCTTATCTGGGAGGCCATGGAGAACACCATTAAGTTAGGAAAGGTTAGAAGACCGAGTGATTGTGGGATCTGAGTTGATTTAGGACATGGAAGAGCGGGTGATTTATATTAGACAACGGTTAAAGGAAGCTCGGGATAGGAAAAAGAGTTATGCTGATGCGCATAAGTTTGATAGGAACTATAAAGTAGGAGATACAGTTTTCATACAAACCTAATAAGAGTACCATCAGGTTTGGGAAGGGGACAAAGTTGTCAGCCCGATTCATAGGACCCTTGAAAATTCTAGAGAAAGTTGGACACATCGTGTATCATCTTATGCTACCACCCAATTTTCATAAAGCTCATAATGTATTTCATGTCTTTGTTTTACGACGTTATATAGAAGCTGAGTCCCATAAACTAAATTGGAAGGAACTGCAGCTTTAGGATGAGGGGACCATCAAGGTCGAACCATTACGTATATTGGACCGCAGGGCCAGACAACTCAGGCATCGTTTGGTGGACATGGTTAAGGTCCAGTGGGACAAGTATAGCCTAGGTTCTGCTACCTAGGAGGACGCAAAGACCATGCATCGTGATTTTCCCACACTATTTTGATTATAACTTCAGGACAAAGTTTCCTGAAGGGTGGGTGTATGTAACGCCCTATTTTGACCTTATTTCCTAAACTATAACTACATGTTGTATTTGCTTATTATTGTGGAACCTTGTTTGTTGATGACACTATGGACATATGGTTTTATTATTTTGTGGAAATTATATATATGTGTGTGATGTTAATATTATGAATTATGACCATGTCTTGATTATGTCTCTAGAATGAAAAATTTAATAGATAATGGTACGTGGATACAAATTTAAGTTATGTTCAAGTAAATGATTGTGATGTGATATGCATGGTACAAATGATTATGTTGTTTTTGTTAGTATTAATAGATCATATATGTACATGTCAACGATTGCATGACATTTTGTTATGAGACTAACCGATAGGTTTAAAAGAGCCAAGGGATAGCTAAGCCCTACCAAGTGGAAGTACCTCGACGGTATGATTTCCAAAAATATATTATATGAGAATGAATTATTATTGTTATATGTGATTATTGTTATTATCATTATGTGTGGGTTGTTGTGGGGTTTCAGGAAACCCAACCACCCAAATTGATTACTCAATGATAAAACCTGAGTACGACAGTCTCAACGTAGTCACTATGTCGATGTAGACATAGTCCCTTGTTCTATTAGGGGGGTGTTGAGGCCTGAAAAATCGCAGGCGGCAACAGTAAAGGATTCTCCCCAATCAGCGTTCCCAACTAGCCCGCTGACTGTTTGGTATAGGGAATCCGTCCGGTTTGCGGTCCGGCCACCGTAGGTCAAAGTAACAACGAGGGTTTACCGGTTGCGGCCCGGTCCACCGGAATTTGTATTTTGACTTAATATATGCAATGCATATGCCTATCTAAACCATGCAGGCTGGTTTAAATGCAGGGGGGCGGTCACAAAGTGTTGCGCAGGTTCTTACCTCTCGTCTTATGCTCACAAGCAAACAAACCAGATACGCATGGAAATGACTAATTATCTACACTATCCCTAGGGAGCGAGGCTATCATCTTAAATGAGCAATAAAGAATCACATACTGTAAGAAAAACTACAGATAGCTGATATTTTTTCCCAAAGCACATGAACTACAAATATTCAAATAACCAGTTAACCGATCATTCTATGACAGCAATTATTACTCATAGTGCAAATGTATCCCAGAAAAGACTGCAGAATAATTAACAAGAACTTAGGTTCGAAACATCAACTATCCTCACAGCGCATGAAATACAGCTAAACACGAAAGAGTTCTTCTTCAGCATTATTCATTGAATAGCATTGGTACATTTCACTTCTTTACTCCTTCCAGCAGGCAAAATTGCAGTTTAATTCGAAAAACGAAATAGTTCCTCTTTCGAGTCAACAGTTCCAAAATTTGCTCAGGGAAAAAGCCCTCTTTTCATAGGGTTTCCCATTATTTAAACAACAACTGATGTCCCCTGGGTTCCCTCAGCGCGTGACCTTTCAGCGCTCTTGGCGATTCAGCTTCTCTGCCGGCCGTTTCATTTTCTTCAATCATTTGAATAAACGTTTTACCCTATGACAGTAGCTGCTGAAACGCTTCAGTGGCGCCTTTGTCTTCCGTTTGGGTTGTCTCTTTTCTTGCCGCAGGTCGCCTTCGTGACTCTTGTGATTCTCCCTGCACGTAATTTATGCGCATTATCCACTAACTTGAGACATCGAACATCAAAATTTTATAACCCTAGTAAAAAATTCACAAAGAAATTGGCCTGGCTTTACGGGCGGAACCTAAGAAGAGAAACGGCTGTCGGGTGGGCTAATAATCAGGCATTGTATGGGTAAGTTTCGGGGAGCCGCAACGGCGGGCGAGCATGGGAAGAGAGGAAGTGGAAAACGAGCGTCGTAGGTGATCGGACGGCGTAGGAGAGCGGATCGGTGGGCAGACTGCTCTGCCACCCGCAACGGCGGACGGGATGCAAACTACGGACAGGCGACGGAAGCTGCAAAGGCGGTAGTTCGGGCGTCGGGTGAACCTCAAGTCGGGGCCCGACTTTATCTCCCCAGCCGCAACGTCGAGTGAACCGGAACTCTGGGGCAAGCGATTCACCACCCGAATCGGGCGTCGGAGAGAAGTGGGTCGGGCGGAGACTTTGTTCTGAGGGCCGCAACGGCGGGGGGAAACGGACTCTACCTCCTCCCAAAAAGGCCCGATCCAAAGAGAGAAAAAATCATAGCTAGGATTAAAATTCACCCTAAAAACCGTTTTTTCCCCTGCTCATGCAAAATTTTAAACTTTGACGGGTACCAGGAAAAACGCACGACTCAAACTAACTTGGCTAAACACTTAAAAGTCGAGCAATCGATTTCAAACACAAGATAAGCTCCAAGACGCCAAACTTTCAATCAGTAGGTTTGAGCAACAAATGACAAGGAGGGGTCCCTGAGTTTAAGTAAAAGACTAAAACCGGGAAACAGGTTGCGGCAGCAACAACTGGCGATTCCCTGGTGAACCTAGACCTCTGGGTGGTTTCTTCCTTGAAACGCCGACTGTCTTACAACCAAATGTATTCCTTGGATTCTTCCAGCTAGATAGATTTCTTAATGACAGAAATGTGTCCCTTTATCATTGATATCAGTCCTCTTTGGGCGATGAAAGTCAAGATTCTAGAGTCCAGATAACTCTGCTGAGGCTAGAAAAATGAGTTCATTATTAATTTCTCCTCAAGGTAGCTGGTAACATTGGACACCACAGGATCGTAGCAGGTGATGAACAGAAACGTTCCTTTGTTCCTCATTCCCATGCCGCCTTAGCAATTTTTTGTGCTTTTCGGATTTTATCCCTTTTTATGAGAGTTTTCATGTATGCCCTTCTTGCTGAATTTTTCATTCAGGATCCTCTATCCCATAGTGCCCTTTTGTGTGAGTGATGTGTTTGAGGTTTCAGCCCACGGACGGAGAGGATCATTGGCAATTTAGTACTTTATGATCTGGATTTAACCTTGGAGCATGATGCTTTTATAGGAATTCTGACTCTTGTGTGCCTTCTGGCAACTATTATCCGGCATGGGAGCATTTAGATTTAACACCCTGTTCATCTCGCTATTCTCCATGGGTCCCATGTCATCGCCCTTTAGATTTTTTTAAGTGTAAAGTGCACGGAACCTCAGCATAGTATTCTAGACTTTTGAGTCTGATTGACCATACAGGAGTTCAAGTAGGACTTCAATGCACACAAAGATTTTGAAAACTCGCTAGTGGAAAGAATTCACATGGAAAACCACAGTCTAACTATTCAACAAATGTTTACCATTCCCAGAACATGCGGGGTTCTCCACAAATAACCACGAGTTAACCACCTTTATTGAAACAAACTCACTTAAAGCAAATGAAAACAAAAACCAAAAATAGTTTATTTATGTACAAGATCGAAAGCTCAAAAACGGCTTAGGAAAAATAAGGTTTAAGGACCAGCCCATTAACTGGCAAGTTTTCCTCCCATTCCTGTAAATCTTGTAACATATAGGTAGCAGGGCCAATTTTAGCGGTAATTTGAAATGGACCCACCCATAACTGTTGGAACTTAGTGTGTTTCCCTTTCTCGT
>LPNX010951538.1:195223-249044 GCA_001517045.1 Pseudotsuga menziesii
TGACAATAGCTGTTGAAACGCTTCAGTGGCGCCTTTGTCTTCCGTTTGGGTTGTCTCTTTTCTTGCCGCAGGTCGCCTTCGTGACTCTTGTGATTCTCCCTGCACGTAATTTATGCGCATTATCCACTAACTTGAGACATCGAACATCAAAATTTTATAACCCTAGTAAAAAATTCACAAAGAAATTGGCCTGGCTTTATGGGCGGAACCTAAGAAGAGAAACAGCTGTCGGGTGGGCTAATAATCAGGCATTGTATGGGTAAGTTTCGGGGAGCCGCAACGGCGGGCGAGCATGGGAAGAGAGGAAGTGGAAAACGAGCGTCGTAGGTGATCGGACGGCGTAGGAGAGCGGATCGGTGGGCAGACTGCTCCGCCACCCGCAACGGCGGACGGGATGCAAACTACGGACAGGCGACGGAAGCTGCAAAGGCGGTAGTTTGGGCGTCGGGTGAACCTCAAGTCGGGGCCCGACTTTATCTCCCCAGCCGCAACGTCGAGTGAACCGAAACTCTGGGGCAAGCGATTCACCACCCGAATCGGGCGTCGGAGAGAAGTGGGTCGGGCGGAGACTTTGTTCTGAGGGCCGCAACGGCGGGTGAAAACGGACTCTACCTCCTCCAAAAGAGGCCCGATCCAAAGAGAGAAAACATCATAGCTAGGATTAAAATTCACCCTAAAAACCGTCTTTTCTCCTGCTCATGCAAAAATTTAAACTTTGACGGGTACCAGGAAAAACGCACGACTCAAACTAACTTGGCTAAACACTTAAAAGTCGAGCAATCGATTTCAAACACAATATAAGCTCCAAGACGCCAAACTTTCAATCAGTAGGTTTGAGCAACAAATGACAAGGAGGGGTCCCTGAGTTTAAGTAAAAGACTAAAATCGGGGAAACAGGTTGCGGCAGCAACAGGGGGTGGAGGCATTACCCACTGTTTATCCTTGAAACCTGGAGTAATGGGAGGTTTTTTCTATGGCACGCTCCCAAAGGTGTGTGATGATGACTAGTGGTTGCCTATTGGGGAAGCTTGGTCGATAGAGTCGACACTCCGCTTGCAGGTTCTAACTGGAGTTAGGTCGTGTAGTTAACGCTCCAAGGTACTCTAGTAGAGGAATGATGGGATTTGGAAGTTAGTTGTGAATTATATAGAACAAAGTAGGTAGATAGGGATGTCGTGGGATTTTTAGAAGGGAAACCGATTAACTATGTGTCGAAACCTTTGCTTGATTCTTGTGTTGTATCTCAGTATGTTTTGTTGGTGTCATGGCCTATTATGATATGAGTTAGCGTCTAAACCTTGCAAAATCATGTTTAAGTATGTGTCGACATTATGTGTGATGTGTGGTTGAGTACTATTAGTGTACCTACACGACGTATGTAAGCATTAGCTACATTTACATAACTCATCTATATAGATGTTTGTATAAATTGTATGCCATGTTATTATAGTTAGGACTCCATGTTCTAGAATTGTGACAAGTTAAATTATATTGTTAATTATTAAGTTATGAATCAAATAAAAGAGTCAATTTATTAGTGAAGGGTTTGATTCTAATTAAGGTTGGTTGGTGATTGTGGTCATCATTAAATAAGTTAATTATAGTTACTTGGTATGATTGTTGAATGCAGTGCTAATTAATAAATGAATAATGATCAAGTTCTAATAATGATTAATGTTGATTAATAATGAAAATGATGCTATTTATGTTATTAAGATTTTGATTAACTTAATTGTTGAATAAGTACTTGGTTACTAAAACGTTAAATAAGTAATAATGGGGTTGATTATTGTTGATCACGTTATTATCATCTTGATTAATAACTGCTAATTAAAGGATGAATTATAATAGTTCCATGAATTGTAATTATGATTAATTATATTTAATTATGATTAATTAGAATGTGGTAATAAATGAGTATTAAGTAGGATTATTTATAATTAATTACGATAAATTATAACTAATGAGAAATTTGCGGTAATTGAGTATTAATCTTGATTAATTCTAGTTAAATTTAAATTGCTTAATGTGGTAAATAGTTCCATGTATAGTAATTAAAGTCAAACAAGTATTAATTAGTAATAAATGAATAATTAATCGAGTCTTAAAGTATAAGATACTATAGTTTATTGTGGTGTATGGTAATTGTAAATAAATGTCATTTTACTATTTTATTGTTTATCATCTTGAAAGGAAAAGAATGTGGAGTTAGAATATTGATTAAATATATATTATTGAAAAATGTTAATTTATGCCAAGAATAGGGTTGTTGGTTGAGTGTGAAAAGACGAGTGATTATTTCTATAAATAAATATTATTTTGTGGTTGTATTGAATGTGACTATATATCATGTGGATTGTATTGGAAAAAAAGGGAAATAAATCGTGACATAATGGACATATGGGTGGTTAAAGCATTGAATGTGGGGCTAAGGGAGAAGGTATCGAGGAGGAAGAGTCGGTGAAGAGTAGGATATAGGGGGGAGGTGTGCAAGTTTTGGGGGATCTGGAATAGGAGGAGAGACTTGAGAAAGAGTTTGTTGGATTTTTAAAGCGAAGAGAAATTTTATCGACTGGTTGGACTGTACTCAGGTTGTGTGCTCGGGGGATCCAAGAACTGAGTTCTTGGAGCTAGGAAGTTGACGAGACTTTCCTGGGTGGCAGGGTGGCGGATTGGTTTGGCAAGTTGAGTTTTCTATCAAAGGGGAGCTTGCAAGTTGAAGGAACAAATTGCTAAATCTACAGGTATTTTAAATTATTGTTTCAAATAATGAACCAAAGGAGAGTTGTATAAACATGTCTCCATGAATATGTTATGTTGACAATTTTATTATACCAATATTCTAATTGTTTTATACCTGCATCAAAAATTTAGATGAACAACGTTTATTTTACAGAATTAAACAGGTTAGCAGGTTAGCTTAGAACAAATTGATAAAACAAAACTTCCAAGGTTAGATTCTTATTAAAAAAAAACTAAGGACTTGGTTAAGCCCTTACATCGGTATTCCCCTTTCCATGGATAATTTATCTTACTATGGGGGAAAAATGTAGTGTATGGATTTTGCATCCTTGCACTAAAATCCAAAAGAAGACCATTAGACCTCCCAACATATTGAGATAAATAAAGGTGTAGGTATTTCCCCTTAGTTGTCCCCTTTCTTAAGCCTAAATATGTGAATGGATTTCTCCATTTGATGTTTAGTACTTAGGACCTTTTTTATTGCTTTCCTAGTTTATTCTTTAGCATTCTTACTCCTTGGTGGGTTTATTAGTAAGACACTCTCAACTTCCCTTTGATCAACCTAGACATTCGTGTTTGAATTGGACCACTTGGGTTAGTTAGATATTATTTCTTAAGATTCTTGATGCGCACATAGTTGTTTTGGGAACACAAAGGGGTTGGTAGGATTAAAATAGATATATCATTTCATTCTATCTCTTTGGTGTGCAATATGTGGGTCATACAAGTAGAGAATAAATTACCCTCTTTTCAATTTTATTAGGACTCTTTTTCTCTATTTCCAGTATTACCAAAACTTTGTTGAATTTTCCCTAGGATCATATATCACCTTCACTTCAGCCACTAAACAACATGGATTTATAATCTCCATCAACTCCCTCACAATAGGGACTTGCCATCATAGTTGTGCCCTTTCCTTTAGTTAAATTCTTCCTAGTCTTGATATCAATTAAGCTTGGATCTAAGATTTTCCATTGTAGTTATTTATTGGATCCTCTCATTCCCCTTTTCACCAAGGATTACCAATACCACATTCCATACAAAGCACCTTGCATATGAGGGCTAGCTTTATCTAACAATTAATAAAATTATTCCATTTTATTTTGGTAAGTTTACTGTGTTATTTGTACATAGATATTGCACCATATAAAAGACTTGTATTTTCAAGGATGAAAGTGGGGAGATTGTTCACATCATGGAGCTTGGTGGGATTTAAATCTCTTGGCTAGATACAATAAGGGAAATACATTCTCCTTTCTCCAAGTTGGTTCTTCCTTATATTCCCCTTTATTTTGTGATATTTCATTATTTACTTTCCTTTCTTGCATGCATTAGAAGCCTTGCTCATCTAGAAGACTAAATAATTGTTGGCTTGCTTTTGGTTGACCCAGGTTCAGATCCTTTGGTCGTCAACAAAACCCAAGATATCGGCCCGGCAGAGGAGAACTACATCAGCAATACCTACGACGCAGATGAAGTATCACCTGAGATACCTTATGGGTCCTGCCATAACCAGGTTCCCGCAGTTATGTCAAGGATTTCCTCCTTATAGCAATACCAAGTCACTCGATCGAAACCGGGAATAAAACCTCTACCTAATTCATTCAAGACAACCATCTATCAATCTGTCTACATATATAACAGAATATAACATAAATCATTAACATATATTAACTAACATTCCATATGATCATGTGAATGTATATGCGACACATATATGTAAGTTCTTTTCACAACAGATTACGCTCAACATATTTAGATAAGATCATTCAGGACAATTATGTGTTCGATAGAAACATAAATATCATACACATGCAGAGACAAGATATGGCGTCGAAACCAATCTGGGAAAAACTACAAAGGTGATCTTCATCTGGTATGAGAATTGGTTTTGCACCTTTGGTCTGCGCACTCATCTTGTTGAATCTTCTTTAGATATTTGTTACAATTCATACATTCTTCTCTCATCTCATGCTCTTTGGTTTTGGTCTCTCTCTCTCTTTCTCTAAATAGTCAATCCACACACAACTTGGATCAATCATCTCCTTTCCTCCGACTAATCAACCCGCACACAGCTTCGGTTGGTGCTTTTATAAGATTTTCTTCTTTTACACTTCTTGATTTCAACCATCGACTAACTCTCAACTGTCAGTCGATAGGTTCTCTTTCTATTTTAATACATTTAGTTACATCTAAAAATAGGCATTATTAACCCAAAATACAATCATGCTTTATTATTAAAAGCAATATTTTAGTCTAACTAACTCTTTTCTCGAAGTAGGTCAAACTATGCCTTCCGACTTGCTTTATTCCACTCCTGTCGCGGCTCCTTCTGTTGCAAATTTTGCTCATCTTGCGACAATAATATTCGTCTTCTAAAGAAGAATTTTGGAATAATTATGTCTAACTTTTCCTAGATCCAACAAGCCCCCATCTCTCATATGTGCCTTGTCCCGAGCCACATCAGTCTGAAACCTCGGTTAGTGTGACCTTGCTATGAAAATCCTGAAATATTTTCATAACTTGTTTGGTTTCCTGTCGCACTTCATCCTGTATTGTTTTCAAATTTTCCACAAGTTTGGAACTGATGTGTTCCGAAGTTGTCAGTTATGTCAACCCCAAGGATTGTCGCACATTTTCATGCATAGGTTGGATAATACCTGTAACTTTCTCTGCTTCTGCATGCAAATATGCGACCCAGACGGTTCTTTTCTACTTATGGGTTCACAACTTGGCCACTTGCTGTTGTAATTTATTCATATCGGCAACCTTGACCATTTTCTCTACTATCAACAGTTTCTCTACTTCGTTCTTCAGCTTATTAAATTTTTCCTCCACATTATGTAGCTGCTCTGTAACCTACTCTAATTATTTGTCATTGATCAAGGTTTCCCATGAATGAGAAACTTGCTTGACTATTTTTGCACAAAGTTCCTTTGCTTCTTCAATCTTCATCACAGCCTCAGTTCCTGCTTTTCTTTGTTCTTCCTGTACCTTTGGAGGTGTATTGGGTTTCAGTTTTGACTCCAACTCTGTGACCCACTTGCGGAGGTTCTTAGCTGCATTGCCAAGTTGAAAGACTTTGGATTCTGAAAATATTTATGTAATGATGCCTTCATACATAAAGTTGCTACAAGCAAGTGTAATAGCGGCATCTAGTCGATGCTTGTCCTCTTGCGATATTTTTTATGTTGCTCTACATCCTGGCCCATTTTGCTCCAGCGTTTTAATGATTTTTTGCAATGACTTGACCTGATTAAGTTATGCACGCTCTCTAGTCTTCATCTCTGCCACTACAGCATGTTGAATAGCATGTAATTCATACATTGATATCGTAGAAAATTCCATATTGATATGACCAAGGTCCTTGACCATGGTATTTAGCTCTGGTGTTCCCAAGTCAAGTGCTTAACCGACTACTTGAATTCTTAATGGTGGATTCATCAATGATGCCTCAACAGATTGCTCCTCAGATGGGCCAACTTGGTCCAGTGACACAGTCGAGTATGGTGTTTGGTCGATAGCCACTATGACTTCTTTTACTGTTGTACAAAGTGTCTGCAGTAAGTCAGTAATGTTGCTTACTAGTTTAGTGTGTCTTTCGTCCATTTTTCTTGTAGCTTTCATTGGATACCTCCTCTATCTTATCAGAAATCAAATTATAATCATCATGGGTAAAACTGATGGCATCGGATGATCAATCGGCCTTCCTCTTCTTGCGAGTTTTTCCAGACTTCTTTGAACGCTTTCTCTTATCCCCCAACTTTGGATTTGTTGGGGTCGCGTTGGATTCATATTGACTATGAGGGGAAGATATTTTGGGGTTTCTTCTACTAGTGGATCTCCCCCTTGATCTCCATCCTTACTCGTTCATGGGTCATCCTGTCGTGGCTCAACTTCTACAGATAGTTGATCCTCTATGACAGGAACTTTCCACTCTGTAGGACGGTCCTTAATGATTGCATCAATTTTAGTAGCAAATAGATGGAACTATGTGACCAAACATTGCTTCTGCGGGTCTTGTCACGGCTCCAAAAATATGTGATGGGCCTTGAACAAAAATCTTATGATATTTCAAAACCATTTGATGGTTTTCGTGGTGATTCTAGACAGCTTCCTAATATAATACCGAAGTGCCTCTCCTTGTAAAATGAACTCAATATTATTATCTCTCTGTCACTAAGGTTTCTCTTTATCGAACAAGAGATTTTGGTATCAAGCTCCTCGGCATGGGACTGGAACATTTATCCCTTGGTAGTTTGGCAATTATGCTCATGCAATAAAAGAAATCAAAATCAATAACCAATACTAGTGAAAGGGGTTACCCTTTTCCTGTACTTCTTCAGCATCTGCTAACAACTCATTTAGTAGATAGGTCGACCAATTGAGTCAGACACCTGTTGCATACTACTTTGTTGCAACAATTGTGTTGGTGGTACAGCTTGTTGGATGGAACCTTAGCTGCGAACCGAATGATCGTGGAATTTATGGAAGAGATGACAAAGCCTCTTTTATCCCTCATCAACTCATACTTTTCCTTCATTATGTTTGTTAAGGTTGTATCTTGGTCTTTCCCTGCGAAGAATGGCGTTGGGTTGACTCATGTAAGAGGGAGTCATGTAATCGACGCTATTAGATCAACATTCACTAAAATTTTCCTGTCGAGCCATAGACATCCGCCATGAAAACATGCCAGTAATTTCTTTACACAAGAATTTACTTCTGTTGTGTGAACAAAATGTGGCATGTGCATCAAAGACATCAAACCTAGTTTATCTGATCCTCTCACCCATTTCATTGGAACTACGTCGATAGGGCCATTCTCGGTTTCACAAACAGTAGTCATGTATCTATCCGTTGCAAGATCCGAGAACTTCCAAAGGTCATGGTCAACAAATCCCATTTTCTGTAGATTAGGGATGATATTTGTTGTTTCTCAAACTCCTTTAAGTATGCTCGTGCCACCAATGGATATCTGACATTTTTGCCAATTCTGGCCTTAGGCGCATTCGCTTGCCTTGGTGGGACATAATCATGCAACATGGATGTAGATCCTATTGCTTCATCATTTGGTGGAGGTGTTGTTGCTTGAGGTTTTCGACTAGTAGAATGTTTCCTCTTTGATGTACCGGGTGGGTGTAGCATACCCATAAAACTTGCTAAACATGCATAAAAAAAAAATTCTTTCTCAGAAGACATGGGCCATGAATATTCCTATAACATTCATTTTTAAGTTTAGATGCCATTGTAACAGGCACTCCACAACTAACAGGTCCTTCCTGCAACTAGAAAATTCCTTTTCACAACTAAAAAGGTCCTTTCCACAACTAGAAAATCCCTTTCCACGATTTTGCTTTCGCAATGCGGATTGTGGGTTGCGAAAACCCGAAATTTCCACAGTTTAACTTTTCGCTTTCCGCATTCTGCAATGTCGATTGCGGAAACTCTAATATTTTATTAATTTTTCAATTTCCTTTCCGCAATGCGAATTGTGGAACCATCAAAGTTCCCAAATGAACTTCCATAATTTTCCTTCCACAAAACTTCTTCCGCACTGTTGATTCCTTGCATAATCAACCCCTGTCATCGATCTACTTTTAGATGCGGGTTGTAGATTGCATATTGTGGAACCATCATAGTTCCCAAAAGAACTTCCGCAAAACTTCTTCCACACCGTTGATTCTTGCGAAATCAACCCCAACCGTCGATCTTCTTTTAGATGTGGGTTGCGGATTGTGAATTATGAAACCATCAAAGTTCCCAAATGAACTTCTGTCATTTTCCTTCCACAAAACTTCTTTAATCGCACCGTTTATTCTTGCAGAATTAACCCCGACCATCGATCTTCTTTCACATGCGGGTTGCAGATTGCGGATTACGGAATCATCAAAGTTCTGAAATGAACTTCCACAATTTTCCTTCCACAAAACTTCTTTTGCACTGTTTATTCTTGCAGAATCAACCCCGACCATTGATATGGATTAGATGCGAGTTGTGGAATCCCATAATCCATTCCAAAGTTTTCCCTTCCGAAATGCAGATTGTGGAAGGCCCATTCTTCTTCATTATTTGATCTCTGCGCAACTCCGCTTCCGCAAATGTGGATTGAGGGTTGTGGAACACACACTCAACTTAATAAATTTATCTCCTTATAAATTTTATATTGTTTTACTATGTGTTTCCTTAGGTGAAATCCAGGGATGATTCACCTTTGATGGCCTTACAGACTTAGGTCGAGTTCTTACTTAAGTAAGGTTCAACTTAGGAAGACATAGTGGAATCTAGTCGCTAGCTACTACAGTCTCCTTCACAGACTTATCTTCTTAGTAAGAGGATTATACTCAATCAGCACTTAGACTTCCTCCAGGGGTCCTTGCAAGTGGTTACTAATCATAAACAATAGAGGCATTCCAATAACCCTCCATAGAGCAGTATTCACCGCAGTTAGAAGATCCTATGACCAAGGGGAAAATCTCAGACCCCTTAGAGCAGAGAATGGCTTTAAACCCTCAAAATCCATATGGATAAATAAAGACACAAAATTTCATCAACAAACTTAAGGTAGTTCTTTCTCATTTATTCAACATCCAAGCAAACATTCTTACACATACAGACATGCCCTGAACTCATACCGCATACAGGTGACTCATCACAAAATCATACTACACCATTTAAGCTACCATTTATCAATGCAAAGCATAGTCATTCCAAGTAGAGTAAGAGTATACAACAGCTCATAAGCAACATTTTCATCAATGAAGCTAAAGCTGGTATTTACCATTCCATGCATATTGAACACGCATTTATACGTATACAAACCTACCCTGAGCTCAATAGATTTGCAGAAATAAAATCCATTAATGAAACCTATCCTTAAAATGAGCCGCAGTGAAAGGGGAACAACCACGTTCCACCCAACTGTAGATTAGGCACATATCTACTCTATCCTCAATCACCCTCGAGCTAAACTATGCGTGACAAGAGCAAAGACAACTAACCTCAGTTCAAAACTTCCAGGAAGGAATCACTTGCCTAACACTTACTCAGAGTGCTCACTCAGCAAGTATCCCTCTCAACTCTTGCCTAACACTTCACTGAATGCTCACACAACAAGAGTTCATTCTTTCAACTCTTTCCTGACACTTCACAGAGTTCTCACGCATCAAGAGTTCATTATTTTCCCAGCATACTCAGCAGCATCCTGCCTCATAAAATATGCTCTTTTATAGTTTGGTTTCCTAGGTCTTACTTTGCGGCTAAAGTCCATTCCCCAAGGAATCCCCTTCAGCCACTGCGTTCTGTCATTCTCCAGGGTTGTCCGATCTTATTTTGCAGCTACTGTCCATTCACCATTGAATCCCTATCAACCACTGCACCCTGGTTCCCGTAGTTATGGTCCATTCCCCATTGAATCCCCCTCAACCACTGCTTCCTCCTCTCCGGGGTCTGTCTAGTGCCATTAAGGAATTCTAGTGCCTGGTGTACTTCCCTGAGGTTTACTGCTCTACCTATCCCACTCTTGCACACATAGTCTCCTCTTTAACGTGGCTTGTCCCTTTCATTTGGATTTTCATGAAAGGAAAAGTGTAGCAGTTACAATTGTCCTCTAGGGACTGTTTGGGCATACACCACAGTCATCCAAACTCATCCAAAACATACAGTCTAGAATTTACTATCCTCCAGGGACCGTGTGGGAAGACACCACAGTCATCCAAACTCATCCAAACATACAGTCTAGAATTTATCATTACAGATAATGTTTCAAAACGTTTAGTCTAGAATTTAACATTACAAATAATGTTTATGAATCAGGGGATATTACATCCACAACCCCTTAATGCAACACTGTCCTCAGTGTTCTTAGTCTTCCTCCATAGCTTCTGGAAATAAACATGGATACTTGTTTTGCATATCTTCCTCTAGTTCCCAAGTCGCCTCCTCTGGGCTAAATTCATTCCATTGCAACTTAACCCGAGCGATGACCCAGTTTCGAAGTATTGTTTCTTCAGTAAATTTATTCGGTAAATTTTCATATTCAGCATCATGGATGTTGGCTTCTTTTATATTTTTCACCATATCACTTTCTAGTTGGCTCATAGTGATCTCATATACTCCGTGAGTTCGTCGAATAAGTGCATCAGCCACCCTATTTTCCTTACCCTTGATATCCTTTACTTCAAAATCAAATTCACTTAAGAAGGCCATATATTTTTCTTGTCTAGCATTTATCCTTGGCTTAGTAAACATATTATTTACACAGGTGTTGTATGTCAACAAAAGTAACCTTTTCCCTAACAGGTAGTGGCACCACATCTTTAAGGCATGCACCACTGCGGCCAATTCTAGATCATGCACTACATAATTTTGTTCATGCTCTTTGAATTTGCTTGATTCGTAAAAGACCACATGCCTTTCTTGAGATAAGACTCCCCCTAATCCTTCCTTACTAGAATTTGTACAAACTGTGTAGTCTTTATAGGGGTCATCCACCTTCAAGATTGGGGCCATGGTTACCAATATTTTTAGATTTTCAAAGCCCTCTTGACACTTCAGGGACCACACAAAATTTACTTCATTCTTTTGCAAGGAAGTAATGGGATAAGCTATTTTTTAGAATCCCTAGATGAATCGCCAGTAGTAACCAGTGAGTCCCATGAAGGACTGAATGTCAGCAACATCCTTAGGCACAGGCCATTCAGAGATAGCCTTAATATTTTGTGGATCTACTGCAATCCCATCCTCTGAGATGGCATGACCTAGGTACTTAATTTATTTCTTAAATAATTCACATTTCTCAAAATTAGCATACAGTTGATGCTCTCTTAAAGTTTGTAGCACAATTTCCAAGTGTTGTTGGTGTTCTTCCTCCGTCTTGGAGTAGATTAGGATGTCATCAAGAAATATCAACACAAACTGATTTAGGTACTTGTTGAAAATTTTATTCATTAGGCATGTGAAAGTAGCATGGGAATTGGTCAAGCCAAAAGGAATTACTACAAACTCATAGTGCCCATATTGGGTTCTAAAGGTCGTTTTACTTACATCTTCTTATTTAATCCTGATCTGGTGATAACCAGACCGCAAATCTAACTTGGAGAATATTTTTTCTCCCCCTACTTGATCAAACAGATCATTAATCCGGGGCAGGGGATACTTGTTCTTTATGGTTACTTTATTCAGTTGTCTGTAATCTATGCACAGTCTTAGAGTCCCATCACTTTTCTTAACAAATAAAATTGGTGCTCCCTAAGGAGACACACTGGGTCTGATGTAACCCTTGTCGAGCAGCTCTTGTAACTAAATTTTCAATTCAGTTAACTCAGGGATGCTCATAAGGTAAGGTATATTAGATATCAGTGTAGGCCTAGGCACAATATCAATGGAGAAATCTATTTCTCGTTGAGGAGGTAGTCCTGGTGTCTATTCTGGAAACACATCCATAAACTTCCTTAAAACTAGGTGGTCTTTTACCGATGTTTGACCTTCATTAAGGAGCAAGTCGAGGACCTGTGCCGCATAAATCTTGCAGCCCTTTCTCATACATTTCTTCAATTTCATGGCAGAGATTTGTCTTAAGGAAACGGGTTTAATGACACCTTCTACCTTGCTAGCAATTCGACCCTCGACCTCATAAGTGAAGGTTTTATCAAAACAATTCAACATTAATTTATGGTTTACTAACCAATCTATGCCAATAATCATATCATATGACCCTAAAGACAGAACATTCAGATCAATCTTAATCACATGATTCATTATTTTAACTTCACAGTCATCAACAAACTCATTTACCTTTCTCCTTGCCCCAATGGCCAATTGGACTAGCTAGGGTTTTGCATGCCTTACCTTGGCAAGTTGGCGGTCCTCCATCACTTTGGGACTGATGTAACTCAAAGTAGCCCCTAGATCAATTGGTATACAAAGACTTCGATTAGAGATGGTACCTTCAATCTCCACAATTGCAGATTGATAATCTGCTTGTCTATTTTGCAAGGATGCATTAATATGGTGGTAACTTTTCCCAACCTCCCCAATAGTGGAAGCTTATTGTAGGCTATGAACAACCTTATTTTATTGGTTGAGGAGTGGGAAGTTCCTTCGCATGTGAGGCTCCCCACATTCCCAACACTTCACGGGTTCTCAAGGGGCTCCAATAGTCCCCTTCGGTCCAAGGTTCACAGACTTATAGTTCTTCTGTGGAAGCTGTTCATTTTTGCTATAGGAATTTCCTTGTGGATTCCTTGGCATGTTCCTGAAGGATGGGGGTTGGAAGACCTTCTTCTGTTGATTGAAACTTTCCTGTTCTTTACCCTTCCAGACCTTGGAGAGGTCATTCCTTTGTTTAACCTGTTCAAAACACAACCTTCCCTTTCTTAAGGCTTCATCCAAGGTTTTGGGATTGTCGAACTCACTTATGTCCGTATAATACTGCGAAAAACAACTCAAGAACCTCTGTACTTTCACTTTTTCCTCTTTAATATATGACACGAATCACGACGGTTCTAGGAATTTGTTAATGCAGTCCTCTATATTCATTTGGTCGAGCTTTAACTCATAGAATTCCTTGGTCTTTCCTTCATAGTAGCTTTCTAACAAGTAGTGATTTTTGAAGAACTTCTTGAACTCTGACCACTCCCAGATTCTTCTCTTTTATCCCCTAGGAAATCTTCAAATCCTACCACCAAATGTTGGCTCTTCCATTCAGGTTTTAGATGGTCATTCTCACCTTCATGTTTCTAGAGTAATTATAAATTTGAAAGTACTTCTTCATATCTAGCAGCCAAACCTATGCTTCTTCTCCGGCCTTGGATTCCCCATCGAAGTTGGTTGGCTTGATCTTTTCAAATTCCCCTTCCAGATGATCTATCTTCCTTTTCCCAACTGTCTTAGCTCGATTCTCATATTTTTGAGTTCCATTGGAGGAACTGTCCTTTCTTCTGGAACTTTCATGAATCTCTACAATTAGATTCCTCATTGTTTCCAGTACTTGTTTGGGTTCAGGGTATTCTTGTTCTGGATGCGATGTGTGTGATGTTGGTGCAACTTCTTCAAATCGATCTGCATTCTCACTTTCTGAGGCCATTGATGTATTCCCCTGCTACAGAACAATTTTACATGTGCACAAACATTCCAACATAAAACGTTATGATTAGAAAATAGTTTTCCATAATTTAGCGGAACTATATGTTCCCAAAAGGCAACAGGATTGAAACCTATAGCTCTGATACCATATGTAACATACCCATACAACCTCCTAAACATGCATAAAAAAAACCTTTCTCAGAAGGCATGGGCCATGAATCTTCCTATAACATCCATTTTTACGTTTAATTGTTGTTGTAAAATTCACTTCACAACTAACAGGTCCTTCCCGCAACTAGAAAAGTCCTTTCTGCAACTAAAAAGGTCATTTTCACAACTAGAAAATCCCTTTCCACAATTTTGCTTCCACAATGCGGATTGCAGGTTGTGGAAACCCCAAATTTCCACGGTTTAACTTTTCCCTTTATGCATTCCGCAATGTAGATTGCAGATAGCGGAAACTCAAATATTTTATTAATTTTCCAATTTCCTTTCCGCATTCCAGAATGCAAATTACGGATTGCGGAACCGTCAAAGTTCCCAAATGAACTTACACAATTTTCCTTCCGCAAAACTTCTTCCACACTATTGATTACTTGCGGAATTAACCCCGATCGTCGATCTACTTTCAGATGCGGGTTGCATATTGTGGAACCATCAAAGTTCTTAAAATAACTTCTGTAATTTTCCTTCCGCAAAACTTCTTCCGCACCTTTGATTCTTGCAGAATCAACCTCGACAGTCGATGTTCTTTCACATGCGGGTTTTGGATTGCGGAACCGTCAAAGTTCCCAAATGAACTTCTGCCATTTTCCTTTCGCAAAACTTCATCCGCACCATTGATTCTTTTGGAATCAACCCCGATCGTCAAGCTTCTTTTAGACATGGGTTGTGGATTACGGAACCGTCAAAGTTCCCAAATGAACTTCCCTCATTTTCCTTCCGCAAAACTTCTTCCGCACCATCGATTCTTGCAGAATCAACCCCAACCGTCTATCTGGATTAGATGCGGGTTGCAGAATCCCATAATCCATTCCAAAGTTTTCCATTCTGTAATTCCGCTTCCGCAATACAGATTGCAGAAGGCCCATTCTTATTCACAATTTGATCTCATCGCAACTCCGCTTCTACAAATGCAGATTGCGGGTTGCGAAACAAACACTCAACTTAATAAATTTCTCTCCTTATAATTTTATATTGTTTTATTATGTGTTTCCTTAGGTGAAATACAGGGATGATTCAACTTTGGTGGCCTTACATACTTAGGTTGAGTTCTTACTTAAGTCAAGTTCAACTTAGGAAGACATAGTGGAATCTAGTAGCTAGCTACCACACTCTCCTTCACATACTTATCTTCATCCAATATATCAAAGCATTACACAGGGGCTCCTCTTCTCAGGAAGAGGATTATACTCAGTCAACACTTAGACTTCCTCTAGGGGTCCTTGCAACTGGTTACTAACCATAGACAATAAAGGCATTCCAATAACCCTCCATAGAGAAGTATTCAACGCTGTTAGAATACCATATGATCAAGCGGAAAATATCAGACCCCTTAGAGCAGAGCATGGCTTTAAACCCTCAAAATCCATATGGACAAATAAATACACAGACTTTCATCAACAAACTTAAGGTAGTTATTTATCACTTCTTCAACATCCAAGCATACATTCTTACACATACAGACATGCCCTGAACTCGTTAATCAAGGAATTCATACCGTAGACAGGTGACTCATCATAAAACCATACTACACCATTTAAGCTACCATTTATCAATGCAAGGCACAATCATTCCAATCAAAGTAAGAGTATACAACAACTCATAAGCAACATTTTCATCAATGAAACTAAAATTGGTATTTACCATTCTATGCACATTGAACACACATTTATATGTATACAAACATACCCTGAGCTCAATAGCTTTGTAGAAAAAAAATCCAGTAATGAAACCTGTCCTTAAAATGAGACGCAATGAAAGGGGAACAACCACATTCCACCTAACTGTAGGTTAGGCACAAATTTACTCTGTCCTCAATCACCCCGAGCTAAATTGTGTGTGCCAAGAGGGGAGACAACTAACCTCGGTTCAAAACTTCCAAGAAGGAATCACTTGCCTAACACTTACTCAAAGTGCTCACACAGCAAGTATCCCTCTCAACTCTTGCCTAACAATTCACCGAGTGCTCACAGAGTAAGAATTCATTCTTTCAACCGTTTCCTAACACTTCATAGAGTGCTCACGCTTCAATAATTCATTATTTTCCTAGCATACTCAGCAGTGTCCTGCCTCATAACATATGCTCTTTTATATTTTGGTTTCCTAAGTCTTACTTTATGGCTACGGTCCATTCCCTAAGGTATCCCCGTCAACCACTGCATTCCTTGATTCTCCATGGTTTTCCGGTCTTATTTTGCAGCTACGGTCCATTCACCATTGAATCCTCGTCAACCATTTCACCCTGGTTCCCGTAGCTATGGTCCATTCACAATTGAATCCTCATCAACCACTGTGTTCCCTAATTCTCCAGGGTTTTTCGATCTTATTTTGCTACTACGGTCCATTCACCATTGGATCCTCGTCAACCATTGCACCCTGGTTCCCATAGCTATGGTCCACTCACCATTGAATCCTCGTCAATCACTGCGTCCTCCTCTCCAGGGTTTATTCGACACCATTAAGGCCTTCTGGTGCCTGGTGTACTTCCCCGAGGTTTACTGTTCTACATCTCCCACTCTTGCATGCATAGTCTCCTCTTTAACGTGCCTTGTCCCTTTCATTCAAATTTCCATTAAAGGCAAAGAGTAGCATTTATAAGTGTCCTTTAGGGATCATTTGGGAAGACACCACAGTCAGCCAAACTCATCCAAAACATACATTCTAGAATTTACTGTCCTCCAGGGACCGTTTTGGTAGACACCACAGTCATCCAAACTCATCAAAACATACAGTCTATAATGTATCATTACAGATAAGGTTTCAAAACGTCCAGTCTAGAATTTAACATTACAAATAATGTTTATGAATTAGGGGATATTATAGCGGGTATGGCCGTAAAACAACTGGAGGAATCACGGGGGTCTGTGAAACATGTTATGCAAATCTTGGTGACTGTGAAACCACTTTTTGGGTGCCTTCCATAATTGGCATAGGAGACAGAATCTAAAAACCTAATGCTTGGACATTGCTCTTACTGGAGACAGAAATGACCATACTCCGTGAAAAATAGCTTCGTCTCTTACAGTTGCAGACAATCAATTCATTGCGAGCAATCGGGTGTAATGAAATGAAAAACTTCAGCGCGAAGATGATATACATTTAATATGTCACTAAGTCGTTCATTCGCATGATCTTGCAATAAATGAAAAGGTAGTGGTGACTTCCGTCACATGGAGCAATCTTTCTAATCATTACAAGGCAACCGCCAATTAAACCATCACTTCTCCTGTTAGTTCAATGGCAGTTAATGTTCTAATGGTGGAAGTGACCAAAAAGCACGTCGTTGAAATCTCCTATGTCTTCACATTAACCGCTAGCCATTTGTCAGTTGCAACCAAAATTCGGTGTGCGACATAAATTATTTTCTTGTGACGAGCCTGCGACGCAACTCTTCTTCTATGAAAAACAAACAGTATACGACAATTTTCTTCATCTACGTCAGACATATAGTCTACAACACTTTTATTTTCTCGCGACAGACAGATAGTCTGCGACCAAACACTCATAAATTAGAAACAAAACACTCATAAATTTTTCAGAAATAACAACACTCATAAATTTACAACTTTTTGTATTTTTCTTTTTCTTTTTTCTTTTCTCTTTTCTCTTTTCTATATTTTTTTTTGAATTATTAGATGACCAAATTGTGGCTATCTTGATAAGTCTTTAACTAACTTCCATTCACCCATCCCTTGAAAGGTGTACCATCTAACTTTTGCAATTGTACTTCTCATCCTTCATTGATCTAAATAACAATATATGGTCCTAGAAAATGTGTTCTAAGCTTGTCATGATGCTTAAAATACTTAGCTAATGTGTTATAAGCTTGTCAGGATGCTTAAAAAACTTACTATCGTATGGGAGAACAAAATCCCCAATGTGAAACTGCTTGTTCTTAATGTGTTGATAGTGCCAAGCTTTCTGTCGCACCTTCTCAACATTTTGATGATATCCTCCAACAAACATATCTTCTTCCAATTGTACAAGTTGCAACAATCTTTCTTTGATAGAACCAACTTTAGGCATTTCAGTAATTGCAACTATTCTTAGACTGGGTGCAATATATTCCATCGGCATGACAACCTCTTGTCCATAAATTAGTCGAAATGGAGTTTGGCCTGTCAACTTTTTACAGTTGGTGTGATATTCCCATAACACTACAGGTATTTTGTCATCCCAATAATCTCTCTGAACATTATAGATCTTCATCAATGCATTCTCCAGGATCTTATTGAATGCGTCAACAACACCATTTGCTTATGGATGATACAACGTCGTCTTTCGGTGCTGAATCTGGAATTCTTTAGTTAATATGTTGATCAACTGACTCATAAAGTGCGTTCCTTGATCACTTATTAAAATCTTTTGGCATCCAAATTGAGTCACTACATTGTCAAACAAAAATCCGGTAGTGGTCACAGCAGTACAATCCTTTACTAGTGTTGCTTCATCCCATCTAGTCAAGTAATCCTTCGGAGTGATAATTTATTGTGCACTTGTTTGATTTCCTAGTGGATTAATAGGTTCAAAAAAATCAACAACCCATTTTTCAAATTCCTGTAAAGCCAAACAAGGTATTAGCGGCATTTCATCTCATCGCGACAACTTTCCAGTTCTTTGTAATATATCACAACTGCGACAATAATCTAGAGCATCTGCATGCAAAGTAGGCCACCACAATCATGTTTATAGTATCATTCGTATTATGGATTTTCATGTATAATGGCCTCCTACAACACCACCATGTGCTTCATTCAATATCATTGGTCGCTCATGCTCTAAAACACGACGACAAAGGATTTCATCTGGTCCCATTTTCTACAATTGTCCAGCGATCAACTGGAAATTTGCAACTCTTACAACTAATTGTTTCTTCTACATTGTAGTGAATCTGGTTGGTGAATATCTCATACTTGAGAATTGTATAATATCTCTATAATGATCATCAAACATCTTGACAGCAAATAATTGTGCATCAAGAAGCCTATCGTCGAGATTATCCATTTCTTCTCCACTTTCTAGCCTCGACAAATGGTTTGGTCCTGAATTCAGTCGACCTAGATTAACAATAATTTCGAAATCAAATTCTTGGAAGAGAAGAAGCCATTGACAAATCCTGCCCCCCAACAGTGGCTTATTGACCAAATATTTCAACACATAATGGTCTATGTACATCTTGAAATGTCCTCCCAACAAATAGTTTCGAATCTTTTGAAGCACATATATCATAGCTAAGCCTTCTCTTTCGACCATGGTATAGTTCTTCTTTGTTGTTGATAATTTTCAGCTAACAAAGGCAATAGGATGATCAATATACTCGTCGTCTAGCTGCCTAAGTACAACGTCGAGTGCGGCATATGATGCATCGACATGTACATGAAACTCTTTCTTCTAGTCTGGAGAAATTAGTATCGGTGTTGTAACCATGTTATTCTTCAGTACATCCATACTCTCGTGGCATTGTTCACTCCACTGAAACTTAACATCCTTCTTCAATAATTTCTCCATGGGGGCTGTCACCTCTTTGTATCCTATATAATATTTCGATAGTACCCTGTATGTCCCTTTCATGTAGTGGGTCTGCAATCTTTGCAATAGTTTCATCATCCCAATAATCCTCAATATTGAAAAACTTTGGATTCTCTAGAGAGACAATGTTTACATTCTTTATCTTCAATGGAATAAAAAAAAATCGCTTGAGACACCTAATCCTTCCATCGCACAAGTACCTTCAAACTTGGGAATACTTATGTCGCGGGGATCATCATCATTAGGTTATCCTATTACATTATAGCACTCCAACCAATGTTGGACTATCAAGCTCCTCTGGAAAAAAATTGTCGTCGATATAGGAACATCTTCAAATATCTTATTATTAATTATTTGTAGAGCAGCATCAATTGAAGGGTGATCATCATCAAATTCAAATGTATGGGTGAAACTGAGAGATAATTCTTCCCATTCTGCTATTCCATGTCGTAGCTTAATCGATGTTTCTCAATTCCTTATTATCATATCTAATGTTTGTACAAACTTATGGACCCATTCATGTCACGGACATGCCTCCCATGTCACACGACAATGCTCAATGTGCCCAACAAGACTAGTCAGTCATGTGTATTTCTGACCAGTGTACATCATCTTCTCTCTAAATCGGACTTCCATCAAACTATGACATTGGGACCATTTCGAGATAGATTGTTTATGCGCGACCCACCATCTAGAATATGTAGCCTTCAATGCAAAGTCCAAAGCTAACAGGCATTGTGGTTCTATTACTTTTTCTTCAAATTCTTTCAGAAAAGATTATAGGTTATGCAAATCCTCATAGGTAGGGAGATAACATGCCTTTATATCTACCTATCACACGGATTTTGTAATTCTTGCACATCTTATCATTGACACTTCATGCAATCGGTTCTGCCAGTTTTCCAACGCTTCTCCAGAATCCGATGTGCAGGACTAACACTTTGCCAGCTAAGTTTTTCATTGATCGTCGGGTTCACAAAATCATCCATTGTAGAGGTAATATTGTATATATGGTCCAAGTTTCCATTCATTCCTTCATTATTTACATGCTTGACATACCTCTGTCCTTCCAGAGGGTCAAGTGGTGCGACCACCCTAGTTTTTCATCTTCAAACGTTAATATCCTGTTTTTGAAATCGATAATAGTTTGGTTATCAATGGCCCAATCGATCCCCAAGTGTGCAGGATACAGATTCATGTCATCAACAATGTCTATTACTTCAAAGTCTGCATAAGTCTTGAGTCCTTATATCTAGACTAGAACCTGTGTCAGTCGACCAATAGGAAACACCTTCGACTGATTGTCTAATCTTAGCTAGACATGAGACCATACTACTCTCGGATTTCCCATACTTCCCCAGGTTTTTCTAATAAGAGTGTTAACATCAGATCCCAGGTATAAAATAAAATAATCAATATCATAATCTCCTATCTGGGAATTCATTATGAGTTCTCAACCAGATTTCAATATTTTCTCAGTGTGGTTAACCCTCTTTTCTGGTCGCAAGTTTTCTTGAGGTTCTTCTGTTAAGGCTGACAGTTCTGCTACAACATCTCTATTTGTTATTAATGTTGGACAACTCTTAAATAATTCCTTCAGTTTACTAAGCTTTGTTGTTGGTTTCGTTTGAAATAATTGTTCTAGTATTTGAGGCATGTCCAATATTGGACCTTCACTTTGTACAGAAGCAGAAGTTGACGCTTGATTTTCATTGACGAATTCATGTCGAGCGTCGAAGAATATCTCCTTTTCTTTTTGCACATAGAATAGTGTTTTCTTTTGTGCTTCCAGTCACACTCTCGATTGTCCATATGGTGCTTCTTGATCTGCTCCCGTCGCAACACCTCCTCTTGTTACCATAGCAATATTTTGTTCCCGCAATTCAGCAGAAATATTCTGGATGTTCGAATTAGCGTTCTACGGTGGGTTCTGGTTTCCCATATTTTTAGCGTCCCACTTCACAATCAATTGAGGACATTCTTCGATAGTATGATCCAGTGCTTCACAGTACGAACAAATCAACGTCGAATGTGTGTGTTCTCTAGCAAAGTGTTCAGGTTGTCCACAATTATAACATATAACTTGGCCTCTTCCGTGACCAAATCATCCTCCTCAGCCTCGGTCTCTGAAAATTCCACCCCCTTGGGTTGAGGGTATTGTGCTTGAGGGTAATGAGCCTAAGCATATTGATCATAAGCTTGCCCAGCTTGCATATGGTCATCACTCTTCATCAGGTAGGTGTCAAGTGTCTTTTCCTGCAGTAGCTAGTATGCTCTTCAGTCTTTCTCATCATGTCCTATTGATCGATATAATTTACGAAATATACTTGCTGGTGCACTTACTATATTTTGTAAGTATAGGCATTCCTCCGACCGATGTCCTTGATTCTGACAAATTGTACACCACAACAATCCTTGACTATTCATTTGATTCAACGCTCCTAATGCGACATAATTCAGAAATCTCAGACATGAAACATGGTGTCCCTCGGTTCTACATCGTAAACACCAGAGTTATTCTTGTTTTTCCTTCCCCTTCTTGATATCTTGTAGCTGCAATGTAAGATTGGCGAGCTGTGACTATATTTGCATCATTCCTGCACCTGTTTCTCCAACTTGTGAGGCTTCCAACTTCATGGCGAGCTCAAGATACTCACTCTGTGATACAATCTCTTGTTTCATTAATGAGATATAGATGCACGGTAGCAACGCTGCAAAGAACCATTCTTTATGTTAGCTGTCCGACATTTGAAATCTTACTTTAGCCATCAAGGTTTTGAATCTTTGGTCGAAGTCCCAAACAGACTCCGTAGGCAATTGTTTAATCTCTTTCAACTCTGTAACGCACTCCGACTTAGATTTCAGTTTCTTAAACTCATCTATCAATCATATATGGATTTGATCCAATGTATTATGAGGGATTCCTATAGGAGCTACAAATAATTTCATGTACCAGTCAAGTGCATGACATCTGAGGGTCGCGATCATCTAGCATTTCTTTATGGACTCATCTTGGACCTATCGCACAGTCCATACGGCTTCACATAGAAACCAATGTTGTTGAGAGTCCTCTAACCCATTCCCATTAAATATTGGTAAATGTATATCATTTCCATCCATTCTTTTTGTTCTTGGTACTGCTGAATTAAAAATTCCATTAATGGGCGTTCCCTGACTGTTATTCCCACTATTATTGTTAGTCTAATTAGAAAAACCATTGGGTGAGGTGTTTCTAGATATTACCTCAGGTGATGTACACGAGGTCACAGGTATGTCATAGTCTTGATTTGGATCTGGTGCTTCTTCTTTTTCGACTTCTTTGATTATCAGTTGGTACTCCTCTGCTTCATTGCAGGATCCTCCATCAAGGTGTGACACCAATTCATAGTCCTCTCCTCCGATCGCACTGCAAATTCCTCTTCTTATCGTAGTCCTTCTTCTCTTTCCCAACCGAAATCTTCTTCCACTCCTTAGGCATCCACCTTCTAGTTCAGTCTCGCTATTACTAGAAAACATCTCATTTTATCCCCATCCATTCTGCTCACAATATTCCTTGTGACATATCCCATATTTTCATGCACACAGATTTACACGTCAGACTCCATTCTCAGGATCACTTTATCATCAACCAACATCTTGATCCACAGTTTCAAAGATTTAGATATCGACCTCGCGGTCTTTGGAAAAAATCCTTTTTTAATTCACAATATGACTTTATCGTGTCGACTGTAATTTCTATGATATATCCTCCCAAAATACTATCGACCCAAAAGTCAAAAGCCCTAAATATAGGATTGCTCACTCTTTTCAGCCACTAGATCAACTGAGGACTCCACTCTGTCGATTCTATGCCTTGGTAAATTTTCTTCTAGGTTACTAACTTCAATAACAACTTATGCAATATGATAAAAAATTCACTAAAAAAAATTTCATGATTGTCTGTGTAAAGGTATCGTTCCAACCATTTAGTCGGCCTCAGTCGTGATCCTTCACTTTCCTCCCATTCAACCTCTAGTGCTTTATAATCAACCCAATCTTGAATTTCCAGCTACATCGAGTGCCAAAACATATCCTCGTCAGAATCATTCACGATACCGACAACAAAACCATTCGTTGGCTTAATTTCAGTCGACCCAGGTTCAGATCCTTTGTTTGTGAACAAAATCCAAGATCTCGTCCTGACAGAGGAGAAATCCATCAGCAACACCTGCGACGCAGTTGAAGTCTCACCCGAGATATCTTATGGGGACTACCAGAACTTGGTTCCTAAAGTTATGATGAGGATTTCCTCCTTACATCAAGACCAAGTCACTCAATCGAAATCAGGAATTAAACCTCTGCCTCATTCATTCCATCTATCAATCTATCAACATATATAATAGAATATAACATACATAATTAACATATATTAACTAACATTCTATATGATCATGTGAATAGATGTGTGACACATATGTGTAAGTTCTTTTCACAACAGATTATGCTCAACATATTTAGATAAACTCATTCACAACAATTATGTGTTCGACATAAACATAAATATCAGACACACACAGAAACAATATATGACATGGAAACCCATCTGGGAAAAACCATAAAGGTGCTCTTCATATGGCATGAAAATTGGTTTGGCACCTTGGTCTGTGCACTCAGCTTCCACACTCTTCTTTATATATTCGTTACAATTCATACATTTTCTCTCATCTCATGCTCTATGGTTTTGGTCTCTCTCTGTCTCTCTTTCTCTATATAGTTGATCTGTACACAACTTGGATCAATCCTCTCCTTGCCTCTGATTGATCAACCCGTACACAACTTGGGTTGGTGCTTTTGTAAGATTTTTTTTCTTTTACACTTCTTGATTTCAACCATCGACTAACTCTCACAGGATGTATTTCTATTTTAATACATTCAGCTACATTTAAAAATAGGCACTATCGTCCTAAATACAATTATGATTCATTACTAAAATCAAGCTTTTAGTCTAACTAACTATTTTCCCAAAATAAGTCAAACTCTGACTTCCGACTTGCTTTATTCCACTTTGTCGCAGATCCTTCCATTGCAACTTCTTCCATCACAACTTTGCTCATCTTGCGACCAGGATCTTCATCTTCCCAAGTATAATTATGTCTAACGTTTCCTAGGGACAACAAAAACCTAAATGAAGTACCACATAAAACCAAGTAAAGCCTTAGGAGAACATTAACTAATAATTTAATAAGTAACCTAGAGGCCTTCCTTCCCCCCAACATTCCATCATTTGATTCATGATTGTATCCCTCTTCCGCTCCTTTCGATCAATGACATAGTGTCTCCTCTATGATAGCATGGTGATTCATTCTAACTATTGTGCTACAAATGAAATACTACGTATTAATTAAATTCTACTAGACTTATAACTAACATGAACTAGTTAAAACTTTGAGGTAACTTATACTTTCCAAATAATGATAGTATTGCTTAAGAAATCATCAATCTACATACCCATACGATAACACCTAATTATACCTAGTATAGGGTGTTAGGGATGAGAGTTGAGGGCGGGCATGAGGTTTGCCCCTTTAGTTCACATGTGGTAGGGGATGCACAATATGATAGTGTGTGTGAAGAGAAGGGGGATGATAAGGTAGGTGACCTTCATTCATCCCCTTAGTGCATCTATCAAAATCAAATTAAATCCCCTCCATGCAATCATGATAACTTGGCATTGACGATCCATTATTAGCTTCAAATTTGTGGTTTCAAAGATGAATACTAGGAAAGGTCATCTAAAGGATCTGCATGAAAGGTATGTTCTAGATTTTTATTGTTGGTGACTAATGTACCTTCTTCGTTCTAGTTTAGGAAATGCCTTTGATGGTTTAGGCTTTAGTAGCATTGTGACAAAGCCTTTAAAAACTTTATTTTGGTGCAGTCCATGCTCTAAGCATGAATGAAGCTAGGTACTTAATTTGCTTACAATGTTAGAGGTTCATAAGATCTAGGGAAGTGCAATGGCTTTGTTGGAAAAAGAAGGTGAACCCCTTTTCACTAAGATTGAGGTTTGCAGTGACTAGTGGGAGATTAGAACTACAACTACTAAAGGATAGGTTCATGGTTCCTTCCAATTCTTTGCTCTATGTGTGAGGAAGGAACAAAACTAGTATTCAAGAATGGATGACCAACATAATAAAAGAATGATGACCAAGGGAGATAACAAATCTTGGCCCATCAAGAGTGGAAGTCCTCGGGATTGCGATAACTCCAGCAAAGGAAACCCTTCCAATAGTCCTACCAGGGTAGAGAAGGAAGTGAAGGAGGATGAAATGTGTTATTATCATATTCACTTTGAAATCAAAATAAGTGTTGAAAGAATAAAGAAGGTTAGGGAGACACATCTTTGTAGGCTATTGATGTTGAATTGATGGATTTGAAGCCACATATTGGTTTCTCAGACAGTAGAGACACCAAATCCTTTAGGCATAGTGATATTCATAGGCACACTAATTCAATCATTGCCCAAGTGATATAAGAGTAGGGAATTTAACAAAGCATCATACTGGATACTCTGGGCCATTAACATAAATCCACAATGGGTAAATTATATTGCTTGGATAAGAAATATGAGGCCTTGATTAATCTTTTGTGGGATATGGAAGTAGTTGGACAAGCTCATGACTAAGAGAACCAGTCCCTAGGCACAAAATCCCTAGGACAAGAAGAAGAAAGGCCATAGAGCCGTTAGTTGTTGGTATTCAAAAGCATGTTCATTTTGTGGAAATGAAGGCCGTTATGTGGCTTCTTGTTGGAAGAAGAAATCAATGTGCAAGGATCCATATTACTTCCAATGGAAGGTTGACAAGCAGACATATCTGAACCATCAATAAACTTATGGGCCAATGGAAAAGACAAGCAATCCAAACAGTCCAACGAAATTTAAGAAATTTTCCACCATTGCAAGATGAGTGGACATTACGAAGTAAAGTGTTGGAGGATTCATCCAAAACTTCACCCCACCTATTGTGAAACCAATAAAAAAGAATGGAGAGTGAAGATGAGAAGTGATGAAGAGATGCCTACATCTATAGCCCAAAGAGGGATAGCCACTCAGGAGGACACTGAAACTAGCAAAACAAACAACAAAATGATGCCAAGGGAAACCATATTCCAATGGTTCTTTTAGATCTTACACCCAAAGAATCCACTTTGGAAGATGGGCCAAATATTGGTGCATGGACATAAATGAATTTGGGGTTCCTTTGAACTCCATGACAGCAGAAAAAGAAACCATGGATGAGTATGTTTTATGGTTCAAGGAATATCTAATTGTGTTTTGAGAGTGTGGAGCAACAACTATGTTATTGTGTAGAATGTTTGGTTTGGCACTGAATGGTGGTGGTACAACACCATAGTCTACTGATAATTGTCCCTTGAAGCCATGCGTGTGTTGGTTTTGGCACATGAAGAAGGTTAGATTTCTACACACCCAGAAGGTCATTCATTTGACATCATTAAAGACACAAAGTGTTGATTAACACCTACCAACACTATAGAGTTTCTTCCATTATGAGAAGTAATTCATTCTAACAGCAGAGAATTGTTTCCATGAACATAAAAAAATGATTTTGGCAGTGAAAAGATCATTGCCTAAATTGTTATTTGACTCATTGAAGACTAGTTGAAGCATGATTGGTCAGCATTGAATTGTTCCATGCTAAGGAGCAATTGATCCTAGATAAAGAGGGCAACCCACACATCATTTTGTGATGGCATATGCTCATTGGGATCTCATTGTTGAATATTTGTTGCATACACTCAATAGTGAACCAAAGAAGACAAGAATTTGACTTGGCTTAATTGATTGCCACGATGGACCACTTTTAGAGACATAGAATGCAAGAGACTTGCATGTTGAGGATGGGAGTGAATCGTGATTATAGACTTTGGGTTTAGTGATTTATCAAAGTGAATTCAATGAGTAGGACTTTGCACTACAAGAACAAGCAAAGGAAAACATTTGACTTGGCTTCATTGAACTATCGAGATGGAGTGTTTTCAAGCTTGAGAGAGAGAGAGAGAGAGAGAGAGAGAGGAGATGGACTGTTTTCAAGTAATTGATTTCCACGATGGACCACTTTTAGAGACATAGAATGCAAGAGACTTGCAGGTTGAGGATGGGAGTGAATCATGATTATAGACTTTGGGTTTAGTGATTTATCAAAGTGAATTCAATAAGTAGGACTTTGCACTACGAGAACAAGCAAAGGACAACATTCGACTTGGCTTCATTGAACTATTGAGATGGATTGTTTTCGAGAGAGAGAGAGAGAGAGAGAGAGAGAGAGAGAGAGAGAGAGGGCAAGGGATATTGACCAAGTTATTGTGCAACTCTCTCTCTCTCTCTCTCTCTCTCTCTCTCTCTCTCTCAACTTGGCTTCATTGAAATATTGAGATGCACTTATTGTGCATCTCTCTCTCTCTCTTGAAAACAGTCCATCTCGATAGTTCAATGAAGCCAAGTCGAGATCTCTCTCTCTCTCTCTCTCTAGCCCTCTTATTACAACATTTATGCTTCCATCTCAACCTATGGAACTAGTAGGTTGGTGAAACATTATTTGCAAGTAGTCTTATTTGGATGGGGACATGACAAACACTGCACAATACATGAGGGGTGTCAAATCGAGCAAGCTCAATTAAAGTAGGGGCATTTGATTGCTTAAAGGCTATTAAGACAACATCCATCACCATCTAGGTGTTGTTCATGTGGCAAGATTATATTCCAATTACCATATATTATCCAATCAAGACCTCTCTCATACATATTCATCGCTTGTTCCTACCCATTTATTTTCTTGTTAAGCATATCTTAAACTTTGTTCTTGGTAGTTTCATACTAGGAGGAAAATGGTTATGCGTAGTTGTTTACTAAGGAGAATATATATATTTCATTCATTTATAAACGTTTTCTTTATGGATATACACTAGTTTTAAATGAATTGACATTGACAACCACAGATTATGGACACGGAAAGATGGACCAACATACATTGGATTGCAATTCAGGATCACGTGTGATACACCTTTTATTTTATTTATTTATATTCGACTGAAAATTGTGTATCAAGGTCATGCAAGATTGACAAAGAGGGCAATCCTATACTATTGATTTTTTAGTTTCGTAATCAAAATTCCCTAACAACCCATATTAAGGACTTCCTATCACATCATTAACTAGCAATTAAAATGTGATATTCTTAGACAGCCATATATTTGACTAAACTCTTAATTGATTCCACTTTCTAATAATATTTGTCAACATCACTTTACCATGTAGAAAATAATAGTGAAAATAGCCGAGTTGACTACATACAAATGGATATTATTGGCCAACAATATTTCTTGGCACCTAAATACTAAGAACTCTTAGGAGCAATGTGAGATTACAGTGAGATTTGTATAATGGACCTAAAAGAGTGAGCAAATTTTTAAAAAATGAATTTCATGACACTAGTAGAGGATTAAGAGGATAAAATAGTTTAAGCTATGAAATTAATCAATTATGTATTTTTTAACTTTATTTTTTTTAATATATTTTTAAAAAATTAATATATATTATTGCCGCTCCCAACCCTACGTTTCCTGCAAATTTGGGCGAAGCTTCTAGCCGTATCGGATACTCGTGTCCGCGTACCCGACGTATCCGCGTTCCAGAAACTTGTGCAACATAGGCTGGATATTATTGGCCAACAATATTTCTTGATGTCCACAGTTTTGTCCAATATTTCTCGATCTGCATTCTCTCCTTGTGAGGCCATTTATGTATTCCCCTGCTACAGAACAATTTTACATGTGCACAAACATTCCAACATAAAACGTTATGATTATAACATAGTTTTCCATAATTTAGCGGAACTAGATGTTCCCAAAAGGCAACGGGATTGAAACCTATAGCTCTGATACCATATGTAACATACCCATACAACCTGCTAAACATGCATAAAAAAAAACCTTTCTCAGAAAGCATGGGCCATGAATATTCCTATAACATCCATTTTTAAGTTTAATTGTTGTTGTTAAAGTCAATCCACAACTAACAGGTCCTTCCCGCAACTAGAAAAGTCCTTTCTGCAACTAAAAAGGTCATTTTTTGCAACTAGAAAATCCCTTTCCACAATTCTACTTCCGCAATGCGGATTGCGGGTTGTGGAAACCACAAATTTCCACGGTTTAACTTTTCCCTTTATGCATTCCGCAATGCAGATTGCAGATAGCGAAAACTCTAATATTTTGTTAATTTTCCAATTTCCTTTCCGCATTCCACAATGCGAATTGTGGATTGCGGAACCGTCAAAGTTCCCAAATGAACTTACACAATTTTCCTTCCGCAAAACTTCTTCTGCACTGTTGATTCCTTGTGGAATTAACCCCGATCATCGATCTACTTTCAGATGTGGGTTGCATATTGTGGAACTGTCAAAGTTCTTAAAATAACTTCCGTAATTTTCCTTCTGCAAAACTTCTTTCACACCGTTGATTCTTGAGGAATCAACCCCGACAGTCGATCTTCTTTCACATGTGGGTTTCGAATTGCGGAATTGTCAAAGTTCCCAAATGAACTTCCACCATTTTCCTTTCACAAAACTTCATCCGCACCGTTGATTCTTTTGGAATCAACCCTGACCATCGAGCTTCTTTCAGACGTGGGTTGTGGATTACGGAACCATAAAAGTTCCCAAATGAACTTCCCCCATTTTCCTTCCGCAAAACTTCTTCCGCACCATCGATTCTTGCGGAATCAACCCCGACCGTCTATCTGGATTAGATGCGGGTTGTGGAATCCCATAATCCATTCCAAAGTTTTCCATTCCGCAATTCCGCTTCCGCAATGCAGATTGTGGAAGGCCCATTCTTATTCACAATTTGATCTCTTCGCAACTCCACTTCTGCAAATGCGGATTGTGGGTTGCGAAACAAACACTCAACTTAATAAATTTCTCTCCTTATAATTTTATATTGTTTTATTGTGTGTTTCCTTAGGTGAAATACAGGGATGATTCAACTTTGGTGGCCTTACATACTTAGGTCGAGTTCTTACTTAAGTCAAGTTCAACTTAGGAAGACATAGTGGAATCTAGTAGCTAGCTACCACACTCTCCTTCATAGACTTATCTTCATCCAATATATCAAAGCATTATACAGGGGCTCCTCTTCTCAGGAAGAGGATTATACTCAGTCAACACTTAGACTTCCTCTAGGGGTCCTTGCAACTGGTTACTAACCATAGACAGTAAAGGCATTCCAATAACCCTCCATAGAGAAGTATTCAACTCTATTATAAGACCATATGACCAAGGGGAAAATATCAGACCCCTTAGAGTAGAGCATGGATTTAAACCCTTAAAATCCATATGGACAAATAAATACACAAACTTTCATCAACAAACTTAAGGTAGTTATTTATCACTTCCTTCACATCCAAGCATACATTCTTACACATACAGACATTTCCTAAACTCGTTAATCAAGGAATTCATACCATAGACAGGTGACTCATCACAAAACCATACTACACCATTTAAGCTACCATTTATCAATGCAAGGCACAATCATTCCAATCAAAGTAAGAGTATACAACAACTCATAAGCAACATTTTCATCAATGAAACTAAAATTGGTATTTACCATTCTATGCACATTGAACACACATTTATATCTATACAAACATACTCTGAGCTTAATAGTTTTGTAGAAACAAAATCAAGTAATGAAACCTATCCTTAAAATGAGACGTAATGAAAGAGGAACAACCACGTTCCACCCAACTGTAGATTAGGCACAAATTTGCTCTATCCTCAATCACCCCGAGCTAAACTATGTGTGCCAAGAGCGGAGATAACTAACCTTAGTTCAAAACTTCCAGGAATGAATCACTTGCCTAACACTTACTCAAAGTGCTCACGCAGCAAGTATCCCTCTCAACTCTTGCCTAACACTTCACCGAGTGCTCACACAATAATAATTCATTCTTTCAACCGTTGCCTAACACTTCATAGAGTGCTCACGCTTCAATAATTCATTCTTTTCCTAGCATACTCAGCAGTGTCCTGCCTCATAACATATGCTCTTTTATATTTTGGTTTCCTAAGTGTTACTTTACGGCTACGGTCCATTCCCTAAGGTATCCCCGTCAACCACTGCATTCCTTGATTCTCCAGGGTTTTTCAATCTTATTTTGTAGTTACTGTCCATTCATCATTGAATCCTCGTCAATCATTGCACCCTGCTTCTCGTAGCTATGGTCCACTCACCATTTAATCCTTGTCAACCACTGCGTTCCCTAATTCTCCAGGGTTTTTCGGTCTTATTTTGCTGCTATGGTCCATTCGCCATTGGATCCTCATCAACCATTGCACCCTGGTTCCCGTAGCTATGGTCCATTCACCATTAAATCCTCATCAATCACTACGTCCTCCTCTCCAGGGTCTATTCGGAACCATTAAGGCCTTCTGGTGCCTGGTGTACTTCCCCGAGGTTTACTGCTCTACATCTCCCACTCTTGCATGCATAGTCTCCTCTTTAACATGGCTTGTCCCTTTCATTCATATTTCCATTAAAGGCAAAGAGTAGCAGTTACAAGTGTCCTTTAGGATCATTTGGGGAGACACCACAGTCAGCCAAACTCATCCAAAACATACATTCTAGAATTTACTATCCTCCAGGGACCGTTTTGGTAGACACCACAGTCATCCAAACTCATAAAAACATACAGTCTATAATGTATCATTACAGATAATGTTTCAAAACGTCCAGTCTAGAATTTAACATTACAAATAATGTTTATGAATCAGGGGATATTACAGCGGGTATGGTCGTAAAACAACTGGAGGAATCACTGGGGTCTGTGAAACATGTTATGCAAATCTTGGTGACCGTGAAACCACTTTTTTGGTGCCTTCCATAATTGGCATAGGAGATAGAATCTAAAGACCTAATGCTTGGAGATTGCTCGTACTGGAGACGGAAATGACCATACTCTGTGAAAAATAGCTTCGTCTCTTACAATTGTAGACAATCAATTCATTGCGAGCAATCGGGTGTAATGAAATGAAAAACTTCAGCGCGAAGATGATATACATTTAATCTGTCACTAAGTCGTTCATTCGCATGATCTTGCAATAAATGAAAAGGTGGTGGTGACTTCCGTCACATGGAACAGTATTTCTAATCATTACAAGGCAATTGCCAATTAAACCATCACTTCTCCTGTCAGTTCAACGGCAGTTAATGTGTTAATGGTGGAAGTGACCAAAAAGCACG
Source organism: Pseudotsuga menziesii (assembly GCA_001517045.1). NCBI lineage: Eukaryota > Viridiplantae > Streptophyta > Pinopsida > Pinales > Pinaceae > Pseudotsuga > Pseudotsuga menziesii. Next base: position 228,098 of record LPNX010951538.1, read on the forward strand.
TCGTTGAAATCTCCTATGTCTTCACATTAACTGCTAGCCATTTGTCAGTTGCGACCAAAATTCAGTGTGCAACATAAATTATAATCTTGTGACGAGCCTGCGACGCAACTCTTCTTCTACGACAAATAGACAGTATACGACACTTTTCTTCGTCTACGTCAGACATATAGTCTACAACACTTTTATTTTCTCGTGATAGACAGATAGTCTGCGACCAAACACTCATAAATTAGAAACAAAACACTCATAAATTTTTCAAAAATAACAACACTCATAAATTTACGACTTTTTGTATTTTTCTTTTCTCTTTTCTCTTTTCTATATTTTTTTTTGAATTATCAGATGACCAAATTGTGGCTATCTTGATAAGTCTTTAACTAACTTCCATTCACCCATCCCTTGAAAGGTGTACCATCTAACATCTGCAATTGTACTTCTCATCCTTCATTGATCTAAATGACAATATATGGTCCTAGACAATGTGTTCTAAGATTTTTAGGATGCTTAAAAAACTTACTATCGTATGGGAGAACAAGATCCCCAATGTGAAACTGCTTGTTCTTAATCTGTTGATAGTGCCAAGTTTTCTGTCACACCTTCTCAACATTTTGATGATATCCTCTGACAAACCTATCTTCTTCCAATTGTACAAGTTGCAACAATCTTTCTTTGATATACGCAACTTCAAGCATTTCAGTAATTGCAACTATTCTTAGACTGGGTGCAATATATTCCATCAGCATGACAACCTCTTGTCCATAAATCAGTCGAAATGGAGTTTGGCCTGACAACTTTTTACAGGTGGTGCGATATTCCCATAACACTGCAGGTATTTTGTCATTCCTTGATCACTTATTAAAATCTTTGGGCTTCCAAATTGAGTCACTACATTGTCAAACAAAAATCTGGTAGTGGTCACAGCAGTTCAATCCTTTACTAGTGTTCCTTCATCCCATCTAGTCAAGTAATCCTTTGGAGGGATAATTTATTGTGCACTTGTTCGTTTTCCTGGTGGATTAATAGGTTCGAAAAAATCAACAACCCATTTTTCAAATTCCTGTAAATCCAAACGAGGTATTAGCGGCATTTCATCTCATCGTGACAACTTTCTAATTCTTTGTAATATATCACAACTGCGACAATAATCTAGAGCATCTACATGCAAAGTAGGCCACCACAATCATGTTTTTAGTATCATTCGTATTATGGCTTTTCATGTATAATGGCCTCCTGCAACACCATCATGTGCTTCATTCAATATCATTGGTTGCTCATGCTCTAAAACACAACGACAAAGGATTTCATCTGGTCCCATTTTCTATAATTGTCTAGCGATCAACTAGAAATCTGAAACTCTTACAACTAATTGTTTCTTCTACGTTGTAGTGAATCTGGTTGGTGAATATCCCATACTCGAGAATTGTATAATATCTCTATAATGATCATCAAACATCTTGACTGTAAATAATTATGTATCAAGAAGACTATCGTCGAGATTATCAATTTCTTCTCCACTTTCTAGCCTCGACAAATGGTTTCGTCCTAAATTCAGTCGACCTGGATTAACAATAATTTCGAAATCAAATTCTTGGAAGAGAAGAAGCCATTGACAAATCTTGCCCCCCAACAGTGGCTTATTGACCAAATATTTCAACACATAATGGTCCATGTACATCTTTAAATGTCCTCCCAACAAATAGTTTCAAATATTTTGAAGCACATATATCATAGCTAAGCCTTCTCTTTCGACCATGGTATAGTTCTTCTCTGTTGTTGATAATTTTCAGCTAACAAAGGCAATAGGATGATCCATATACTCGTCGTCTAGCTGCCTAAGTACAACATCGAGTGCGACATATGATGCATCGACATGTACATGAAACTCTTACTTCTAGTCTGGAGAAATTAGTATCGGTGTTGTAACCATCTTATTCTTCAGTACATCCAGACTCTCGTGGTATTGTTCACTCCACTGAAACTTAACATCCTTCTTCAATAATTTCTCCAAGGGGGCAGTCACCTCTTTGTAGCCTATATAATATTTCGATAGTACCCTGCATGTCCCTTTCATGTAGTGGGTCCGCAATCTTTCCAATAGTTTCATCATCCCAATAATACTCAATATTGAAAAATTTTGGATTCTCTGGAGAGACAATGTTTACATTCTTTATCTTCAACGGAATACAAAAAAATTGCTTAAGACACCTAATCCTTCCACCGCACAAGTACCTTCAAACTTGGGAATATTTATGTCATGGGGATCATCATCATTAGGTTATCCTATTACATTATAGCACTCCAACCAATGTTGGACTGTCAAGCTCCTCTGAAAAAAAATTGTCGTCGATATAGGAATATCTTCAAATATCTTATTCTTAATTATTTGTAGAGCAGCATCAATTGAAGGGTGATCATCATCAAATTCAAATGTATGGGTGAAACTGAGAGATAATTCTTCCCATTCTGCTATTCCATGTCGTAGCTTAATCGATGTTTCTCAATTCCTTATTATAATATCAAATGTTTGTACAAACTAATGGACCCATTCATGTCACGGACATGCCTCCCATGTCACACGACAATGCTCAATGTGCTCGACAGGACTAGTCAGTCATGTGTATTTCTGACCAGTGTACATCATCTTCTCTCTAAATTGGACTTCCATCAATCTATGACATTGGGACCATTTTGAGATAGATTGTTTATGCGGGACCCGCCATCTAGAATATGTAGGCTTCAATGCAAAGTCCAAAGCTAACAGGCGTTGTGGTTTTGTTACTTTTTCTTCAAATTCATTCAGAAAAGATTATAGGTTACGCAAATCCTCATAGGTAGGTAGATAACATACCTTTATATCTACCTATCACATGGATTTTGTAGTTCTTGCGCATCTTATGATTAACACTTCATGCAATTGGTTCTGCCAGTTTTCCAACGCTTCTCTAGAATCTGATGTGCAGGACTAACACTTCGCCAGCTAAGTTTTTCGTTGATCGTTGGGTTCAAAAAATAATCCATTGTAGAGGTAATATTGTATATATGGTCCAAGTTTCCATTCCTTCCTTCATTATTTACCTGCTTGACATACCTCTGTCCTTCCAGAGGGTCAAGTGGTGCGACCACCCTAGTTTTTCATCTTCAAACGTTAATATCCTGTTTTTGAAATTGATAATAGTTTGGTTATCAATGGCCCAATCGATCTCCAGGTGTGCAGGATACAGATTCATGTCATCAACAATGTCTATTACTTCAAAGTCTGCATAAGTCTTGAGTCCTTATATCTAGACTGGAACCTGTGTCAGTCGACCAATAGGAAACACCTTCGACTGATTGTCTAATCTTAGCTAGACATGAGACCATACTACTCTTGGCTTTCCCATACTTCCCCAGGTTTTTCTAGTAAGAGTGTTAACATCAGATCCCAGGTCTAAAATAAAATAATCCATATCATAATCTCCTATCTGGGAATTCATTCTGAGTTCTCAACCAGTTTTCAATATTTTCTCAGTGTGGTTAACCCTCCTTTCTGGTCGCACGTTTTCTTCAGGTTCTTCTATTAAGGTTGACAGTTCTGCTACAACATCTCTATTTGTTATTAATGTTGGACAACTCTTAAAGAATTCCTTCAGTTTACTAAGCTTTGTTGTTGGTTTCGTTTGAAATAATTGTTCGAATATTTGAGGCATATCCAATATTGGACCTTCGCTTTGTACAAAAGCAGAAGTTGACGCTTGTTTTTTGTCGACGAACTCATGTCGAGCGTCGAAGAATATCTAATTTTCTTTTTGGACATAGAATAGTGTTTTCTTTTGTGGTTCCATTCACACTCTCGGTTGTCCATATGGTGCTTCTTGATCTGCTCCCACCGCAACACCTCCTCTTGTTACCATAGCAATATTTCGTTCTCGCGATTCAGCAGAAATATTCTAGATGTTTGGATTAGCGTTCTGCGGTGGGTTCTAGTTTCCCATATTTTTAGCGTACCACTTCGCAATAAATTGAGGACATTCTTCGATAGTATGATCCAGTGCTTTACAGTACGAACAACTCAACGTCGAATTTGTGCATTCTCTAGCAAAGTGTTCAGGTTGTCCACAATTATAACATATAACTTGGCCTCTTCCGTGACCAAATCCTCCTCCTCAGCCTCAGCCTCTGAAAATTCCACCCCCTTGGGTTGAGGGTATTATGCTTGAGTGTACTGAGCCTGAGCATATTGATCATGAGCTTACCCAGCTTGCATATGGTCATCACTCTTCATCAGGTAGGTGTCGAGTGTCTTTTTCTGCAGTAGCTAGTATGCTCTTCAGTCTTTCTCATCATGTCCTATTGATTGATATAATTTATGAAATATACTTGTTGGTGCACTTACTATATTTTGTAAGCATAGGCATTCCTCCGACCGATGTCCTCGATTCTGACAAATTCAACACCACAACATTCCTTGATATTCATTTGATTCAACGCTCCTAATGCAACATAATTAAGAAATCTCAGACATGAAACATGGTGTCCCTTGGTTCTACATCAGAAACAACAGAGTTATTCTTGTTTTTCCTTCCCCTTCTTGATATCTTGTAGCTGCAATGTAAGATTGGCGAGCTGTGACTATATCTGCATCATTCCTGCACCTGTTTCTTCGACCTGTGAGGCTTCCAACTTCATGGCGAGCTCAAGAGCCTCACTCTGTGATACAATCTCTTGTTTCATTAATGAGATATATATGTGCGGTAGCATCGCCGCAAAGAACCATTATTTATGTTAGATGTCCGACATATGAAATATTACTTTAGCCATCAAGGTTTTGAATCTTTGGTCGAAGTCCCAAACAGACTCCGTAGGCAATTGTTTAATCTCTTTCAACTCTGTGTAATGCACTCCAACTTAGATTTCAGTTTCTTAAACTCATCTATCAATCATATATGGATTTGATCCAATGTATTATGAGGGATTCTTGTAGGAGCTACAAAGAATTTCATGTACCAGTCAAGTGCATGACCTCTAAGGGTCGCGATCATCTAGGATTTCTTTATGGACTCATCTTGGACCTGTCACACGGTCCATACGGCTTCACATAGAGGGTCCTCTAACCCATTCCCATTAAATATTGGTAACTTTATATCGTTTCCATCCATTCTTTTTGTTCTTGGTACTGCTGAATTAAAAATTCCACTAATGGGAGTTCCCTGACTGTTATTCCCACTATTATTGTTAGTCTGATTAGCAAAACCATTGGGTGAGGTGTTTCTAGATCTTACCTCAGGTGATGTACACAAGGTCACGGGTATGTCATAGTCTTGATTTGGATCCGGTGCTTCTTATTTTTCAACTTCTTCGATTATTAGTTGGTACTCCTCTGCTTCATCGCAGGATCCTCCATCAAGGTGTGATGCCAATTCATAGTCCTCTCCTCCGATCGCACTACAAATTCCTCTTCTTATCATAGTCCTTCTTCTCTTTCCCAACTGAAATCTTCTTCCACTCCTTAGGCATCCACCTTCTAGTTCAGTCTCGCTATTACTAGAAAACATCTCATTTTATCCCAATCCATTCTGCTCACAATATTCCTTGTGACATATCCCGTATTTGCACGCACACAGATTTACACGTTAGACTCCATTCTCAGGATCCCTTTCTCATACACCAACATCTTGATCCACAGTTTCAAAGATTTAGATATCGACCTCGCGGTCATTGGAAAAAATCCTTTTCTAATTCACTATATGACTTTATCATGTCGACTGTAATTTCTATGATATATCCTTCCAAAATACTATCGAACCAAAAGTCGAAAGCCCTAAATATAGGATTGCTCACTCTTTTCAGCCACTAGATCAACTGAGGACTCCACTCTGTCGATTCTATGCCTTGGTAAATTTTCTTCTAGGTTACTAACTTCAATAACAACTTATGCAATATGATAGGAAATTCGCTAAAGAAAATTTCATGATTGTCTGTGTAAAGGTATCGTTCCAACCATTTAGTCGGCCTTAGTCGTGATCCTTCACTTTCCTCCCATTCAACCTCTAGTGCTTTATAATCAACCCAATCTTAAATTTCCAGCTACATTGGGTGCCAAAACATATCCTCGTTAGAATGATTCATGGTCCTGACAACGAAACCATTTGTTGGCTTACTTTCGGTCGACCCAGGTTCAAATCCTTTGTTTGTCAACAAAATCCAAGATCTCGGCCTGACAGAGGAGAAATCCGTCAGCAACACCTGTGTCGCAGTTGAAGTCTCACCTGAGATATCTTATGGGGACTTGATCCATGAGGATATTGGTGGCCACCCACCTATTCCTCTTGGACCCCCACCACTGTTTCTTTCAGTTTTCCAATTGCCTTAATTGTCGCACAATTTACTATTTTTGGCAGTTTTCGGGTCCTAAACTTCTGGAGCCATTTTGAGGCCCTATACGACGTTTTTTTGGCATCGAAAGGTTGGGAAAATATGAGTCCATTCTAGACTTCATATTTGCCATTAATGGATGTAGTCCTTAAATAGATCTTTCTAACGATGTATCATGCGCATCAAACGGAGGTAGTATGCTAAAGTTACGACCCCGGGAAATTGATGTACCAAGTTACCCAACGGGGCCCACATTAAGGTGTTTCACCTCCTAGGGTTAGGTTTTTGGATGTGTAGGGTTTCCATTGTTTCTCAATAATATATAGGCCTTTGAGCCTCGTTGTAACAGAGAGTTCGGAGGCATGTAGCCACCACATCTCTTCTCAGAGATAAGCTACCAGCACTCTAGCTAGTTTATTTCCATTATGTATGTAAACAAGTTTCAGTTATTGATTAATGAAATGAAGTGTTATTTCTGTTGCATATTTGTTTCCATGGTTATTTGTGTATTCTGTTGCGTTCCTGCATAAATCCAAATCAGTGGTATCAGAGCAATCTGCTCTTTCTCGATCCTTCTTTGCATCTCCCCAACGAGGGTGGGGTATAAAGAGTTAGGGCTCGATCTGGTTGAACCTTTGCAAGATCAACCTTGCAAATCCCAACAACCACCCATGGGGGATGAAAAGAAAGATGAGGGCGCAGAATATCCTATCAAAATGTTGCTCGAGGAGGCCGTTGAAAAACAAAGGAACGCAATGATGGATAACTTCGCCCAGATCCTTCAACGACTTCCCACTGGCGACGCATCTGCGTCTAGCAGCCACTTTGGAGGTGCAACCCCTTTTAAGGTACAAGTAAACTTCGACATTCCCATATTTGATGGTTGAATAGATACAGATGCTGTAGATAAATGGTTGAATCTATTAGAAGTATATTTCTCGGTTCATGACTTTTCTGACAGGGCAAAGATTACTTTTTCTCTACTCAAAGCCACCCCCCATGTCAAGGACTAGTGGGAAACCTACTCTGAGAGAAAGGATGAGGAGGAACCCTCTCTGTTCTTAGTCGTACCCACTTGGAATTCTTTCTGAGATGCCATAAAGGGACAATACTATCCCGTGGGGAGCTATGAGGACAAGTACATCCAAAGGACTACGTTGCGGTAGCAAAGAGATCAATATGTGCATGAGCTAACGAATCTATTCCATACCCTACGCACCAAGTTGGGTATCAAAGATTCCAAGAAACATTTGGTGCTGAAGTACCGCAGTTATCTGCACAGATACATTCAGGAGGAAATGGAGTTCCTTGACATCTCCTCGCTTGGTAGGACATATCGGTATGCCGCCAAAATTGAGCAAAAATTCAAACAGAAAAAGCGAGACTTTGGATCTGCGAATCAGAAGCAAGGGAAAGGTGTCCCCAAACCACAGAACCAAGGACACAGCCAAGGCATGGCGACTCAAGAAAACTTTCCAAATCCGCAAGCAAAGAGCAACACTGCAAAGTCGAAGAAGGAAGCAGGAAAGTGGTGCGAGTTCCATAAGAGCTCCACTCACAACACAAGTGAGTGTCGGGCTAAGCAGTCACTGGTGGCTGAGATAAAGGCTTCTGAATCAGATGCATACTCTGACACTGAATCTGAACCCAAGAAAGGGAATGACAAAGGGAAGAAGATTATCGATGCAGAGCCCAACGCCACCATTGCCACCATGAAGATCCAAAAGGAAGAACCAGAAGATTCAGAGGAGGAGAAGCGTCTTTTCCACTCCCAGAGGTGGGTAAAGGGTTCCCTGCTACAGTTCATCCTCTACAGTGGGAGCCAAAAGAACCTGATTTCCGTAGAGGTCGTGAAGCGGTTGGGTTTTCCGACCACAGCACACTCACAGCTGTACACCATCGGGTGGCTTCATCAAGGATGAGATCTTCGCGTCAGCCAGTAGTGCCACCTTCCCTATAGCATCAAGTCCTTCACCGATGAGGTATTATGTGATATTTCTCCTCTTGATGTTTGTGATGTATTATTAGGTCAACCATACTTATGGAAGCGACATGTTGTTTATGAGTCCCGGCCTCACGTTGTTATTATTACATTGGGAAATAATTTGTACAAGATACCATAGGTACCACCCCCTCCCGCTATCTCTTTGGTTACTGCAAAACAATGCAGTAAGCTCATTTCCAAAACCGGGAAGTTTGTTTTCTTGATGATCTGCCCTTAGGGAAAGAAGAAGATCATGGCCACAACCTCTAGACAGGGCCCCTTCGCACGACAACAACAAATGGACAAGGTCGTGGAGGAATACCGGGACATATTCACCTCACCCACCGAGGTGCCTCTCCACTGTCAGGTCAAGCGCCCCATCGATCTGAACCCAGGTGCGTCGCTGCCCAATGGACCGATCTATTGTCGCTCTGTTTTGGAGAATGATGAAATCAAGAGGAAAATTCAAGAGCTGCTGCAGAAGGGTCACATCCGGCCAAGTTCATCGCCCTGTGGGAGCCCGATTGTGTTGGTACAGAAAAATGATGGGACTTGGAGACTCTATATTGACTATCGGGTGCTGAACAAGATCACTGTCCGGAATAGGTACCCGATTCCACGGATTGATGACCTCCTGGACTAGCTTAAAGGGGAAAAATATTTTAGCAAGATCGACTTAAAGTTCGGGTATCACCAGGTACCAATCGAGCCGACCGATGTGTGGAAGACTACCTTCAAAGCCAAGGAGGGCCTTTTCAAATGGTTGGTCATGCCTTTCGGGCTGACGAATACTCCTGCAGCCTTCATGAGACTGATGGACGACATCTTATAGCCATTCACCAACTCATTTGTAGTAGTGTACTTGGATGACATCCTGATCTTCAGCTAGACTTGGGAAGAGCACCTCCACCACATCCGACAGGTCCTCCAAACATTGCAGCAGCACAAGTTGTGTGCCAATTTGGACAAGTGCACTTTTGGCATGACCCAGGTTCAGTATCTCGGATACATTATTGATGACTGTGGGGTACATGTGGATCCAACCAAGATCCAAGTCATTTGGGATTGGCCAGCCCCAACTACTCTAATAGAGCTTCGCAGCTTTTTGGGCCTTGCTAATTTCTACCGCAGGTTCGTGTTGGGATTCTCTCATATCACTTGGCCCTTGAGTCAAGTCACCAAGGGAGGAGCGAAAGCAAAATTCTTTTGGTCAGAAACTCAGCAGAAGGCATTTGCAGAATTGAAACATCGCCTATGTTGTGCCCTAGTGCTCACATTACCAGACTTGCAACAACCATTTGAGATCGAGACAGATGCCTCTGACTATGCTATTGGGGCAGTCCTTACTCAACAAGGGCATCCAGTAGCATATCACAGTGAGACACTGTCAGACACAGTCCGCAAATATCCCACTTATGACAAAGAGATGTATTCCATTGTACAGGCTTGCCGGCAATGGAAGCATTACATTTTGGGGAAGGAGACGATCATCCACACAGACCACCAAACCCCTGTAGTTCATGCAGACACAAGGGAAGTTACAAAATGATCTCCATCAGAAGTGGTCCACATATCTACAACAGTTTCATTTGAACATCAAGTACAAGAAGGGAAGCACCAATAATGTTGCAGACTGCCTCAGTCGACCACTAATCATGGCGATAACGACTGTGCTCAACTCTTGTGGGTATGAGACTTCTGATTGGCTGCTTCTCTACAAGAGCGATCCAGAATTCAGTCACACATACCAGATGCTCTTGGAGGGAAACCAAGTTCCACAATTTCACCTCCAGGATGTACTACTACATCACATGGGACACCTTTGTGTTCCTTCAAGCGAGCGTGCCAAGATGATTTGGGAAGCGCACTACAGTCGGGTCGTTGGGAATTTCGGGGTCAAGAAAACAGTGGCAGTACTGCAGAAGTATTTCTATTGGCCGAACCTTCGGCATTTCTATTGGTCGAACCTTCGGCAGGACGTTAGGAAGTACATCCGATCCTGCACTGCTTGCGCCATTGCCAAACCATCCATTAAGAAGCAAGGCCTCTATACTCTGTTGCCTACCCCTAGTCGACATTGGGAATCCATCTCCATGGATTACATGTCAGGCCTTCCTTCTACTAAGCATGGCAACGAATGTGTGTTTGTGGTCATTGACAGATTCTCCAAGATAGCCATAATGGCGACCTACAAGAAGAATATCACAACAGAAGCCACTACTAAACTCTTCTTTGAACAAGTGTGGGTACACTTTGGTATCCCACAGTCTATAATCTCAGACTGGGATAGCAGGTTCCTTAGTACATTCTGGTCTAGCCTATGGTCAATGCTAGACACCAAGCTCACAAAGTCCACATCTTTCCATCCCCAGACTGATGGCCAGACAGAGGTCGTCAATAGGATGATCGTACGCATTTTCACATGTACAACTCAAAGCATCCATGCACATGGGATGAGAGCCTCCCCTATGTACAACACAACTATAACCAGGCCCTCCATAGCTCAACCAACCACAGCCCCTTTCAGGTGGGCTTGGGATTCCAGCCACTATGTCCCATTGACGTAGCCATGCCATTTGCAGCTACTCAGGCTGATTTAGCTCATATCCAATCTGAAGTTTCCAAGGCAAACAGCTTCATTGAGCGCATTCAGCATGCTCACCAACAGGTTCATGACATATTGGACAGATCCAATGCTCAGTACAAGCAGCGACATGATCAGCATCAGGTGCAACACAACTTCCAGGTGGGCGACAAAGTGTGGCTACATTTACAGAAGGAGCGCCTCCCTGGACCCCACCGCAAGCTTCACCCACTCCAATATGGGCCATACACCATCACCAAGGCTATCGGGGACAATGACTTCAAGCTCAGTATTCCACCATTCCTTGGTCTGCACCCAGTGTTCAATGTGGACCGCCTTCGGCCCTACTTTCCACCTCTACTGGACACATCAGACATGGCAGAACAACTCACACCAACAGAGTTAAACCCTGACTGCATGGAACAAGCCACAAATGATCAGATTATGGACACACAGATCAAGAACACTCGCCAGCAGAAGATCCAGCTATATCGAGTTGTCAAAGCAGGCCAACTCCTTCACTAGGGAAAGTGGCTCACTCGAGACCAAGTTCAACAAAAGTTTCCTCATCTCATGGAGGAACTCAATGCAATGGGGACCATTGCTTCCTAAGGGAGGAGGAATGATCCAGGAGGATATTGGTGGCCACCCACCTATTCCTCTTGGACCCCCACCACTGTTTCTTTCAATTTTTCAGTTTCCTTAATTGTAGCACAATTTACTATTTTTGGCAGTTTTCGGGTCCTAAACTTTCGGAACCGTTTTGAGACCCTAAATGACGATTTTTTTGGCATCGAATGGTCGGGAAAATATGAGTCCATTCCAGACTCAATATTTACAATTTATGGATGTAGTCCTTAAACAGATCTTTCTAACGATGTATCATGTGCGTCAAACAGAGGTAGTATGCTAAAGTTACGACCCCGGGAAATTGATGTGCCAAGTTACCCAATGGGGCCCACATTAAGGTGTTTCACCTCCTAGGGTTAGTTTTTGGGATGTGTAGGGTTTCCATTGTTTCTCAATAATATATAGGCCTTCGAGCCTCATTGTAAAAGAGAGTTCGGAGGCATGTAGCCGCCACATCTCTTCTCAGAGATAAGTTACCAGCACTCTAGCTAGTTTATTTCCATTCTGTATGTAAACAAGTTTCAGTTATTGATTAATGAAATGAAGTGTTATTTCTGTTGCATATTTGTTTCCATGGTTATTTGTGTATTCTGTTGCGTTCCTGCATAAATTCGGATCAGGACTACTAGAACTTGGTTCCTACAGTTATGATGAGGATTTCCTCCTTACATCAAGACCAAGTCACTCAATCGAAACCGAGAATTAAACCTCTGCCTCATTCATTCCATCTATTGATCTGTCAACATATATAACAGAATATAACATAAAGAATTAACATATATTAAATAACATTCTATATGATCATGTGAATAGATGTGTGACACATATGTGTAAGTTCTTTTCACAACAGATTATGGTCAACATATTTAGATAAACTCATTCACAACAATTATGCGTTCGACATAAATATAAATATCAGACACTCACAGAAACAATATATGACATGGAAACCCATCTGGGAAAAACCATAAAGGTGCTCTTCATATGGCATGAAAATTGGTTTGGCACCTTTGGTCTGTGCACTCAGCTTCCACACTCTTCTTTATATATTCGTTACAATTCATACATTTTCTCTCGTCTCATGCTCTCTGGTTTTGGTCTCTCTCTCTCTCTCTTTCTCTATATAGTTGATATGCACACAACTTGGATCGATCCTCTCCTTGCCTCTGATTAATCAACCCGTACACAACTTGGGTTGGTGCTTTTGTAAGATTTTTTTCTTTTACACTTCTTGATTTCAACCATTGACTAACTCTCACAGGATGTATTTCTATTTTAATACATTTAGCTACATCTAAAAATAGGCACTATTGTCCTAAATACAATTATGATTTATTACTAAAATCAAGCTTTTAGTCTAACTAACTATTTTCCCAAAATAAGTCAAACTCTAACTTCCGACTTACTTTATTCCACTTTGTCATGGATCCTTCCATTTCAACTTCTTCCATCACAACTTTGCTCGTCTTACGACCAGGATCTTCATCTTCCCAAGTATAATTATGTCTAACATTTCCTAGGGACAACAAAAACCTAAATGAAGTACCACATAAAACCAAGTAAAGCCTTAGGAGAACATTAAATAATAATTTAATAAGTAACCTAGAGGCCTTCCTTCCCCCAAACATTCCATCATTTGATTCATGATTGTATCCCTCTTCCGCTCCCTTCGATTAATGACATAGTGTCTCCTCTATGATAGCATGGTGATTCATTCTAACTATTGTGCTACAAATGGAATACTGTGTATTAATTAAATTCTACTAGACTTATAACTAACATGAACTAGTTAAAACTTTGAGGTAACTTATACTTTCCAAATAATGATAGTATTGCTTGAGAAATCATCAATCTACATACCCATACGATAACACCTAATTATACCTTGTATAGGGTGTTAGGGATGAGAGTTGAGGGCATGCATGAGGTTTGCCCCTTTAGTTCACATGTGGTAGGGGATGCACATTATGATAGTGTGCGTGAAGAGAAGGGGAAAGATAAGGTAGGTGACCTTCATTCATCCCCTTAGTGTATATATCAAAATCAAATTAAATCCCCTCCATGCAATCATGATAACTTGGCGTCGACGATCCATTATTAGCTTCAAATTTGTGGTTTCAAAGATGAATACTAGGAAAGGTCATCTAAAGGATCTACATGAAAGGTATGTTCTAGATTTTTATTGTTGGTGACTAATGTACCTTCTTCTTTCTAGTTTAGGAAATGCCTTTGATGGTTCAGGCTTTAGTAGCATTGTGCAAAGCCTTTAAAAACTTTATTTTGGTGCGGTCCATGCTCTAAGCATGAATGAAGCTAGGTACTTAATTTGCGTACAATGTTAGAGGTTCATAAGGTCTAGGGAAGTACAGTGGCTTTGTTGGCAAAAGGAGGTGAACCCCTTTTCACTGAGTTTGAGGTTTGCAGTGACTAGTGGGAGATTAGATCTACAACTACTAAAGGATAGTTTCACGGTTCCTTCCAGTTCTTTGCTCTATGTGTGAGGAAGGAACAAAACTAGTATTCAAGAATGGATGACCAACATAATAAAACATTGATGACCAAGGGAGATAACAAATCTTGGCCCATCAAGAGTGGAAGTCCTCGGGATTGCGATAACTCCAGCAAAGGAAACCCTTCCAATAGTCCTACCAAGGTAGAGAAGGAAGTGAAGGAGGCTGAAATGTGTTATTATCAGAGATTCACTTCGAAATCAAAATGAGTGTTGAAAGAATAAAGAAGGTTAGGGAGACACATGTTTGTAGGCTATTGATGTTGAATTGATGGATTTGAAGCCACATATCGGTTTCTCATACAGTAGAGACACCAAATCCTTTATGCATAGTGATATTCATAGGCACACTAATTCAATCATTGCCCAAGTGATATAAGAGTAGGGAATTTAACAAAGCATCATACTGGATACTCTGGGCCATTAACATAAATCCACAATGGGTAAATTATACTACTTGGATAAGAAATATGAGTCCTTGATTAATCTTTTGTGGGATATGGAAGTAGTTGGACAAGCTCATGACTAAGAGAACTAGTCCCTAGGCACAAAATCCCTTATCAGTACTAATCCTCCTCTTATTTATATGGACTCAATCTATGAGACCAAGGACTAGGTGCCTCTTTGATTATTTCTAGCCCTATTTAAAATTTCTCTATTATGCCAAATATCAGTAACAATAATTACTTTGATAGGCTAAAGAACAAAATGTTGGTTTGATATTTTTTGGCTAAGAAGAAATAAATATAATTTTTGTATAAACATAACCACAACTCTGATAATAGATAATCCTCTGAATTATATGAACAAATTTGGAAATTTTGAGCTTTATCATAGGTATAATCAATAAACAAAATCATAGTGAGCATGGAAGGCATGCAATTTTTTGTACCATTATTAATATTTGAGTAGTTAATCTTACCCCCCTTCCCAAAAAAAAAGAGACCAATTAATTTTATCTATGTAACTACCTCGTGATATTTTGATAAATACATTATTAATACATAAAAGTACACAAGGTTTAAATCCTCAATCCACATGTGCATAATGTAACACCCAATTTTAATTTGATGCTTGATCCTAAAATGCATCTAAACAAATAATGGTTGTATTATTGAATACATGCAGTAAAGAATTTCGACAATGTATCAAAGTTATACTACTTTAAACATAATGCAAATTTTGTAAATGTGAATAAGAAAAGGGAGAGAGAAAGAAAAAAATTAGGAGAAAAAAAGTAAAAGATGGAATGGGAAATGAAAAGCCATGGTTGTTGGCTTTCCCATTACCCACCATTTCTCCTATATGTTCTCTCGATTAGAACATCAAAGGGCCTTTTTTTCCTATGGCTAGCCAAAGGAGGAGAGTGCCATGGAGCCCAAAGATGTTTTGTAATCCAAAGAATACCGAAATAAAATAATGAACAATCATTGAATGTTGATTTTCTTGTTTGGGTTTCCAGGGTAAATAATGTGTTTTGAGCATCTTTGTTGAATATGTGATTTATTCTTGCATTGATTTTAAATGCTATCTTAATTAAGAGCTCATAGTGATATTAATGGTTGTTAACTAGTGAAGAGATTGAATGAACCACGGAGTTGTGAGTAGAATAGAGTAATGTTGCATTTTGCTCCTTGGTTTTATTGAGCTAGAGAGTTCTAACAACTAGTAAATCTCATCCATTGGATGCCTATTTGATCTCAGAGATCAATGGACCAGATTAAAGAGTTATTGCATTTGTGTAAGAGTTTCTAAATGGCTAGTTTCTCACCCGTGGAATTCGAAAAACTCAGAAAACATTTGTAAACATTGTTGGGGTGTTTTTCTACTTGCCTGGGTGGATTTACACTTTCCTAGGGCATTTCCAGAGTTGTATGGATGAACTTATTGCTATTGGGGCATTTTTCTACTTGTCTGGGCAAATTTACACTTGCCTGGGGCATTTTTACAGTTGTTGGGACAAATTTATTGTTGTTGGGACGGTTTTACACTTGCTTGAGAGAATTTACACTTACATGGATGAATTTATACTTGCTTGGGGCGTTTCTACATTTGCTTGGATGAACTTATTGTTGTTGGGGCATTTTTACACTTTCGTAGGGCATTTATATCATTGTTTGGTGAATGAAGAAGTGTCTGAATCATTTTTAATCACTGTTGAGTGAATTTAGAAGTGCATGGTGGGTTATTTATCAACAACTGGACATTTTTAACAGTGTTGGGTAATTTTTTGGGTTGTCTTGATTGCCTACCTGGAAATAGGAGTGGATAGGAGGTCAATCTTGAATCAAGGTCTCTATATAAGGTTCAAAACAATCTACAAGAGTGCTTTTGTACACAAGTTCTGTGTTGGTGAGTGGAGTGAGCTATAAGTTTATTGATTACGAATCATAAGGTATCAGAGCGATTGTATCCTTGACCGTGACACAAATATCAAATCATAAGATATCAAAACGGTTGTATCCTTAACCATGACACAACTACCAGTATTTGGAGAAGAAAGAAGACTTCATCATGGGAAAATCATTGAAGAGAGAGAAGCTACAAGAGCTCCAATAATTCAATAGGTAGATCCAAGAAGAAAGCATGTATTGGAGAGAGAGCGAAGGAACTGGAAAAATAACTTTCCACACACCAAAACTTTGAAGAGAACATTGCAAACCTTAGCATGAGTAAAGAAAACAAAGAGAGGTTGGAATATTTGAAACCCACAAATTCTCAACTTCAAGAAAAGAATTGACACTTGAAGGAGAAACTTCAAATGTTCAACAAGAGGATGAAAGAGATGGAAAAGCAACTCAAGACATCTTCCAAATTGTTTCCACTACTAAAGAAGAAGTTTTACGAACA
This sequence comes from Pseudotsuga menziesii, assembly GCA_001517045.1. NCBI lineage: Eukaryota > Viridiplantae > Streptophyta > Pinopsida > Pinales > Pinaceae > Pseudotsuga > Pseudotsuga menziesii. The sequence continues at coordinate 245,006 of LPNX010951538.1, forward strand.
CCAAGACACCCTCACTGCGGCCATGACAGATTGGGACAAGCATAGAGTGCAACTTATACAACCTGGTGAGAAGGTTATTCAGTTGGATAGTTGGCAAGAAGACATGCTTACTCAAATGATGGCACAAGTGCAACAAGATTTGGTAGAGAAGGAGGAAGCCTTGACAAAACTACAAGCAGTTGTCAAAGAGCACCATGAAGCAAAGCCACCTTCCATTACCACCGTCGAAGATAGTTCTTCTTCCATAAACATTTCTCAAGATTAGATTGGTGAATTTAAAAAGCATACCAAAATCATTGGTTCAAAATTGTTAAAGAGGATGGGATATGATGAACATGGGTTAGGCAAGTGCAACCAATGCATGTTGAGCCGCATTATAGCTACACCATGGGCCAAGCATGAACTCCTAGGATTCTATGGAAGAATGGAAATTCTATGAAGACCATGTTTGTGAAAGCATAAGATAGGACATAGTTGGATAACTCATCAAAGGTAGGAGTAGTGAATTAATGTATCATCTCACTACCTCCTCAACCTTATTGTGACCAATTACAAAGGAGAAGCAATGAAGGAAGATAAAATACACATCCTGCACTATCACTTAGAAGAAGTGACAAGCATGTCGTCTAGGACAAGAAGAAGAAAGGCCATAGAGCTGTTAGTTGTTGGTATTCAAAAGCATGTTCATTTTGTGGAAATGAAGACCGTTATGTGGCTTCTTGTTGGAAGAAGCAATCAATGTGCAAGGATCCATATTACTTCCAATGGAAGGTTGACAAGCAGACATATCTGAACCATCAATAAACTTATGGACCAATGGAAAAGACAAGCAATCCAAACAGTCCAACAAAATTTAAGAAATTTTCCACCATTGCAAGATGAGTGGACATTACGAAGTAAAGTGTTGGAGGATTCATCCAAAGCTTCACCCCACCTATTGTGAAACCAATAAAAAAGAATGGAGAGTGAAGATGAGAAGTGATGAAGAGATGCCTACATCTATAGCCCAAAGAGGGATAGCCACTCAGGAGGACACTGAAACTAGCAAAACAAACAACAAAATGATGCCAAGGGAAACCATATTCCAATGGTTGTTTTAGATCTTACACCCAAAGAATCCACTTTGGAAGATGGGCCAAAGATTGGTGCATGGACATAAATGAATTTGGGGTTCCTTTGAACTCCATGACAGCAGAAAAAGAAACCATGGATGAGTATGTTTTATGGTTCAAGGAATATCTAATTGTGTTTTGAGAGTGTGGAGCAACAACTATGTTATTGTGTAGAATGTTTGGTTTGGCACTGAATGGTGGTGGTACAACACCATAGTCTACTGATAATTGTCACTTGAAGCCATGCGTGTGTAGGTTTCGGCACATGAAGAAGGTTAGATTTCTACACACCCAGAAGGTCATTCGTTTGACATCGTTAAAGAGACAAAGTGTTGATTAACACCTACCAACAACATAGAGTTTCTTCCATTATGAGAAGTAATTCATTCTAACAGCAGAGAATTGTTTCCATGAAAATAAACAAATGATTTTAGCAGTGAAAAGATCATTGCCTAAACTGTTGTTTAACTCATTCAAGACTAGTTGAAGATGATTGGTCAGCATTGAATTGTTCCATGCTAAGGAGCAATTGATCCTAGATAAAGAGGGCAACCCACACTTCATTTTGTGATGGCATATGCTCATTGGGATCTCATTGTTGAATATTTGTTGCATACACTTAATAGTGAACCAAAGAAGACAAGAATTTGACTTGGCTTAATTGATTGCCATGATGGACCACTTTTAGAGACATAGAATGCAAGAGACTTGCATGTTGAGGATGGGAGTGAATCATGATTATAGACTTTGGGTTTAGTGATTTCTCAAAGTGAATTCAATGATTAGGACTTTGCACTGCGAGAACAAGCAAAGGACAACATTCGACTTGGCTTCATTGAACTATTGAGATGGATTGTTTTCAAGCCTGAGAGGGATATGGGAATGGATGTTGAGCCTAGAGTTCATATCATCGGATTGCGCAAGGATGAGAATTAATGAGCAAACTTTGCAGCAGGAAAAAGTGATCTAGAACAAAGAACTGAGCCATAGCTAGGACCAAAGCTAGTAGCCAATGCCATGATGCCAAAGCCAGAGGCAGATTTAGAGTCGTAGCTGAGAGCCAAAGTTAGAACTCACTTTCTATATAAGTCAATAGAGTGCACAATAATTTAGTTTGGTTTCCTTGAGATTTTGGAGACCAAAAGAATCTCAATGAGGAGATGTGATCCGAAAATGGATCTAAACAAACAATGGTTGTAATATTCAATACATATAAAGATTTCAACAATGTCTAAAAGTTAGACTACTAAATGTGAATACGAAGAGAGAGAGAGAGAGTACTAAATGTGAATAAGAAGAGAGAGAGAGAGAGTACTAAATGTGAATAAGAAGAGAGAGAGAGAGAGTACTAAATGTGAATAAGAAGAGAGAGAGAGAGAGTACTAAATGTGAATAAGAAGAGAGAGAGAGAGAGTACTAAATGTGAATAAGAAGAGAGAGAGAGAGAGTACTAAATGTGAATAAGAAGAGAGAGAGAGAGAGTACTAAATGTGAATAAGAAGAGAGAGAGAGAGAGTACTAAATGTGAATAAGAAGAGAGAGAGAGAGAGTACTAAATGTGAATAAGAAGAGAGAGAGAGAGAGTACTAAATGTGAATAAGAAGAGAGAGAGAGAGAGTACTAAATGTGAATAAGAAGAGAGAGAGAGAGAGTACTAAATGTGAATAAGAAGAGAGAGAGAGAGAGTACTAAATGTGAATAAGAAGAGAGAGAGAGAGAGTACTAAATGTGAATAAGAAGAGAGAGAGAGAGAGTACTAAATGTGAATAAGAAGAGAGAGAGAGAGAGTACTAAATGTGAATAAGAAGAGAGAGAGAGAGAGTACTAAATGTGAATAAGAAGAGAGAGAGAGAGAGTACTAAATGTGAATAAGAAGAGAGAGAGAGAGAGTACTAAATGTGAATAAGAAGAGAGAGAGAGAGAGTACTAAATGTGAATAAGAAGAGAGAGAGAGAGAGTACTAAATGTGAATAAGAAGAGAGAGAGAGAGAGTACTAAATGTGAATAAGAAGAGAGAGAGAGAGAGTACTAAATGTGAATAAGAAGAGAGAGAGAGAGAGTACTAAATGTGAATAAGAAGAGAGAGAGAGAGAGTACTAAATGTGAATAAGAAGAGAGAGAGAGAGAGTACTAAATGTGAATAAGAAGAGAGAGAGAGAGAGTACTAAATGTGAATAAGAAGAGAGAGAGAGAGAGTACTAAATGTGAATAAGAAGAGAGAGAGAGAGAGTACTAAATGTGAATAAGAAGAGAGAGAGAGAGAGTACTAAATGTGAATAAGAAGAGAGAGAGAGAGAGTACTAAATGTGAATAAGAAGAGAGAGAGAGAGAGTACTAAATGTGAATAAGAAGAGAGAGAGAGAGAGTACTAAATGTGAATAAGAAGAGAGAGAGAGAGAGTACTAAATGTGAATAAGAAGAGAGAGAGAGAGAGTACTAAATGTGAATAAGAAGAGAGAGAGAGAGAGTACTAAATGTGAATAAGAAGAGAGAGAGAGAGAGTACTAAATGTGAATAAGAAGAGAGAGAGAGAGAGTACTAAATGTGAATAAGAAGAGAGAGAGAGAGAGAGCGAGAGGGAGAGAGAGAGGGAGAGAGAGAGAGAGAGAGGGAGAGAGGGAGGGAGAGAGAGAGAGGGAGGGAGGGAGAGAGGGAGAGAATTAGGAGAAAAAAATTAAAAGATGGAATGGGAAATGAAAAGCCATGCATGTTAGAGAGAGAGAGAGAGAGAGAGAGAGCCAGAGGCAGATTTAGAGTCGTAGCTGAGAGCCAGAGTTAGAACTCACTTTCTATATAAGTCAATAGAGTGCACAATGATTTAGTTTGGTTTCCTTGAGATTTTGGAGACCAAAAGAATCTCAATGAGGAGATGTGATCCGAAAATGGATCTAAACAAACAATGGTTGTAATATTCAATACATATAAAG
>LPNX010951538.1:249940-287413 GCA_001517045.1 Pseudotsuga menziesii
CATGTTGGATTTCCCATTACTCCCTAGCTCTCCTGTATGTTCTCTCAATCAGACTATCAAAGGGCCTTTTTTTTGGCCTATGGCTAGCCAAAGGAGGAGAGTGCCATGGATCCCAGAGATGCTTTGTAATCCAAAGATTGTCGAAATAAAATATTGAACAATCATTGAATGTTGGTTTTCTTGTTTGGGTTTCCACGGTAAATAATGTGTTTTGTGCATCTTTGTTGAATTTGTGATTGATTCTTGCATTGATTTTAAATGCTATCTTAATTAAGAGCTCATAGTGATATTAATGGCTGCTAACTAGTGAAGAGAATGAATGAACCAAAGAGTTGTGAGTAGAAAAGAGTAATGTTGCATTTTTCTCCTTAGTTTTAATGAGCTAGATAGTTTTAACAACTAGTAAATCTCATCCATTGGATGCCTAACTGATCTGATCTCAGAGATTAAGGGGTTGAATTAAAGAGTTGTTGCATTTATGCAAGAGTTTCTAAATTGGAAATTTATCACCTACGGAATTTGAAAAACTCAAAAAACATTTTAAAACATTATTGGGGCATTTAAAAACTTGCTTGGGGTGTTTCTACAGTTACTTGGATGAATTTATTATCGTTGGGGAGTTTTCTACTTGTTAGGGCGAATTTACACTTACATGGGGCATTTATACAGTTGTCGGGACGAATTTATTGTTGTTGGGATGTTTTTACACTTTCCTGGGGAATTTTTACTCTTGCCTGGGGCGTTTCTACAGTTCCGTAGATGAAATTATTGTTGTTGGGGTGTTTTTACACTTGCCTAGGTCGTTTATATCATTTTCTGGTGAATGTAGAAGTGCTTAGAGTATTTTTAATCATTGCTGGGCAAATTTAGAAGTGCCTGGTGGGTTATTTATCAACGGTTGGATGTTCTTAATAGTGTTGGGGCATTTGTTGTGTTGTTTTCATTGTATTTATAGTGATAAGAGTGGATAGGAGGTAAATCTTGAAGCAATATCTCTATATAAGGTTCAAAATAGTCTACAAGAGTAATTTTGTTCACAGGGTTCATGTTGGTGAGTGGAGTGGGATATAATCCCCTCGATTATAGATCAATGATTACCCCATAGTTAATACTCAAAAGGGTTCCATTTTTCAGTTCTCTCTTAATATATCTGTTGTGAGGCATGATAGATAATATTGATTTTGCATGTTGACTAGCTATTAGTTTGGGTGTTGACCATAATTTTTTGCTACCATTCCAAAGTTCTAAACCAGCTAAATGATCTTTTAATTTTTATGAAATATTGAAATGCATTTATCTATTATACCATTAGCATATCAACTTCATCTCTAATTTTGTAGCCAATGGTACTTGTTTAATTTATTTCTCCCTCTCACATGTTTGATGGGAGTGGGCAATCTATTGATTAATAAACAAGTGACAAACCAAACAAATCCATCCAATCTATATTTGAAGGCCATATTTTGGTTGTATTCCATCACTCCACATGTGTAGAAAAAAATTCATATTATTTTAAAAAATGGGCATCAATCCAACAAATTTTTGCTCACATCATCCAAGCCCCACATGCCTCCGTAATGCAATTGGGTTGTTGGATCAAGGAAGTTAAATTGATGGTAGAAGGGTATTGTAGAGGTGGGAATGGATCATGTCATCCAAAGGATTAAACGCTATAATGTACCTTTTGGGGGAATTTAGGCACACTAGACAATGTATTTCAAAGAGGATTCAAAAATTTGACATTGGAAACATTCTTTCTCAACACCCTCATTGACAATGGATTTCACACTGACTCCATGGCTATGAGACAACTGGGGAAGCTCAAGGGAAGTGATATTAGGTTCTGATAGGATTGAAAAACTAATGTATGAGGCTTCTTAATATGGTGTGGATGAGGACTTTTCACAAACAATTCACATACCTACTGATTCAATACTTTGTCTAATTTTGAAACTAGGAAAAAGTAGTATACTAGTCCTTCTTGGTTTGGTTCCAAACACTGCCAAACCTTTCCAGATTTCTTATGGAAGGACACTATGGGATTTAAAACATCCTAACATATCTCATACACTCAATAGCCGAATTAGAAAACTTATTTTGACATTTTCCTCAAGTTTGCACAATTTTGGCCAATTTCTAGCTTTGGACTAGTGAAACCCAAGTTGATCCAAATGCACCCAAATGACTTCAAATTATGTATGGAAGGGATTGATGTGTATTAGGACATCCAAATTCATATTGTGGATCCTCAAACGCTTTCCAAATACTTGTGCAACTTGCTTTTGAACCTAGGGAAAGAAGGACAAAAGCACTAGGAAAATCGATGTTAAAACCTTCAAGGGTAGATGACACTTTTGGCTTTCCGAATGCAGTATGTCCCTTCCAACTTTCTAAATATATTATGGGAATGTATATCAGACATTAATGGCTGTCATTATTCATGGTTATAAGCTCTACAAACTGGTTATAAAGTGCAACATTCATATGACAACTCTCAATGAAATTGCTTAAGGGGAAATGCCATTAATAACTTGATTTTGACTCATGAAAAGTAGATTGAATGGTTCAGATAATGACATGGCATATAGATACCAACAACAAAATTAAAATGAATGCATCAATAGCATTAAACATCATAGAAATTCCTTCATACATATCTAGTATACAACTCTTTCAAAATGGAAGCCAAATACATGAAAACTAGTTATTCAAGAGCATGTGAATACAATCCTTTCACACATTGATTTCTTATATTTTGACTTACAAAGCATATGAACATAAGAGTACATATCCATACATCATATACCCAATATTGGGTATTAAATATACTCATCAAAGTGCAACCACCACTCCAACAAGTGCATCATCAACATGAGAGTGTGGGGTAATGGAGAAGAAGGAACGAGAGAATAGGGGAATATATTAGAATTCAAACTGTATGGACCTTCAACTTGCAAATAAAACACCTTCATTCATCTCCAATGAGAGGTTTGAATGACCTCTCCATCAACCAGCTTGGAAAGGAATCCAAATCCCTCGAAATTGGTTCACAAGCAAGGAGAGTGAACACTCACCGTGTAGTGGACAAGCAAAAGCTATCCAAAATTACAAAGGCCAATTAACAATTGATCAAAATCCCTTCTCCTTCCTCATGACATCCTTTTATTACCTTCATGAGGCCTCCTAAGGTTGAATTTCCCTCCATGGGATTCATCCAACTCATCTTTGTAGTTTAGTAACTCATATGACACTTGTCTTCTTCTTCATGCTCGAATTCTTTCCCCAATTCAAATGGATACCTCTAACTCCCAAATGCACCCTCTTGGTGGCTATTTTTAGCCTTGTCATGCCAAATTTGTCATAGGTCTACAATCATGTTTGAATTTGTCATACTTGTCATATAATCTTTCATCATTTGTTGCCATAGAGTGAGTGCATGGAATCTCCTTCCAAGTGGCACACTAGTCTCTTCCTCTTCCATGGGAGTTACTCTCCTCTCCTAATTTGAATTCATTGGCTCATGATAGGCTATGTGACAACACATCAACCTTAAAGAACGTTACATTCCCCTTGGGTTTGAATTTGGATGAAGGTCATGCCAAGTGTGTGGGGAATCTAGTCATCCAAAGGCTCCACAAGCTTCAAAGTGTCTTCATGAACCAATGCCACCTTATTTTCTTAGCATTTATTATTTATGCGACCCATTTTAATGTGAATATGGCAAACTAAAGTCCTTTTGGGTCCTATAGCCCTCTTATTACAACATTTATGCTTCCATCTCAACCTATGGAACTAGTAGATTGGTGAAACATTATTTGCAAGTAGTCTTATTTGGATGGGGACATAACAAACACTGCACAATACATGAGGGGTGTCAAATCGAGCAAGCTCAATTAAAGTAGGGGCGTTTGATTGCTTAAAGGCTATTAAGACAACATCCATCACCATCTAGGTGTTGTTCATGTGGCAAGATTATATTCCAATTACCATATATTATCCAATCAAGACCTCTCTCATACATATTCATCGCTTGTTCCTACCCATTTATTTTCTTGTTAAGCATATCTTAAACTTTGTTCTTGGCAGTTTCATACTAGGAGGAAAATGGTTATGCGTAGTTGTTTACTAAGGAGAATATATATATTTCATTAATTTATAAACGTTTTCTTTATGGATCTACACTAGTTTTAAATGAGTTGACATTGACAACCACAGATAACAAACACGAAAAAATGGACCAACATACATTGGATTGCAACTCAAGATCACGTGTGATACACCTTTTATTTTATTTATTTATATTTGACTGAAAATTGTGTATCAAGGTCATGCAAGATTGACAAAGAGGGCAATCCTATACTATTGATTTTTTAATTTCGTAATCAAAATTCCCTAACAAACCATATTAAGGACTTCCTATCACATCGTTAACTAGAAATTAAAACGTGATATTCTTAGACAACCATATATTTGACTAGACTCTTAATTGATTCCACTTTCTAATAATATTTGTCAACACTTTACCATGTAGTTGACTACATACAATGGATAGATCTAATAGTGTTTTTATAATTCACATGATACATATTAATTCAAAGATAGTGACAAAAAAATAGTCCTATTTACAACATAGTAAGATAGAAAAAACGATAATGTTAAATCTCTTCGCTTACTCTTTACTAATTTTTAAAAATTTTGTTATATAACCAAAGTTTAAAAATAAAGTGCCAAACTTAACATTATTCACTTATCTCACAGCCCCAATAACTAATGTTGTACTGCCTTGTTAAATTAAAGTGGCTTTCCAATACATTAAAACAAATAAAACTTATCAATTAAATAAAAACCATCACTTAAATCCTACTAAACTATTTATGACCGCCAAAAATATTCTAGAAGCGGTTGATTTATATGCAATTATGCTTAACCCATTACGACTCCGCGTAAATAAACCTTGCTTATAAAAAGACCACGATTTGATTTTGACAAAATTGCACAGCATTCTAGAAGTTGCTTGAATGCATTCATAATTACTCTACCCACTCATCACAAAGTACAGAATAAACTCCCCACTCAGTGCAAATAAAAAAAAGTTGAAGTGATGTTGGAATCCTAGAATTGGCCTACAGCCAAGAACCTCATGTAAAACACAGGGCATGTTCCTAGTTAGGTGGTGCACTCATCACGTTTATTCCCAATAATATTATTATGTCATGTCCTTCACTGGCCTCATTAGTCAAAGGGATAAGATCACAGGTTTTGGAAATCTACTTCTACATCAAACTTCATGCTATAAGATTACATTTTTGTCTTCTTTTGTAATCTGTTAGGTCAACCTTCAACGTTATTTACATAAAAGAGTATAGCATTTGAAAAGGAGAAACGGACCTAATAAATAAAGAATATACGTCTTTTTAAAATAAATTATGTAGATAATAAAATAGTATTGCATTTGAAAAGGAGAAATGGACCTAATAAATAAATAAATTATGTAGAATATATATATATATATATATTACAAATATAAAGTTATGGTTTTGGTCCAATTGGGTTGAAATTGTAAAAGCCAAGTAATTTCAATTTTTGGTAAAAAATGGTTGAAATTGTAAATATAAATTGTTCGGAATTATATGAGTATGAGTTACAACTATATAACACAATTTTAAGAGGGATTAAATCGATAGACTTTTCATTATTAAATTATAGCACATCCTTTTCGCCATTAGGGTTAGGGCCTATTGCGGAAGATAGTGACATAGTTTGTCTAGTGGAAACACACGAGCGTGAAGGGTGTAAGACACATTTATTTGAAGAGTATTTGAAGATGGTAGTGTGGAACAAGGCAACAGAGAACAACAAGGGACACGGGGGTATCATGGTCTTAGTAAGGGGAAAAAAATGACATCTCATTCCGTTAGAAAATGAAGACTCAAATAAACAATTCATTTGGTTTAAAATATTGGAAAATGGAAATATGATCAGAATTGCAGCATGTTATTTTGCCTTGCAAGTTTCAAAAACTTACAAAGGCGGGGGGCTCAACCATAAAGATCCCTTTGAAACTCTAAAAAGCGACATTGCAGCGTATTCCCAACTAAGTGAAGTCCTTCTAGTGGGTGAATTCAATGCTAGGACTACAAATGAACAAGCTAGTATCCTCCGTGGTAAGGAATACTGCAGTCCTATTTGGCTCACAGAAGAAAGTAATCATTAATGGACAATATTTTCAAAGGACAACAAAAGCTACAATATTTTTAGGGAGCAACTACTTACTCTATGTGGAGCTTTTGACTTAGTCATCTGCAATGGTTTGGATAGATGGGCGAATTCGAGAAATTTCACATGCAACACTTACAATGGCGCAAGTGTGGTGGATTATGCAATTTGTTCACATGGCATTTGTGAGAAAATACAGGAAGTTCGGATTGGGGATCAAATCTGGGATCCAAAATCTGATCACAAACCAATATATCTAAAATTCTCTTGGACCGAAAAGCAACAGGTTGAGATAAAAACTCAATGCAGTAAGCAATCACCCCCAAAGGCTAGGATTATTTTGACACAAAAAACCGTAATACCTTCAAGATAGCATTAGAGAGGCTTTTTAAGGAGGAGACAACTCAATCCTAGGGCCTTCATATCCTTGAGCTAACATATCTAATTCAAAGAGCACTTTCAGAATGCAAAAGAGCAAAAAATAAGAAATATGAAACAAATTGCTTCCCAGTTAATGCTTGGTTTGACGAGGAATGCAAAAAAACAAGGAGAACTTTGAAAGAATCAAATAAGAAAGAAATTAACTTCAAAGCCTACAAGCAAATTTTAAGAAAGAAAAAAGTTGATTTCATGATTTCACGAAGGGAAGAACTAATCTTCCTTGGGAAAACAACCCCAAGTTATTTTGGAAGGAACTTCAAACCAGAAAGAAGCAAACTGAAAACAATCACAGCTTATCAATGGCTTGAATATGCAAAACAACTTTATGACTAAGATCCTAAGGCTGACCCCCCCCTTGGTCAACACTGCTACTAAGCTTTTCACTGCGCAAGAGGTCGAGGTGGGTATTAAGAAGTTGGGTGTTGGAAAAGAAAAGGATTTAGTTGAACCCAAGCAGAGTATCTAAAGTGGGGTTCAAAAACTCTTACGCCTCACATCACAAGAATTTTCAACAACATCATTCAGCAAGGCTTCCCTACAGATTGGACAACTAGCCTAGCAAAATTTCTTTTCAAGAGTGGCGATGCTAATAATCCCTCGAACTACAGGACCATAATGATAAATCCCTTGTTTGCAAAGCTATTCAGAAGTATGCTTGAAAACATAATTAGCAAGTGGGTGAAAGAAAGAGGTAAGTGTGCTAAATGACAAGCAAGTTTTAGACCCAAGCACTCCACGGTTGATCACGGTATAACGTTAAGACACATCAATGAGAAAGTGTGGGAGAAAAAAGAGGAAGCCTTTTGTTTCTTTGTCGATTTCAAAAAAGCCTTTGACATAGTCAGTAGGGATAAGCTCTGGCACACAATGGAAGAACTTAGGGTTCCTATGCATCTTAGAGTAGTTGTCCATAGATTATATGAGGAGGTTAAAGTCAAAATCAAAGTGTTAGCTGGTATCTTTGAAAGTTTCAGCAGCGATATTGGGGTCAAGTAGGGGTGCCCATTGTCCCCTACCCTATTTGGCTTATATATTGACAAACTTAAAGAGTGGTTAAACCTACACGACAAGGAAGGTGCTCTTCTAGGCGAGTTTGTGATAAGGCTTCTTTTGTATGCAGATGACCTTATTTTGATTGCTAAATCTGCTCTTGGCTTGCAAGAACACTTACTTTCCCTTGAGCACTTTTGTAGAGCAATGGGGATGCAAGTTAATACTTGCAAGACAAAAGTAGTAGTCTTCTCTAGCAAGAAAAAACATAACCAACATAAGTTCTACTTTGAAGGTAACACTCTTGAAGAAGTGGTAGATTACAAATATCTTGGGATTGACTTCAACAAAAAATTAAGTTGGGAAGGTTGCAGAAAGAAAAGAACTTTGGGAGGTTGGAAAGCATTATACGCCTTTCGATATAGATGCAAAGAAGCAAAGCTATGGGATTGGAAGACTACAAAAACTCCTTTTGGGCTGTTAGTGATCCCAGTTGTTCTCTATGGGTGTGAAGCATGGGCCAGTAGTACCTCTGACTTACGGTGGCAACAAATTGAGAAGATTAAAAAATGTTTGATTACCAACAAGTTCAAAATAAAAAGCTGAGTCCCCTATGATATCATGCTTAGTGACGTCAGGGCAGCCCCCATTGAAGCAATTGCTATGGTGCGACTCATAAGATATCTAAAAAAGATTGAGCAAATGGAAGACGACAGATGGCCTAAGGTGGTCTTCGATGACATAATATGCAAAAGAACGAAGACTTAGATGTAACAAAACAACAAATGGCTTAGTAAATGAGATATTTACCTGAACACATGTCCTACAAACAATAAAGAGATAAAGGCCTTTGTTATCGACAAGTTCCACAACCAAATTTGGGGCAAAGGGATAGGGAGAAAGAAAAAGTACCATATTGAAGAGTTTAATCCCACCTACAACCATAATAAAAAAGATTATATAGGGGCTAATATATCATGGAGGGCCAAAATGCTTATTGCTCAACTAAGAACCAATTCCCACTAACTGCGTTGTGAACCTGGAGGCTGGAAAAGACCAAAGGAAGCTTGAGAAGAAAGAGTGTGTACATTTTGCACCTCCAAAAAAGTGGAAACAAAAAACATTTCATTTTAGAGTGCGAGGCCTTCAAGGACAACATGGGCAGTTACGTGAATATCTTGACAACTGGTTCTTGGGTTAATTTATTCAATGAAGGGACCGTGGTGAAATTGAGGGAGTTCATCATCAAGCTAAACATGAAAAGGGCGGAAATGCAAAAATCAACGAGCAAGAGAGTCTGTCCCATAGGCTATTTTTAGCCTCGCGGACGTTGAAAATAATTTCTTTCTTTCTTTCTATGCTACAATGCATTGATGTATGCATTCTTATTTTTTATGATATTTTTTTTTTCATAGGACAATAGAGCCGACTATGATACTGGCTTCACTATGCCCACTCACCACTATGATACAAGCTTCACTGTGCCCTCTCACCACTAGGATACAACATATTGATGCTTATTTTTTATTTTATGGGGGTCATTCAAAATTCGAAATAAACAATTATAAAAAAAAAGAAATATAAAAAATAACTAGGAGTTGATGCATGGAAAACTGATATCTCATGTAGCTCATGTATGGATAACAGAGGGTGACAAACAACCCATTTAACTAAAAAAGTTAACAAGTAGCTGAAGTATAAACAACATGTGATTATAACTAGGCATGAAGAATAAGTAAGAGATAACTTGTTTATATCACTTAACTTGTGACCTATCCGTATTCACTAGCCACAAGTTGAGTGATGATAAATGGATACTTCCCCTTACTCCAAACAAAAATTCAAATGTTAAAAAATATTTGAAACCATTAAACCCATTATTTAAATAAAAAATAATTTAAATAATAATAAAAAAAATTATACCAAAAAAACTTTTAACTATCTCTAATAAATTTTTTTTTTTTTTTTTCTTAAGAAAAAAACGATGTCGATCATCCCAAAGATATATGGTCTAAAGTGAAGACCAAAGAAAAAAGTCCAGGCCCCCCAAAAATGGATCTAGGTCCCTCAAGTCCTCAAATACATGTCACAAGGGAGTATGTACACTTCTATTACCACGCGGAAATAATGAGAAAACTACTTCAGTAACCGCTTTTTCTATGCTCACCACTCAAAATAAAATTCATACCCATATAACAGCTTCTGACTGAAAAACAGGTATATCTGTCCTTCATCTGGGGCACTCTCCCTGGTCGAGGCTTCTGTCAAGGTAAATTGCTTTTGATCTTCATCCAGGGCACTCTGCCTGGCGAGGCTTCTGTCAACTTAAATTGCTTTTGATTGATACGACGACAGCAGTCCATCTATCTCAACTCCGCAGTCCATCTATCTCAACTCCGGATAAAGGCGAAATTGGCTTCCCATGTATCCATATCAGTAATTCACCTTCGTGGAATTTCGTACTTAACCCATTTGAACGTCTCTGGCCTTAGGCTTTTTGGTTAGCCTATTTTCTATTTTGCGCAGTTGGAGATCGCACACGATTATTGAATATAGTTGTTTCTTATTGTTAGTTTGTGTGGTGGACTGCAAGGATGAGAACAGATGAAGAAGAAATGGCCATGGCTGCTTCTTCTTCTCAGCAGCAATGGGAAGAGAAGGTGTTAAAGTTGACTAAATTGTTGGAGGAACAGAGGGACCCTCCCTTTCTGTGGGCAGTTGAAGTTGGGAAGTGCCTTATGGGAGCAGGCTTGCAGCTGCCCAGTGTGGAGTTGGGTCAATTATTGATATCCCATCTGTGTTGGAGCAACAACGGACCCATGTTATGGAAATATATTGAACAGGCCATGGAAACCCAACTTCTGAGTTCATTGCATATCCTGGCTTTGTTGACATCCAGGTACTTATTCACTTCTGTACATTGCTTTTCTTATTATTATATTCCCGTGGGCGTTGCGGATTTTGAAAATGGGCTTTGTCATTCGCTTTATTAAATATTTGAGCAATATGGTAAAAGCATTTTGAAAATGGGCTTTGTCATTCGCTTTATTAAATATTTGAGCAATATGGTAAAGCCTGTGCTCTGGAAGAGGGGGCCGGGCTTGAAGAGAACTGTGTTATTGTTCTGGTAGTTATCCAATTTGTGAGTGTATTGATCCTTTTGGAATTATGCATTTGTACCGTGAAAAAACCTCAACTCTTCAGTGTAACCTTGGGCAAGTTCAGGTTGGGTGACACTCTCCTCAACTTTTTAGTGTAACGTTGGGCAAGTTCAGGTTGGGTGCCACTTTCACCTCAACATTTAATCTCTTAGGCTAACTCCTAAAGAAAGCCAAAGGAGGCTAATGTTAATCAAGAGAATTAATTTATGAATTCAAGTATTAAAGATAATATGATTTATAAAGCAAACGCATTGACAAAAATTAAATCCAAGGCAAGGAATATTGCAACTCATGAACTACTTGGATTTGGATTTTAAATGATAAAATAATGTTTTAAAAGATACTGCAAATAAATAACAAAGCATTTATGATAGCTTTGAATCAAAGCAAAATGTTACAAAATAAGAGACTATTGCTATCTAGACTAGATGATTCGTAGTTAGGGAAGAGTGATAAGAACCAGTTTTGATTGGAAGTTAGGCTAGCTAAGTTAGGTAAGAGTTGTTAAAAGTTTCACTTAGAACCACTTTTGATTGATTGATCTAACTAAGTTAGGGTAAAAAACAACTTTAGATTAGTCTTAGCTAAATTAGCAAAATTAGGGAAGAGTGGTTAAAACCACTTTTGATTGTAGGTTAGTGTAGCTATCAATCTAGATAAGGAAAATCAGGAAAACAAGATAAACTAACCAGCTAAGCCAAGCCATGAAATATACTACACTAGGAATTGAAATGCATCACTTAGTGCCCAAAATACTCAAAGACATAAGCGATTTGAAAATCTGCCAACAGAAAAGAGATAAAGCTGCAAAAGGAGAGTGGTAGAAGCCATTTTTAGATTTTGAGAATTGATGAGCTTGGAGCTGGTTAGATAGAACCTGCTAATCTGAAAAATTGACCAAATGTATTACAGCAGCGGTTGCTTGAAAGTATACCTTGAAACTGGCATGAAAAAGAGGTAGGACTGCTTTGATAATGAGTGGTAAAAACCAGTGTTTCTTTCCAAGAGACAGCTGTCTTTTAAGGCTGTTTTATGGACTGTGTAAATCTGCGAATGATAGGTATGAAACAGCAGAATATAGACCAATTTTTAGAGTATAAAAAACTATTGGACAGCCGGCAAGATGGTTTGACTTTGGCGTGCTAGACTGCTTATCACAAAATCTGCAACATACAAGTCATTATTAGCTGAATTCTAATGCAGATTTGGATTTGAAACTAAGAGAATCTGATTTTTTTAGAGATGAGCTATATAAGGAACCTCAGATTATACTAAACTATATTTACTTTGAATGTTTTTTGATACAAAAAGATGAGTAGATTTAGGAAATGGAATCTATCTATGCTCTTTTTTGATATTGTAGATAGATTTCACTTATAAGAAGGAAATAAGAAATAATTTTGATTTTCTTATATTTGGATGGTTGAGAGAAAGAGACTAGTACCTTGCTTTGGTACTAGTCTAAGTGAACTCCTTAGCCCACTACCACTCTTTAGTCTAGCACCAAATGTGGATATGAACTCCCTTGCTGTAGAATGATCACCGAGAGAGGAGGGTTGTTTTAGGCTAACGCTAACCTTGATCTTCTCAATATGAAGGAGGAAACCTGCACAAGCTAACAAAGGGAAAGAGACTAGTTCTCCCTTCCTTTCCCTTAGTGGGGTCAAAGAAAACATAGTATTATATAATCCAGATTAAGATAAGTATGCAAAAGGTAATTATCTTCCTAGTAGAATAACAGCGAGAATTATAGTAGGAATTAATATACCATACTTCTCCTCTAATGGGGTAGTAATACGCTTTCAATTGCCAAACAAAAGGGAAAGAAATGACAATGCGACTGTGGATGTTACCTCCAACCGAAATGCAAGAAGCAAGAGACATGCCACACATGAATAGTGGATCTCGATATGACCACCAAAGCCTTTTGATTGATATTCCAATGAAGCTCTCAAGAGAGAAAGATTACAATAGACCAAAGTGCCAAGCAATGAACAACCCCTAAGTAAGGAGGGACACACTCCTTATATAGTTTTATGGAGCAAGAGGGTCACCTATCCAAGTGTTAGACACAAGCATGGAGAGAGTGCGCCACCTCTAAGAGAGCTTATCCCAAGTGTTAGACACATGCATAGGGAAGTGCACGACTTCCAAGAGAAGGTAGGCCACATGGGGAGGCAAATCCCTCTTGAATCAAGGGATTATGTCCCCAAGAGGTACACCCCCTTAGAATGAATGTGGATTCCCCCCAACAAAATCCAAAAATCAGGGATTTTGGGCCCCAAAATAGGGGATTATGTCTTCAAAACCTGAAACTCAGTGAACGCCAGACATAAATCCCATAAATCAGGGATTAATGTCTCTAGAATCCAAAAAACAGGGGATTATGTCCCCAGGGGGTGTGCCTAGCATGATTTGAGGGGTTTAATTGGTCTAAATTGAATACATCCACCATTTTTTAAGGAGGGGGCATTCCACATAGTAAATACATCCCATCAAACATTACTATATAATATTATAGCATGACAATCACCCCAAGGGACCCTAATTGACTCTAAACACATGTCCATGGTGACACAGTACGAGATGCATGATAATACAATAGACTTAGGGCTAAGAAACACCAGACTAGGTCAGATCTATTAGAACGTGCTCATGTCTTTGGAGGCATGGCTGAGTGAAAAAACTTCAACAAATATAGACCACAGGGATCTAAATCTGCCTCAATTAAAAAAACACTCATGAGCATTTGCCTAGTATAAGTGTCATGCTTGGGCTAGCCTTTAACATGCAAAAAAATACATGTCATCTCAGTTGCAATTATTTTCAAGACCATGGATGATGTGATACAAAAGATGACCAGAAGAATAAGAAGAGGAGGAATGCTTGAAGAAGCCTTTGGAACTGTGAGTCTTATGGTACATTGTCATCTTCAATCGTTGATATCATCCTCATGCAAACTGAGGGGTAACAAGCAATTCATCACCACTTTGGGCATTGTGGATTTTGAAAATGGGCTTTCTCATTTGTTTTCTAAAATTTGAGCATTAAAGTAAAGCATGTGCTCTGCAAGAGAGGGGCAGGGCTTGAAGAGAACAGTACTGTTGTTTTGATAGTTATCCAATTTGTGGCCCTGTGGGTACATTGAGATCCTTCTGGAATTATGGGCTATGCTGTGCATAGAAACATTGAAGTTGCCCCTCAGCAGTTCATCACCCACCCCCATTTACGTATCTTTAGAATCCACTTGGTCAAGGGCTAACATCTGCGTTTGGCATTTGAGATTGGACACCACTGCGGCGTTTGAGATTTGTTATCATCCGGAAATTCCAATTTCCTCAAAACCTAAGGGAGTCTGGATAACATTAGAAATCAAGCCACTATAACTTCGCTTGATCTCTCCCTTCGAAATTAGGGCTTGCTAACTTTGGGGTTATCCCTAAGTGATCTAAGGTATTAACTGCAGGTCAAATAATGATTAGAAGTACCTTAAATCTAACAAAATAATGCTGCTCAGTCCTAATCTTCAATAAAATATAAAAGACAGCATGTTGGAAAGTGTATGAAACTGCTAAAAAATTCTCGGAAGATGATGCAGAGTTTTAGTACTGTGTTGGTCACACAACCCAATGCACAGCTAAACTGAAAATACTTAATTAAAGTGCAGAAAAACAACAGGTACCAGAGGCTGTAAACATAATTTTGATGGCTGTAAATGCAATTAAAATGCTGGTTTTTGTTTTTTTAATATTTTTTGATTAAATAATGCACGCAAATCGAGAAAAAAGTATAGTTTTTCTTTCTCTTGCTGCACAAAAAAATTGAGAAAACAAACAGCTAATCTTGCTGTAATTTTGATAGAAAACGACCTAAAAGCTAACTAAGTATGCTTAATTTATATGCATAGAATGCACTAAAATCAAGGTAAATAAGTAGTTTTTTTAATGAGTAATTTAATAGCTAAAGTGAATTAACCATTGCCTTTATGGAGTCGAAATATGAGGGAAAGAAAAGCTCATAGGGTGAATGATAATATTCAAATCCTATTGCTCAGGTCCTATAAAAAACAAAATCTAAAACTAGTAAGTCTCAAGGAAGATAGAAATTTTTACAAACATGAAGCGCAAGGGATAGTTGCCAAGAAAATGCTTAGAATGTCTTTATTAGTGAGGGTTGTAGGATGAACAAAGTTCTTGACAGGTCTGGACACACCAATAATTCTCCAAGATCTTGGGGAAGCGAAGATTTACAATTCCTTATCTACATATTGGGATATGTACAACCGCAATGCTCCAGGGCAGAATCCAACTATCACAAGTACATGAGGCTAGCTCTCAACCATAGTCTCTCAAGAAAATAATCATGGCAGCAATGAAAGGTACAAGGCAATAACCAATGAACTTTTGCTCTCAAACGACTCAATCCAAAACCCTTTGCCCTCGCATTGCTTGTACAATATATAGAAGAATCAGACAATGAGTTAAGAGAGAGTAGATACGAATAGAGAAATCCTCCAAAAATATTTTCAAAGTCTCCCTAAGTAAAGCTCTCCACCTTCATGATCAAAATAGAAAGAATGGATGCCAAACTTGTTTCCAATCAAGCACCCTCCTTCTAAGATAGTAGCCTTACCCTTATGCATCCCTAATCTGCCTTAAAAACTCTTCTAGAGTGCACCCCCCTCTGCAAATAATAATCATCATGCAAAGAGTGCATGGCTCCAAGAGAGGCAGCCTCCTAGAAATAAGCCAAAAAGGCGAGAATTTAGAATCACATGCCAGGTTTCAAGACTAGTATGGTGGGCTAGGATAATTTTAGGAGGGAAAAGGGTATTAAAATTAGTAATTACCCATCTCGAACAAGGCACACTCCTTCCTAGGCCAAATAGTATGTGTAGGCTTTATCAAGTGTAAGAAAGGTTCCCTTTAGGCCATGCATACCCTTTTCAAGAATGCTCCTCTAAAGTCAACACCGAAATAATAACCACCTTTTGATGCTAAATAAAGCAAATTGCAAAATAGTAAGTGGTTCTAAAGAAAAGGGCATGGAAGCTCATCAAGGAGGAGGTCAAATCACATGAATACTTTCCAAAGCAAACATTTCTGAAAAATAGTAAGTAAACCACATGTTGACCCACCAAGTATCCTCTTGACCCTGCCAAAATGCAACTGGCCCTAGAAATTCCCAATTCCTTAAAATAGATTGGAATCTTACACTACTACTGTGTGCTAAACCGGGTATCTAAAAGTCCAAACACCTTTGCCAAAAATATACTTGCTTAAAATAGACCAAAATCCATGGTCTTGGAATCAATGAAAACTTGAACCATAGGCAACACTCAATACTGGGCCCTGAAATATGTAATCACCTGTCAATTAGACCAGGCTCAGAAATTGCTAAAAATAATTTCAAAAATAGATTGTGCAAAAAAAACATCTTCTTGGATTTGCCCCAAATTCGAACTCCATGCACATCTTGTTAAAGGGTGTCCAAACTATGATCAGATCAGGAAACATATGACTTTCAAGAAATGAAAAAAATCAAGATCACAAATCTTGAAATCAAGACAATGTAAGGAACTCTAATTTGACCATACCCTTATGATCTTGAAATCAAGACAATGTAAGAAACACTAATTTGACCATACCCTTTAGGGATCTTTGACCTCCCATAATTGCTCTGAATACTGCACTGAACCTGCAAGTATGAGGCACCTGCTCTAATCGAATATCTGTCCATCAGATGTGCCTGTTTTTATGTGTGACTAGCTCAAGAAACTTGTCCTACCATCAACCCCTGAATCAGAAAAACATGCAACCATGTGCCGAGTTTGAAAGGCACTTTATTAACTGTAGATGCTGCATTGATGGATCAACTGACCAATCCATCTCATAATGTACTTATTAACAAACTAAGATACACACTCCAATTGGATTTAAAAGAAATCCAATCTGGGTGCTAAAAAGATCAATCATCACCACTCACTTCCTTACCTTTAGAATCACTTGGTCAATTAGGGCTACCATCCACCTTTGGCATTTGATATTGATCATCACCATGCTACTTACATTTCTTTAGAACCAACTCCATCAGTTAATGCTAATATCCACCTTTTGCATTTTGGATTGATCATCACCACCCTATTTAACTGTACTAAGAATCTATTTGGTCAAGTAGTGTTTATAATAGATCCATCTTTGGCATTGGGTCTTTCATTCTCACTACCCCTCTTTCCTGTATTGAATGCTCTTTGCAATTAGGGTTAATAGTTTTTTTGTCATTTCAGCATTCATTCCCCTCCCCCCCCCACAAAAAAAAAAAAATCTCTCCTGAAAATCCACTTGTCTAATTAGATTAAAATCCTAAAGAGCACTTAAAGTTTGGGCTGATTTAAAAAATGCATGCAGTTCAGGTGCAAGAGTGGAACCTACTAGATATTAGGAATCCGGGATACAACATTACATATTTAAAAAAATATATATGCACAATTTTTTTCAAATGTAAAAAAATTATATTCATTGTTGTATTTTATAATTTCATTTGCATTTAACTGATATTTATGATGATTTAAAGTGTTATAGTATATCTGCATCATGTGCATAGTTCTAGAGGTATTTGTGTTAAAACTTAAATGTAGGGTTGTTGCTCAATTTTAAAGATATTAGTTCTCATAGATCTTGTCTCAACCATGTTATGTTCTATGTCTCAAAAATGTACCCAACCTCCTGCAGGGGGGTTATGGTGGCTGATGGTGTGCATTTGCATGCATGATTGCTAGTAAACCTGCACACACAAATGCACACCTCCCTCAATCCCCCCCTACCCACTCTCCTGGGGGTGATGTGTTATCTCTACTTGGTTGCTTGGCAGAGGATTTTCCTTCAGCGTTGGTGCATTCAGTGGATCCAGCGCAACAATGATGGCAGTGGGATGAGGGCGCAACATCAGACAACCTCAAGGAGGCATAGTAGTTAAGTAGACACCTGGTGTTAAGGCACATGCATGCATAGCTCAACAGTTAAGTAGGCAGCTAGTGGTTAAGGCACATGCAAGCATGAACCATATTTAGAATGTTTTTTTTCAGTTCTAGTTTAGGCTCAGTTCCTTACACAGAAATTTCTTTTCATCTCTAGGTACATGCTGTTCTTACCTTAGATAAAGTAAGCGGCATAGAGTAGTTTCCAGAATGAGATAGGGCATTGTTTCCAAGGCAAAGAAGGTGCATGCATGCATGCTGTTAGGCATCTCTAGTGGGCACACTATTCTAGGGAAGGTACTCCATGCCAATGTTTTAAAACTCGGACTCGGACTGGGAATCGGCCGAGGGTCAACTCGGAGTCGGACTCAGAATCGGCAATGAACTGTCAATGACTTGGTCGATTTGAATTTAATGATTCGGTTTACTAAACAACACATAAAATATTTAACTTTAATATATATATATATATATATTTTTAAAGATTCTAATTTATGATTCCAAAACATTAAAGACAAAATATTCAAAGTCTGCTCATGTATATACCATATACTGTATACATAATAGGGTTCGTCATGAACGGTTTTCATTACTATTGTTATAATATTTTATGATTAATATTTAAAATTGTATTAATTATTAGTTATTATTATAATATTTTTCAATTTAATATTATTATCTTTTATTATTAATAAATTTCTTAATGGTATAGATTTCACATCTTACCTGTAGATACACTATATACTTTCAATGCAGGTATACTACGAATGAAATGATGTTAAGGAATTCAATTACAAATATAAATTTTAATATGATGGAATGCATTATAAGTTTGATAATTTTATTTATAAGTCGTGTGAAAAAGTTTGATAAGTTATCATAGATTGGAAAATAAATCAACTCAACTTGGTCAATGGATTAATCAATCCATGTTTTTGATCATTAGTCTGGTAACGAGTCATGACGTCTTTGGTATATGTGATGGCTGCAATCTTTTTACTAACAAAATTTGTCACTTATCAACACCAAAATGATATTGACCAGTTAGGGTGTGCTCGGTTGAACGCATAGTTTTTTAACTAGAAATTTGCGAGAAACAACGAAGATGAGAGAAAAAGAAACATCCCAGAACTACCCACGGGCTATAGTTTTGATTTACAGGAAAACCATTCTTCGTGTATAAAACAGGGTTATGACCCATGAGCCACAATTTTGATTTACACGAAAATAGTTCATTGTGTATAGATAATAGAACAGGGTTACAGTAGGATTTAGATAAATAAATTTAAAAAAACGATAAACTATTGTTTTTGTTAACTGCTGAGTCGCAGACCCACAAAAGATGCCGGATCGGGTAACTCACCTGACTTAGTACATAACTCGCCCGAGTCAATCCATCACTCGGCCGAGTCAGTCTGTAACTTGCCCCCCGACCCAATTTATCTGCTGAGTCAGCTCGGTCAACTCGGCCGAGTCTGAGTCCGAGTCAACCGAGTTTTAGATTCTTGAGGGCTGGATATTATTGGCCAACAATATTTCTTGATGTCCACAGTTTTGTTACAGCATGTCATCCCTATTAGTTATTCACACATAGGCAATGTTTAGCAACCCTACTTTTGCAAACAAAAATATTATAGGCAACATTTTAGCAATGGGTCCTGGATTTCATTGGTGAGTTCAAGGGAAATTCTAGTAATGGCTTTAGATGGATCCTTACAGTCACAAACTATTTTACTAAGTGGGTTGAGGTGATACTTAAAAAGAGAGCAACCGATAGAGTGGTAATGTATTTTACTATTTTCTAGAGGATAAGATAATTACTAGGGTCAATGTCCCAACATAGATTACAACCAACAATTGTAAAGCATTTATTTCAGCAGATTTATCAATCTTTCGTTACAACTATGGCATTTGTCCTATCCCATCCATCCAATTATTACCCATAGGGAAATGGTTTAATTGAGTTGAATTAATGGTTATTATCAAGAAGACTATGGGTGACAACAAGAAGAATTGGGATAGTGAGATTAAGTAGGCATTATGGGTGGATCGAATAACAAAGCAACAAGCTATAAGGAGCACGTTTCAATTGGTAAATGGGATGGGGTTATATTTCCATTCATCGAATGATCCTAGTGTATCCTAACTATAGCATTTCACATCAAACCAAGAATAAATTCAAGCAAGGGTGAACCAACTTGTGTAACTTGAAGAAAATCAATGAAAGGTATTTGATCACCTTGTTCATGAGTTAAGAAAACATTCAACAAACAAGTTCATTCAAGGATTTTACAAATAGGAGATCTTGTTCTCATGTGGGATAAAAAGAAAGAGAAGCCATGAAAACTTGGCATATTCGATAGCTTATGATTGGTCCTCTACAGAATTGATGTCGCATACATAAATTATATCTACCTTAGTCACCCGAGTGGAGAAAATTTCCAAATTTCCCTTTAACGGGTAAATTTAGAAGCATTTTTCAACTTGAGTTGGCCTAATGGTTAAGAACATGCGTTTCCTCCTTTTATAGCATATTCAAGTCACCCTTTGCATGTAATGACAATTTTTCCTAAATACTTCTTGATCACTAAGCAATTCTCCTTAAAAAACTCAACTTTCCTTGGTCCCCGTGCATTTTTTAGGAAACATGCAAAGCCCTACACCTTTCCCTAAAGCAAAGCACGGGGACTTTCCGAAAAATGCAAAAAATATTTAAAAGCGCATGAAATGCATGTTCAGTGAATGAGTTTTATGCGATCAGTTTGCCTATACACTTGAAACTTGTACCAACTCGTTACGTAGGAAAGCATATAAAGAATCCCTCTTCAACATTGTTCATTATTTAGGAAAGCAATGTTGGCATCCTTTTTGAGTGCCTGACCGTTGCACACTACTGTGTTCTCGATCTTGAAGTTCGACAATCTTTGCACAATGTCCTTCAAGAGAGGCAATGCTCCATAGTGCAAGTGACCAAATCACTTGTGCCATAGCTCGCACAGATTGTCCCTCTCCAATGCTAAAGCATCATGTTCCATTGAATCTGCTAGTTGTCTATAAAGGCCACTTCACACATTCCTCTAACCAAAACATGACCAGGTTCATAGCTATGATCTCTAATGATGACACATTCATCTTCAAATTCAATGACACAATTTGGATTTTCATGCAAGAAACTGAAAGAAGATTCTTGGTCAAACCAAGAACATACAAGACATCATGCAACTCATGAGCATCACTTAAAGGTCTATGGAAAGAGACAAAGCCCATTTCAGTCACTGGAAAAGAGACATCATCACCCAACTCCACCTGCATTCTGTCTTCTCATTGTTGAAGCTTCCAAAAAGCCCTCTTATTGAAGATCATGTGTCTAAATCCTCCACTTTCCACATACCACCCTACACTAAAAACGTTGTAAGTGGAAAGGCATGAAACCGTGAATAAAGTTGTCTCACTCATTTACTCAACTAAATCTTCTGCACTCCTTGCAAATTGCTTCTAATGTTGTTTGGTTTTCTTCCTCCCTGGACACTCCTTGCAATATCTATGCTTCTCATACATCTTATTGAATATCCATGATTAAGGGAATCAATATCATTTTTTGTAAGCAAGCAGAAGGTTTATTGTATTACCATAAACAGTTCAAATATATATGCCTTCTCTTTTCCCCATATCTAGTTGGAAGAACCAACTAGATATGTGGAAGAACCAACTAGAAATGTGGGTTAAGCTAATACGGCCATGGACCGATAATGTTTTGTAGTCTATGGAAGCTGTTAAAAAGACAGAGAGGGAGGGACTATGCCTCCATTTCTATCCCATCATTACTATAAAAATCTGCTAAAAGCACTAGCAAAATAACCAAATAGAGGGTGAACCTGAAATTCAAGCATCGCAAATTTCTTATTCATCTAGGTTGATTGGGCATTGGGAGCTGGTTCCAATCTTCTGTTCCTTGCCCTCTGCAGATGTGTCATCTGTTGCTTTCTTCTTAGAGCCTTGGATAGCCTTGCAAAGAAAGTGGTAAATTCTCGCTGGGCTTCCTTAACTCCACACAAATATCTCTGAGATCCTAAGTGTTTCTTTCCTTGAATTCGTCATATGTGGAGTTACAAATTCCTTTGTTTTCCAATAAAGGTTCCAGATTCTAGAAAAAAATGTGATTCTGCTTATACAAAAACCAGTATCTGGTACAATTCGGCCAATTCTGTATCAATTTTCAAACTACTCGTTACCCTTCTTTTCTGACGTACCTGTTCCTCTAACTGCTCAATTCTCTTGATGCTGCTTGGATTGTGTTTGTCTACAAAACCCTGAGCTTTTTACTGAGTATCAGTTTGTATTGGCTTGCGTTGAGATGATTTGGTTGGCTTTGAGGCTGGAGCTTGGCTTCTGTGAGGAGAGGGTTTTGCTGCATGTGTTTCTTTTTGTTCAGTGGAGTCTCATGGACCAGAACTTTGCCACTCCCTTCCATTGGCTTTCCTGTTTGCATTCTTTGTTTTTCTCTATATGAAGGCCTCTATTTGCCACAAAGGCAGGTGGCTATTGGGGCCTCTGTTTTAAGCTCCATTTTGTTAATCATTGCAAGAACTGGAATCTCCAACCCTTTCACCCTTCCTCGAGATGATTATGTAGAGTGCTAGCAGCACTTCACACTTCATGATTGTGTGCGGTTGGAGGATTAAACACAATTTCCTCATTTCCACCTTGCATGTGAGAGATTAATGGGGGGGTGGCCATTGGCTTTCCCTCTTATCTACATCATTCTCTCACAGGTCTCCTCCATCTGCTAACTGATTTATGGGATGGATGGCAGGTGCTGTTAGGGAGGGCTGTCCCATCTCTGACACCCTATCTGGGTGAAGGGAATCCGAAGTAGTTAATTCCATTTCATCTCAAAGATTCGTCAAAAACTGCTTACCCATGAATTACATGTGTTGTAGAGAACAACATGAGTTGTAACATATGAAGAATAGTGAATGTAACAAATTATAAGAAAAATCCAACAACAATTTCAAGAGGAATATTTTAATGCTTTTGCAAGTTGCACGACAAATTCAACAAGCTGCTGCTACTGATATATTTTATTTTGCTAAACACCAGAGGATTTATTGATTCCAAGTATACTTTGAGATGAGTAGAATTGAAATTGTAATGGCATGTGGTATACCCCAATCATAACAAATTAAGAATAATTAAGTGATTAAATTATCAATGATACTTGTAAGGTTCATGATGGATGGAATGGTATGGAATAATACATAAATAATGACATCAGCATTGCAATTTGTAGCATAATCAATTACCATTCATATACTATATTTATTTTCTTTTTTTTTTCCTTGGAAACAGGTATCAATGTAAACTGGCCATCTCAAATAGGTTCTTATGAACCAGCCTGGTTCATTATAACCGACATCAGTGTTACTATTTTGTAGAATAGGCTTGGAAAGTCTATAACTTAAGTTTGTTGTGGTGGGGTAATCCATTGGTTATTGATACTTGTAAATAAACTCAATTAGGTTCTTTGGTTGGACTTGCAAGCATCTTTTAGTCTATATTTTTTATGGACGGCTGAGGGTATTGTTTTGAAATGGTTACTCTTTTGTTTCTCTCTTAATTTCCGAAGTCTATTACTTTGATACAACTGTTCAGTTCATATATATCAGGTTCACTAATTTACTACCTTTATCCCTTTTCTGGAGTGGTGTGGATACTATTAGTCATTTCCTTCCATAAGTTAGTTGATAAGGGTATAAGCTTTTATAAAGTATTTATTGATAATCTTCTTGTTGATTTTGCTTTTTTTGAAATGACTTTTTTATGATTATTTGCAGGGTAATTCCTGATCGTCAGCATCAGCCAGAAGCATACAGACTATATCTGGAACTACTTAGCAGATATGCGTTTTCACATGCTTTACTGGATGTGGCATCATGCCAAGAGAAGTGAGCGTGCTTTTTTAAATGTTTGTTCCTTGTGATGACAATAAGATATCTATTTTAAAATTAGAGTGTTTCCTAGAAATAGAAGATTTAAAATTAAGTGTATAGTTTAAACCATAATATGATCTTCTCTGTTTTGGTATTATACTTCCCGGAGCCTCCCTGTGGTAGAAGCTATGATCCCTTGCTGTAATTTAGTAGGCAGGATCACTTGATTTGATAATGGTAAGTGGTTCATATAGGAAAACACATTGAGGCATGGTGTATTGAATTCTATAAATGGATAGGGGCAACGTGTTAAAAAATACTAAATGGGCAGATAAACCTTGTCTATTGAATTCTATAAAGGGACAGGGGACAAAGGGTTAAAGAAAGACTGAATGGGCAGCTAAACCATGTCTTCCAAATGTCTCTATATTGCTCTTAACATAGAATTAATTTTCATTGTAGGACTTATGTAAGAGTTCAAAATATTTTCCTTTATTTGGAACCATCTTCCTAACTCGTTCCATCTCTAGGAACAGATAGTAACTTTGTGACTCTTAAAAAACCATTCAGTTTGCCTATATTTTTGTTAGTCTTCTTAGTGGTGAGAAATATTCTTTAAAAATAATTGTAAATTGGTTTGAGGTCTTGCTATACTATCTGGACAGATCTTTTTTACTGTATTTTCATGCATTTCTCCCTTTGAGTTCCAGAATGATTACATTTGAGGTAACTGCTTTGTAAGCTTGTCTTGTTGGCAGCTTCAGTAGCCATTACTTAAAAAGGTATAGGAAGGCACTATAGAAATCACTTGAAATCGAGGTATTACAAGAGCATAAAGTGGTATTTGTGGACGTGCCATCTATATGGGACTCAAAAGCACATCCAGTCTAAGTATGAGAGAGTGGGAGTGCAAAAGCATCTCCTATTGCAGCAACATAGGAAATAAAATGTAAACACCATGAAGGTTTTCCAAACTAAATTGCCTCTTTCCTTTATGTTATCACATATATTTATATTACAAAATTGTGACAAAATCAGAAACTGAAGACAAAATCAGACCTTTAACTTTTTACTTTTTAGCCTACAATAACCTAAAATATAATTTTGTTTTCTCAAATGAGCTGCTAAAAATAGGAAAAAAACGTTTTGGTTGTCGTTTATAGAACCTTATCCTACCTTTTGCATTTTGTGTGCGAGCTGTGTGCATGTCTTATTTCATCAAGATTTGATGCACTATATATATTCAACTAATTTCCTACAACATAAAGATGTATTGCAAAAGAGGCTAATCCATTAATGAGTATTGCAAAAGAGACTAAGTGAGACAGTTCATAATCCAATTAACCAACTGAACTCCGAATCCAATATGAATGAGCATTAACATTAGGTGACCGTAGAGCCAATTTGATCTGTCATAATATAGTATAATTATATATTATGTTGTACTTCCATTATATATTAATAATTCCATTATTATTATTTAAATTAATCGTACATTTTTTATTGTATGATATCTATTATCATTTATAATGTATGCACAAGAATCTAAATTTCTCATTATTATCTTTAACCCTCATCTTGTAATTCTAGTTGAACCTAACTTACATGACAGTGTATTAAATTATTAATGTGTTGTGGCATACACCTCTTATTATTTTACAATTTCCTTGGGATGCCCATTTTTTGACCAAACTTCCTCTAATGGTCACATTATGCACATCCTCTTTAAGAAGATGTGAATCTTGTCTAGCCTAAGTCTTGCTTGCTGCAACCCTTTTCTTTTCTTTTGAGCCATGATTTGACCCCATCCTCTTATAAACTCAACCGTACAAGTACAGCACACTGTAACCTCCCACCAAAGGACCAATACTTGAGCCCCCCTAGGTCTGGTAATCAGATTCCAAACCCATTGAATGAGGGCATAGAAATCTGCTGACTTCAAATAAGAAACATTCAACTTGAACGAAGTTGAAGGGGGCGAGTCAACCAAATGACCAATCATGATCAAAGTTAGAATAGGAAGATGCTTAGAACCGTTCACATCCATCAACACATCCATATTCTAAAACATGCTTGAAAAGGACCTATCCTTCCTGGGAACATAAATCTGATTCAATTGTGGCCCTACCCCATCACACCCTTGCCTAAAATTGTTCCAAGTGAACCATTCACTGTAATCAAGCCCCATTTGTTTCCAATTGGGGTGAAAAACTTGAAGAGAAGCCTTACAGTGACCCCAAGTTTGCTTCTTTGAACAACTGATCATTAAACCTACACCACCATAGTGATTGGCTTCCCGCTCCACCATATTGAAATCACCTCTAACAATCCAATCTGGGTGGAAGAGAAGAAGCCATTCAATCCTCTAATCTACTACGCTTCAAACTACGTTTAGGAGAATAAACAAAACATAATCCCAACCAATGGTCTTGCACTAGAAAGGTAACCCAAACACATTCATCCTCAAGGTTGGAACCATGATCTATGACAAAAATTTGTAAATAGGGTGAAATGACAACCCCCTTACAAACAATGATTTGAAGCCCAGAAGGGAAAATTCCAACCATAATTCAGTCAGTTCTAGAGTTCAAATTCAGTGGACTTAATTTTCTGCAAGAAGGTTGCATCCGGATGGTAGCGCTGCAAAACACAACGGACAAATTGCTTACGATTGGGAATCGTCATCCCACAAACATTCCAGGACAACAAGGAGTGCATTGATCAGGCATGTGAACCATTGCATTCTTATAGGATCTCATCTGTGGCTTGGGGCTATGATTGTGAAAATTTGTGGAAAAATTTGCTTTCTCAATTTTTAATGCAAAACAGAAATTTCACCTCTTTGACAAGAGGTTTCCCAGGTCATAGCCCTATGAATTTTCAGCCTCAGGGCTGTTATGAAATAGTGTATAAAACAACAGTAAAAAGAGTACAATATGTCACTTCAAACAGTCCAATCTTCTAGGCAGTCCAAGGAGAAAAGATACCAAACAGCATGGATAAGTTTCAGTTCTCTGGGGCAACTTATTCCACATAAACTAGATCTGAAAATTCATTTTGACAACAGTAAAACAACAGGTATAGTAGCAACAAAACAACCCTTAGATTTCTCAATCAAGATGTCATCACTTAACAATTGCCCTTTTTACTTATGTCAAATCATTAAGATATATATACATGAAGAACATATATGGCTGAAAGTCAAATTTGGAAGATGCATAATTTTTGGAAAGCTGAAAACACCATTTATATATTTAAGATCAAGTACAGGTACATACCATAGCCTTCTTTCAAGGCTAGTACAAGTCCACTAGCTCCAAAACCTAGCTAGGGAAAACAAGAAAACCCTAGCTCAACCAAGGAGCTCAATATGCAAAAATCACTCGAACACATCCTCTAAGGAAAGACATCCACTTTTCTTCTTCTCCAACAAAAGTACACTAGGGTTTTATCACAAAACCCTAATCTCCAATCTCCAAGGGCTAAACTTTAACTTTAGAACTTCAACATGCTCCAAGATACTCCAAGAAGACCAAGAGACTCTAGTGACTCGGAGAGAGAGAGAGAGAGATCAAGTCCAAAGAGAAGACCATGAGAGAGAGAGAGGACTAGTGCCCACTCCTCTCTTGGTCACATCTCATCCCAAGAATGAATACAAGTGAGTGAACAAATACTATGAATAGTTATTTGTTACTCATATTGTGTGAGGGAAATCTTGTTGCAGATCTTCTCGAAGCAAATAATTGTGATGACTTCATACAGATTTTGGGTTCCAACACAACATGATCAGTTGTGCATGACTTTAGAGTCCCTTGGAGCAAATTTTTATGGACATATTTTTTGCATTTTGACATTATGTTCAAAGTCATGTTCATATATAATGCCATGGAAATCATGTAATACTTAGGTGTGGCTTAAAATAAGGTTTTATTTGTAATAAACCTATGATGTATAAAGTGGAGCACTCCTTAAAAATGGTGGGCGCACTTCACTTGGATTTATTTGGCATGTAAAATCCCTAAATAGAAAGTGGTTGCACTTCCCAAGATGTAACCCCTTAAATAGAGGTGGGCGCTCCACTTTTCAAGATATGAATCCCCAAATGAAGGGTGGGTGCACTTCCCAAGATATAAATCCCTCAATTTAAGGTGGGTGCATTTCTTTAGGTAACACAATCCTTTGAATTGTGCGCCTACTTTCACACATGTGGCCTCTCCAATTTGGGTGCATCTCTTTCATGAATGTGAGGTTTGACACATGCATCTCCCTCACACGTGGCGTTCTCTTGTTCTCTCACTTTGTTAGGGCACAATCTCCATGAGAATATAGCCATTATTTTGTATTGCTATAAAAAGAGGGAGCTTTTTATTGTAAAACATTGTTGGATTTTTGGAACTCTCTCTCTCTCTCTCCAAATGTTAGCTGATACATCTTTTCTTAGAGCAAATCTTGTTGTAAGGGTTCCCTTCTTGGTCATGTGTGGTGCTTTGATCTTCTTGGTTGTAAGTTGTATTGGGTGTTTACATTGACATTTCTATGTTTTCGCTTGGGGCATTAAAAGGCTATTACTACCTCATTGAAGAAAGGAATTTTAAGTTAATCTCTATTTTAACCTTTCTTTGCATGTTTATTTATACGGGAGTTATGTGTTGTATCTTTACCTTGATTAAGATTGTGTAATTTCAAGCATTTATTTATAGAGTGCAACCCCAAGAGCTGGAAAGGAAAGGGATTCTTCATTTGATTTTTTTCCTTGTAAACCATAGTTCATCTTCAGTTTCATTGATTAGGGTTTGGATTAGCTCATGCAATTCTACTCTCTCGGTGAGTTATGTGTTGTACGGGACTTATGTGTTGTATCTTTAACTTCCAGATTGTGCAACCTCAAGCCTTTATTTATAGAGTGCAACCCCAAGAGATTGAAAGGAAAGGGATTCTTCATTCAATTTTTTTTCTTGTAAACCATAGTTCATCTTCAATTTCATCGAGTGGGGTTTGGATTAGCTCATGCAATTCTACTCTCTTGGTGACATATTGAGCAAGGCCTTGTTAGTTTTTTATTCTTTGACTCTAGTTTCCCTTAATTGGATTGGCACTAATCCTTGGAGTTATCTCTTTCACCCTCTCATCACTTCTTTTATTTCCTATACTACAAAAGGACAAATGTTTTGCTAGAGCTACTCTTCACATCACATTGTCCTTCATTGTTTGTGGCTTTAGTAATCCTATCTTAGGGAATCCCCCTTCCCCCCCTCTCGAGTTGGATAAGAGGCAACCAAAAGTGAGAAGAGGTTTGGTATGGTGACATTGGCCTCCATCTTGAGTTCCCCTTGGACTAGCATTGCTTCTTTTCGACTTCAATCATACATGTTAGGTTGGGAGGTAACAATTATCTTTAATGTCTCCTCCACAAGAGAAAACTCTAGTCACAAGAGCACACCCCAAACTAGAATGTCATTCCTCTTCATAGCTTCTCCCAGGGTTTCCTCACGAACTCATGAACCCTAGAGAATCACTTTAAGAAGACAATTACAAAGAAGAGAGTACAATGATGATGATTGAGAAGGACTATCTCCTTCCACTATATATATGAGAGAGGTAAGGGAGACCAACAATAGAATGTGGCCTTAGCCCTTACAAGCAATCTATAATAAGCTTATATAGGCCAACACATGTGAGACGCTACACCCCAAAGTACATGTGTCATGCTCCAAGGTGATGTCGTACACAATAAGTGCTCCATGATGATGTAGCTACACAAGGTAAGTTTATATGCCTCCATCACAAGCCTCCACGAACTCTATCGATCCTCATAGGAAAT
The DNA here is from genome assembly GCA_001517045.1 of Pseudotsuga menziesii. NCBI lineage: Eukaryota > Viridiplantae > Streptophyta > Pinopsida > Pinales > Pinaceae > Pseudotsuga > Pseudotsuga menziesii. Next base: position 279,476 of record LPNX010951538.1, read on the forward strand.
GCACTCCAATGGGTCAACAACCACATACAAGAACATTGTCATAGAGGCATCCCCATGCCAACTTCAATCCTCCAGATAGGATTCCAAGCAACTCCATGCCATCGAGGGCCTAATGCCCTCCTCCAAGATGCACAATGCTCCTTTCCTTGAGTAGGGTGTTCTCCAAGCAAGTGAAGTCTCCATGTGGCCATCATGAAGGGTGCCCACCAAAGTATTCAAAGAACTCCAATGCCTAAGTGATGAATACCAAGAAAACACTAATTTGAGGTCAATCAATCACTAATTAAGCTATCTCCACCATGAAAATCCATCATGAACAATCCCATACACCACTTTATTTCAAACCTTTCAAGGGTTGAACATACAACATGTACCCCAAATCTCATTTAGCACCTCAAACATGGTTGTAAACATTTTTGGAGTAAATTGAAAAATTAACTAAGTTCCTTGACTGTTTTGTCTCTACGAACATAAGAGGCTTTGTTAGCTTTCGAGGTTATTCCAGATGTGTTTACACCATGTTTGGGGGTGCTTCATGTGATTTGGGTACATGGTGTATGATCAACCCCTTGATGGTTCATTATGGATATACACATGGGAGATGGTCCATGATGAATTTGCACATTGGAGATGCCTTACTTAGTGGTTTCTTGACCTTAGTTGAATGCTTGCATGATGATGATAATAATATAATAATCTAATTTTAAGGCCACGGCTAAGCTAGACACCATTAGGCCCACATGTTCTTAACTGTTAGGCCCCCTCTGCGCAACGATTTGATTGTTAAAGTCTACAGAGGTGTACATGCTATACCCCCCTCTGGATTTGAACTTGTGACCCCCAAGGAGGAAACACATGTTCTTAACTGTTAGGCTTGTTCCCTAGGGCATTGGAGAAATTTAGAAAGCTCGGTGATGTTCTACATGTTGGCCACATGGAGATGGTTGCTTGCTTGGAGAACACCCTACATTGGAGGAGTGTTTTACATCCTGGAGGAGGGAATTGGGTCCCTAGACAACATGAGGTAGCTTGGATGCTTGCATGAAGGTTTGGAGTTTAACATGTGGACACCTAGGTTGCGATAGTGTTTATGTGGAGGGAGTGGTCCCAATGAAGTACATGGCTTAGGAGGTTTGTTGGAGTCATTGGAGACTTGTAGGTGTATTGGACACACCTCGTGGAGTGCCCTTGCATTTGGAGCCTTGCTTTTGACAAAGAATTAGAGACACAACAATAGAATCACAAAGAGATGCACACAAATACTTATGCACTTTCTTTATTCATAGATGCACATATTTATACATGAACAAACCATTAACAAATTGTTCTACAATTTCTCATTAAACTACAACTAGTTCTTCAACAATAATACCTCTGTCCTCTCTCAATAGCTAAGCTTTCCACATACACAGCAATATCCTAAATCATAACAATACACAGCTGGATGGAGCATTATTCTCCAACACCCCCTCTTAATGGGACAGTAAAAAATTGAATGATAATAAAAAACGATTTAAGGTCTTCATCTTGACCAACTTTGCTCCACCGTTTCGAAAACTTGCAGTCTTCAAACTTCATCAAGTTGTCATTTCTTCCTCCAAAAGGTATAGTCTCCTAGCTGGGATCCAAGTTTTTTAGCATCATTGGACACCATTAGCAATTGAAATGTTTTGTAATCCTTGTAAATGTATGATACCTAACTTCTAGATCGTGGATCTCCCTCTAAATATTGGACAACAATCCCCACAAACTTGTCTCATAACCCTAATGAGGTATAGCTTCTCCAATCCTCCAACTTGTTATACTATCTACGCAACCATCCATCTTGAGTTGAACTCAAAATTCCCCCCTCTTGTATTAGAGATACATTTTCTTTAGATTAAGAAATCATATCCTATGTCTGTCTATTATTATCTTCATCATCTTTCATAAATCAAAGATAATTCTAACATTCTTGCACTACTCCAAGACTCCACCCTCTTTATTGATAAATCAAAGAGCTTGGGTGGGCCACAACTCCACTCTCTTTATTAGATTCCGTAATGTAACAGATAGGCTCTGTGCCATTAGAGCTAAACGAAAATTGTTCTCACTCCCCAACAGGATATTCCTCGATGAGGACCATACCAAAGGACAGGTTGCAGAGCTCAAACAGTCCAGGGAATAGGTTGCAGCAACAAGAAAACAGGAAAATGGGCGGTTATCAGAAATATTCGGGCGGTTATTCGAGACTCCTTCCCCCCTGGATGGACGTCTCAAACAGGAAGCTCTAAATGATGGGGTCAACTGGAGAGACGTCAAGGTACAAGCATCACCGTTCGTTGCTGGAATTGAAATGGGTCTTTTTGGTCATCTCCAGGTCTCCTATATGACGAAATCGCGTCGGCAGATATCCTCCTTGTGATCGAGACTCATGCAAGCCCTCTACGACCTCTCTCGGACATCACAGGTTACTATTGGTTCTCAGTCTGCAGATAGGAAAAAAGGAGCTCTGGTGGAGTTAGGGGATCAGGAGGAGTTGCTTGCCTAGTTAGAGACTCTCTCCGGAAGAGTGTTTCCTTGATGGCCTCCGATGAGCACGCCAGATTCATGTGGATTTGGGTCAGGACCAAGATCTTCGCCCTGAGACACGTCTACTTTGCAGTTTGCTACTTTACACTCGCGTCCTCATCATTTTCCATCCACAACGGAGTAGACGGGGACCCTTTTATGGATCTGTATACTAGCATCACTCAGTACTATGCTGACGGGGAGGTCATACTTATGGGGGACTTTAATGCTCGCACTAGAGACCTCCAGGTCCCTCTCCATGACCGATTTGAAGATGTTTTTTGTACTGAAGGACTCGACCTAGTTGCGGTAGGTCTTCACTAGACTTTAGATGATGCACCTAGGGCCCACTACAACATACGACAAGCATCTCCTGCAGTTAGGGGAATCTCACGAGTTGCTTATTCTGAATGGTCTCCCTTGCTTCCCAGACTCTCACTTTCACGTGCTGACCACATGGAGGCGGGGCTAGTGTGGTCGACTATGCCTTGGCCAGCCAAAACTTACTCCCTTTCATTTGAGACCTCTCTATCTCCCCAATCCCCCTAGCTGACCACGTACTTCTTTCTCTCTACCTCCAAGTTGACCCTTCCCTTCCAACCCCACTCCCCGAAAAAACACCCTTCCCCACCTCGGACCACCTTTCGCTTCAACAAAGGCGACCCCGACATCTTCCTATCAGCTCTTCGCTAGACTCTTCCTGCTAAAGCTCATTTCTCCTTACTCGATTCAGCCTCTGCCAAATACCCCAATGCCTCTCGTCTGCAATCTGGGAGGCAACGCTCAACTCCTTCCCCCACTCCACTTGTACCTCCTCTACCACTCCTAAACCTAGCTCTTGCCCCATGAACAAATGGTATGACGAGGAATGCAAAACACTTCACCGAGAACTCCACCATGCCTTCCTCCACTCTTGCCCTACTTACCCCGACATTCAAAGATCTTACCGCCGTCTCCTTCGTTGCAAAAAATGCAAAAGATGACAGTTTGTCTCTCAGAGAAGACGAGAACTCTCAACCCTCCTTGCCCATTCCCCCAAATAGTTTTGGCGTACCATCCTCTCTTAGTGCTCCCCTCTGTCACCCGACCTCGACCCTGCTTCCATGTTTTCCCACACCTCCAAGCTCTATGACATTCTCGGCCAGGCCGACATTCATGTTGCTTCCGCCCCTTCCTCTTGCCACCTCTTCACTAACAACGATGTCATAGAAGCCATCCGAGCGGTGAGCAACAACAAATCAGCATATGAGGAAGGCTACCAAGCAGAGTTCTTCAAGCATGGTCTCCGGGTTCTGGTTAGCTACTTAGCCGATCTCTTTAATCATGTCATGCGTGAAGGATTTCCACTGGTTTGGTCTCATCATATCATCCATCCTATCCACAAGTCAGGAGCCACTTCTGACCCCAACAACTACAAAACGATCATGGTAGGCCACACGTTCTCCAAACTTTATGCTACCGTTCTCCATATGAAGCTTTCCAACGATTTTGAACAGAGAAATCTTAGAGCTTGAGGTTAGGCAGGGTTCAGACTAGCACATCAGACTATCGACCACAGTTTTACTCTCCGAGTCGTGATTGAGGAGGTACGCCACTGCTCCTCCGAAGTCTACTGCTGCTTTGTAGACTTCTGGAAAGCCTTCGACTTAGTTCCGAGAGAGAATTTATTGCAGCGAATCAGAGACATTGGCATCTCGACGATCCTATTGACAGCTATTATGCGCCTCTACGAGTCTGTTCGGGGCCGCCTTCGCACAGCTCGAGGGTTATCTGAGTTCATCCGTAGCACCATTGGGGTGAAACAAGGTTGCCCACTTTCCCCCACCCTGTTTGGGATCTACATTGATGAGTTGGAGACCTTCCTCCATGAGCACACCCAACAAGCAGATGGGTTCCTCCTCCACCAGGTCTTGATCTCTATCCTACTTTTTGCTGATGACATAGTACTCATATCTTCCTCCCCGGAAGGTCTGCAGAGACAGCTTGATGCCCTAGCCTTGTTCTGTGAACTCTGGAAGCTGACTGTGAATCGGAGCAAAACAAAGGTTATGATCTTCAATGGGGTAAAGAAAAATTTAGACTTTCGTTTCTTATTCAAAGGGGAGGAAGTCGAGATCACCAACACTTATACTTATTTGGGAGTGCAGTTTTCTGGTCCCCGCTTCAGTCTATGACCAACTCTCCAGCCTCGAATTGACAAGGGGTACGGGTCCCTAGCCCTCCTTGAGAGACAGTGTTTTCGTCACCACTTCCAGGATATCTCATCCAAGATGGACCTACTAAATACATTGATCCGTCCCAATGTTTGATATGGATCAGAAATTTGGGGCCCCTCTCAACTCGAGTCATATTGGGCATCAATTGAAAGAGTCCAGATCCTTCTTCTTCTGTGTATCATCAGATGTAAGCAGACAATGCCGCAACACATCATCCTAGCGGAGTTTGGAGCCCAGCCCTTCCGTCTCGAGACAGTTTTCAGATTGGTTTCCTTCCTGCATTGGGTAATGAGAGTTAGCCGACTCGTGAAAAGGTCGGGACATCTACCCTTATCTAGCTTATTGCTCTGTCGAGATCATCACCCGCGCTACCCATTTAGGCAGGGCCAAGTGTTGGGTCATAGGTGTCTCGAGCCTTCTTGCTTCAGTGGGGATCCAGTTAGATCATCTCCCCTCGTTCCAGTACTCCATGGATGCCCTCGGTCACCTTCTACCTACCCGACAGGAGTTAAATAAGATCATCAAAGAGGATATTTATAAGCAGTTCGTCCAGGTTACTTGGATTAATCCTCCGGGAGGATTACGTCCAAAGACGACCTTTTATGTTGACACTTCTTGGAGATCAGAGACGGGGTCATTGTCCGACCACAGTACACGTTTCGCCCTTGGATGCATGCTCTTTGGATCCCTCTTGGACAGTTCAGAGTAGGAGCCCACAGACTCCGGGTAGAGTTAGACCACCAGATTGATAGATTAGATATGATCTGCCAGCTATGTCATCTACAGGAAGTGGGAACCGAGTCACATTTTATTTTCAGATGTCCTGTTTACTATGAAATCAGAGGATGCTTCCATTGCTTGTTTAGGGGGCCTTAAACTCTAGCTGCCTTCTTCAGATACATCGATTAGAGATGTCTAATACTTTATATTCAGGAGGCTCTCAGGTTTCGAGCACAGGTCCTCCAGCCTCCCTCCAGACCAGATACCACACAGCGGATCACGACGTTCTTCAACATGCTACCTTCTTCTAGGGGCACCAAGAGATCTATTGACCTCAAGATCGATCCAACTCCCAGATTAGTAAAGGTTGAGGGCTCTCGACCCACGAGATCTCAGCGGCAGCTTCGTACCAGACCTCCCTTCGAGAGGCGCTTAGGACTCCAGAGAGTGCCCCGTGCCTACCAGTTCCTACTCGGGACAACAAACACTCTTGCACTTCCCTCAGTTTTCCTTGTTTAGCCTCGGATGTTAGGAGTACCAGACCTTCCTTGGTCGCTTTGGCTTCTGGATCTTGTCCACCTGAGCTCCTTTTCCCCTGTGCAGGGTTACAATGTTGGAACTGGGGCAAGAGCTCTCCCATGCTACAACCTAGCTCACCTTGTACATTTTTACCTCTTTATATTTCATTGCTTATATTGCATTTCCTTCAAGGGAGATCGTTTGATCCTCCCACATGCACAAAATATCATTGTAACCGACAGTCTCGTTGACCTACTTTGTGGTCATTAGTGGACATTAATAAAATGATCTTATCTTATCTTATCTGCTACTAATAAAAAAATCAAATGAAATGGAAGTAATATAATTGCTCCCTCTTTTGCTTTGGTTTTATAGATTCTTGAAATGAAGTCTTAATTATGATTTACGGTTTTGATGTCTAGAGTCTTCACCAAATCTTCTGAAGAGAGGATTGCTATTATTTTTTATAGAATTTAAAAATTTGAATACCTTTAATCTCAATGCAGTGGTTAATTGGTGGTCGGATCTTCTTGGTTTGCAACTCGTGCTCACATAGGTGAGTTTCTTTATCAAAACTTGCTAGTTGGGTGACTATCAAAGTAGTTTGTGACTTCTTCAATCAAGTCTTCACACAAGCGGTGGTGGCTTATCTTCTTTCAATAGAGTCGACTGCCCTTTCTTTATATTGCAAGGGTATGCATCTATTTCCAGTGGCATGGGCTTTCACAAACTTTTGATAGCAATTTAACTGCAACGTGCCCTCCTTTTACTTTGACGACTTTCATTAACTGGCGTTGGAGAATAGGGGCATCAATCTTTCATGCAGCTACACTTATAACAAAGGTGGTTCCTCTGTAAATATAGTTTTCAACACTATGGACTGTGCATAAATTACACACATCGAACCTATTCTCCTAGTCTATCCTCTATGCTATCCTATACCTACAAGTATCATCTCTCACATACTGTCATTTTCCTGGGCACTCCCATGAGGTAGCTAATCCCAATGTGGCTCTAATACCATGTCAAAGAATTAGAGATTCAATAATAAAATCACGGAGAGATGCACACAAATACTTCAACATTTTCTTTATTCATAGATGCACATATTTATGCATGAACAAATTATTAACAAACTGTTCTACAATCTTTCATTAAACTACAATTGACTAGAACATTACATAACTAACAATAAAAAATAATAGCAATACATAACTGACTAGAGCATTACTCTTGAACACCTTGGAGCTTGACATGTGTACCCTTGGAGTGTAGTGCTCGATATGTGCATTTGTAGGTCACTTGTAAGGGTGTAGGCCCACAAGTATTGTTGGCCATCCTTACCTCTTGTATGTATAGAGGAAGGACAGAGTCTTTTCATATTCATTTTCATACTTGTTCACCTTGTTGTGTTAGAGATGCGACTATAAGAGCAAACTAGTCTCTCGTGTACTTCTTATTTTGTAATATATGTCCATTGTCTTGGAGTTGTTAGGGTTTCTTGGAGCTCCTTGAATAATCTTGAATACTATGGGTGGGGCTTCATGATTCATCCCTTGGAGTTTTGCAGATTAGGGTTTTTAGTTGAAACATTAGGTTGTACTGCTTTCGTACCTATGCTTATTGGGAGCGAGGAGCGAGATCAGAGCGAAAACAAAATTTTTCAAAAGCTCCCATTTCGGGAGCGTTTTTTAGATGGCATATATTTTAATATATTTTGATGGATTTATATCTAAAAAGATGTAGGATGTTGAATTAGCATAGAAAACATGGATTAAACCATATAACATCAATCATCTAGTAGTTATAACTTATAACATTGTCATCAAAGTATACTACAATCTTCAACACATTTATTTCTTGTCCAAGATCAAATACCAGCACCTCCCATAAGGGACATCGCTTGGTGATCTTGTTGATACTTTAAAACTTA
>LPNX010951538.1:287649-370009 GCA_001517045.1 Pseudotsuga menziesii
TCCCATTTCGGGAGCGTTTTTTAGATGGCATATATTTTAATATATTTTGATGGATTTATATCTAAAAAGATGTAGGATGTTGAATTAGCATAGAAAACATGGATTAAACCATATAACATCAATCATCTAGTAGTTATAACTTATAACATTGTCATCAAATGATCATTGATAACGACTTTTATAGAAGCTTTGCAAAAAAGGGAGGTACCATAACATTGTCATCAAATGATCAACCTAGTATAGGAGCTTTTAGTATAGGAGAGATAGGGAGCGTTTTGGGATTGAGCTTTGAGAGCGGGAGCAAGGGGGGGGGTGCTTCCCCACAGTAGAGGGTTGTACTTTTTGAAGTGAAGAAGAGGAGATGTCATGCCTTGGAGGACATGCTTGTTTTAGTTCCTTGGTGTGAGCTAGGGTTTTCATTGTCTTACCTATCTAGGGTTTTGTAGAGTTAATTGGTTGTACTTGTTTCATAATAAGGCTAAGGTATGTACATAAAATTCATCTATATATATTAATGAAGTTTCCAGCTGTCCAATACTTGTGTAATTGCAGCTTTGATTTTCAGGAATCTATTTCTTCATGGTTTTGTAATTTCCAGCACTTTTATGTCTTGCTGATTTTACGTAAGTGTAGGGCTGATTGAATTAAGTGATTTAAAATTAATATTGAAGAATATGGAGCAGAATTAGTACTGTATTTACAGCTGTCATAAGTGATTTTCAGATCTGCTACATGCATGAAGATTGCCTTGGAGGGTTGAAACCATAGTTGCACGGGTACTGCTCCTGGGATTTTGGCAATCCGTACCCTGCATTTCCTCGCTCCTAGGAGCTTGGGAGCTGGTATGTAACGTTCCCTTTTTGTTGGGAGCTTCTCTGGGAGCTTGGGAGCTTTTCGGGAGCTTTTCAGGAGCTTTTTGGGAACTTGCTTTAGCCACTCCCTTTTTTTTGGGAGCTTGTAGAAGCTCCCTTTCTATTTAGGAGCTTCATGTGGAGTCCAAAATCATAAGAAATGTGTCAACAATCAATTGAATTATTGTTGTTTATTGTGCCAAGAAATCACCAACAATAAAAAATTAAATTGAATCTATCAATAATGCCATGTTAAATTTTTTTGAGGTTATATTAATTAAGAAGGCTTACACCTCTTAAATCTTTAGATCCATTCACACTCAAAATGTAAGCTGCCACTGCACTTACGTGAATAAACATGGATCTTTCTACAATACTAAGATATTGAACAACTTTAATTCATGTCTCAAATGTTTATAGCTAGCTTACGTTATTCATATTGATTGATATAGCAATTTAGGATCATAAACCACATCAAACTCAAAATGCTGAAGACTTTAAAAGTTTTATGTTAGTTGAACTTGAAACAATCAAGTTCATTCACATGAGAAGTAAGCAGTAGTTACCATTTAAAAATCACAGAGGCACCCAAATACTAAGCACTCTTAGGAGCAATAATAGAGATGGAGTTGGAACAAGTAATTAGGAATAAATTGAATCTTATGATTTATGAAGCTATTGGTGCTTTGTGCAATTTTCCTTTACAAATTGATACGATGGGATGAAGTTACAGGTCAAATTTACAAAACATATCATGGCACTAGAGTCATGCATAGTTAGTAAAGGGTTGACTTCAAGTCACACAAACCCAATTTTTGTATAATTTGGACCTAGAGAAGTGAGCAAATTTATAAGGATTGAATTTCATGATACTACTAGAGGCTTAAGAGGCTAAAATAGTTTAAGCTATGAAATTAATCAATTATGTTTTTTTTTTTTAATTCATTAATTTTTTAATATATTTAAAACAAAATAATTATATTATTACCGCTCCCAACCTGATGTCTCTTACAAATTTAGGCAAAGCCTCTAGTTGTATCGGATACTTGTACCCATGTACCCACATACCCAACGTACCTGCGTTCTAGAAACTCGTGCAAAATAGATTGAAACTTATTGGCACACTTTGGTATCTTATCTCTTGAATTGCCTAGTGGATTGGTTGTTAAGAGTTGAAATATTGTTTGTTACAACTTATTGCTGTTGTTTTTATCATATTTCATGGCAGCACCAAGGCTAAAAATTCAAGGGGTTAAGATCTAGGAAACCTCTAGTTTAGAGGTGAAATTTTTGTTTTGCTTTAAAAGATGTATTTCAGAATATTCTTTAGTAAACCACCTTTTGCTTGTAAGACTTAACTTGCAATCCAGCCTCAATCTCCATAGCATTGGGCCTAGGGGGACCAAAACCATCCTTGAGGCATATGAGGCTGCTCCACAATCAAAGAAGAATCACTGACTCGGGGTTGTGCCTCAGGGCTAGTAGGGTCCATCGACAATCTAAGACCACCAGAATTTGACCCACCATAGCCAAAATCACCAGTTTTTGAACCTCTCAAACTTGCACCATCGAAACTTGCACCACCAATAGAGGGTCCCCCAAAATGTGAACCAACAATTGATAAGGGTTTGCCACTCCCAACACCTGTGCTTGAAGCCACAAACGTGACACAACCTATGGCCCTTGGAAGGAAGGTGTATGAGCGACAACTCTGCTCTCACTCGCAACCTCCATAGGCCTGGGCTTGTGAAGTGACCAGTCTCTAATCAAATGATCCTAAGCCTGATATGCAAAGTAGGCATTCTGGAGGTTAAGGTACTGAACTTGCCGGTGGTGAACTCCATCAATTGGTGTAAACAAAAATGAAGGGAGGGAGCTTCTGCTTCTGATCCACTTTCACTCACATTTGCGGGTTTGGCCTAAATGAGTAAAAACGACCATTTGGAATAAGCATTTTGCCAAACCTATGGCCAAACAAGTCAACAAAGGGCATAAGTCAACAGACGATGTTGGGAACTCCAACCAAAGTGGATAATTGGTGCGGCCACGATCATCAGGGTTGAAATCTGTATGCCACGACTAAACATAAACAAGGCTACCAACAGTATTCCAAGTTCCAAACTATAACACATGGCAGGCTGCTACATCAAAGTTAAACAAAAGGCAAACATACTTCAATCCTAGACCCTAGTAGGAGTTCAAGAAGAGCCCCTTGGCTTCCCAATTCAGCATGCAGCATTAGTTAAATGCCTCCTCATTTGACATCCTCTGCACAAACAAATGAATAACTTCCCCACCTCCAGATGCATGTGCCCCTCAAAATAATTCTTGTTATTGGCAAGAAAAAAATTGAAATCCTTCATGTCATGATAATGCTTGCCACCATTGTTAACCGAAGGTTGTGAAGGGATCTCAGTCCTCACCCTGTGGCTCCACTATAGGCGATGGGAATGCCTTTACCCAAGTCTAGCCCCGCACTCATGATTGTTAATGAAGAATCATCAAACGAAGAAACCAACCCAAGGACATCTGAGGTTGGATTAACATCCTCAGTACCTAAATGTATGTCAATCGGTATTGGGCTCTCTACATTCACCACAACTTGACTCAAACTCACTTCAAGTTCTTCCTCCATGGTGAGCACATTCCCCTTTGAAGGAAGAGGTGGCCACTTCTCCTTGGGCTTTGAAGAACTTGAAAACCCAGACCTTGTACTACTCTTGGGCCTTTCTTAAGAGTGGACCACTACTCACACAAAACCCTCATTGTTGGAACAATTGAGGGCTCTATATTCCGGTGGAGATAGCTATTGGGAGTGACCATACCTCTGATACACATTGTTCATGCTCTCATTATCAGTCTGGGATCGACCCCTAGAGAAGGTTTGCTCCCCCACTCTGTTTGTCCTAGTTGACAAGAAAAACCCCTGATTGATTACTGAAAACTGCAACCTATTCTGCACCTACAAACAAACTTGCTGCTTCCAAAACCGATCCTGAGGCTGAGCCCACAACTTTACCAGCTCCCAACAGAGTACCCACGGCTATACTGGTCTCTAAACCTGTACCCATGGCTGTACAACGCCTGGAAATCATGCCTGTGACCTCGGTGACAACCTGTGTGTTTGTATCTGCATCCTTGTTGGCAGTCCTAATACTACCTTTTCTCTGTCCTGCCCCCTTTGTGTCCATATCATGTATTTGCTATTAGCTGTGGTCATACCTTTTCCTTCTCATGTCCCATTCATGTCTGTACTATGTACCTACGGCCTTGCTGCCAGTCATACCTTTTCCATGCCCTATCCCCTTCACATCCATATCCCTGCTCGTGCTTCCCATCTCTCTCGTGAATCCTATTCATTTTTCGTAAGTGATTCATTGATTTGTTTTTCAATTTTACAGTGGAGTTTGGTAATAGTAATTTGAAAAAGATTTGGCCACGAGCTAAAGTGTTCTTGAAATGGCCAAAGGCCATGTTTAGAGAACCTCTGGCAAATGTGTGGCTAAAGGCCAGATAAGATCACTATTTGGTAAACAATACCAATGGCCAAAGGTCAGGTTCAGAGAATCTCTGGCAAATGGGTGGCCAGAGGCCATAACAGATCAGTATTTGCGAAAGTGCCCTTAAAAGGGCTCTAATACCAATGGAATGAACCAATCTAGTTCAAGCTATAAATATCCAGAATAAATAAGACAGTGATGAGATTTCAATATAGGACAAATCATTATATAATGAACCTTGAGCCTTGTGATGGCATACTTTTATCATTTATGCATTGACTAGTCATAAATTGAAGGATTGTGTCCCTTAGTTTATTTTTATTATGTAATGGTTATTTATTTATTTTATATTCATTACAGATGTGGAGGGTGAAGACTATCAGTGGGATTAGTCTCTCCCTCTGTATTTTCATTTCTTCTAGTTTTTGATTGTGGACTTATGGTGCTTTCTGGATAAGTTGTGTTTGTTATTTTTATGCATTGAAGTTTATCATTGACATTTTGACATATATGATAAATAATACTAACATATGGGCCTGGATTGAAGAATCTGTTATGAATACAGGGTGTAATTTCTGATTTTAAGTGACATCTGATATTTCAACTTGTGGAAAGTATGAATTCCCTGAAATTAAAATCTGAAATGTGATTTCAATTGAAATTTTTTGTTTTTGTAGGAAATGATAACTCAGAAATTTCACTTTGCTTTCAAATAAAAAAATTAAATTTTACTAGTCTACTGTTTTTGTAATACTGACAGTAAACAGACAATATAAGATAAGATAATTTTATTAATGTCCAATGAATGACCACAAAAATAGGTCAACAGGACTAAACGATACATCCAGTGTGAATACATTGTTGGAATGCAAAAGCAGCTCTTACATAATGCTGAAAGCAAAAAGAAAGTAGCGAAACAAATTTACAGCCTAGATTAGTGTCTGATCAAGCTGATCATTAGGTCTAACTGACACCAAAATATGTATAGAACAGTGTCATAGGTGCGGTGATACAAAGTGAGAATGTCCCAGACTGGAAAACTGGTTACTGGACATCTCGGTGCTAGTAAAGAAAGAGAGAGATCTTAAGATGAAAGTGATGATATCAAGGTCTTCTGGGCATGGTGACAGAGGGCGAGGGGGGCGACCAGGGCACCGGCTCACTGTTGGAGTCCTCAGGCACCATAATGGGATCCAACTGTATGATCCTGGGGAGGTGTTTGAAACTCGGAATTTTGCTTATGTATACAGTATGAACATTGAATGATGAATTTCCATCCCAAATATGAATATGAAATCTGAACTGGGAAGACTGAAAAAGTTTTTAAATGATATGATGTATGTTGTATAGCTATTTTTTTGAAACTTCTTTCTTTTCTCCATATAAAGTTTAAATTTTAAATTATATTTATAACAAAAAATAGGGTTAGGGTGCTGGTTCCTAATTGCAGGATGGCTACTGCATCCTCATCAGAATCTTTTGCTGATTCCGATCTGCCCCCATGATTCGTTTGACTTTGTCCACGATTGTTCACATGTTAAGAATAGCTGTTTGAATTAATTGTTGTGGTTTACAAGTTTAGAAATATACATAACACGTCAAGATTTAAATAGAGCAGCGAGTCTGCAAAATTTTGAAGCTACATTGCAGCATCATACTTGCATAAGTCCTGTTCCCTTCAATTGTTATTTGCCTTTCTGAAACAGTTCCTGTTTGATGGCAAATATTATTTTGTCTGTACCAAAATAATGTATCTGTTCATTGCTGCAATACATATTGTTTTGAGCAATATTTTTGTACGTGTGTAATGTTCTTGGGCAGTAGAAAGTTTCTAAATCTCAGCTGACTGCCACTTTAAACTTAACTTGTTTATGTTAATTATGCTCTTTTTACCCCTTCATTCTTTTGTGATCATATCTGATTCAGCCTATATGTATGGGCATGCACCATTCTAATTGTCAGAATTTTTTTACACTCACTTGATCATTTCTTAAATGTTCATTTTGCAATCAAACACTAATCTGATGGTTGTTGGCAGGACTGTCAAAGCCGTGGATGAGGTTCTTCAACTTTCCCAAGTGTTTGGCACACCGTTGACTGAACTTGGTCAAACTGTTGTGCTATTTTTATTTACAGTCATTTCTAATCTTCTTGATGCAACGGCAGAAGATTGGGGCTTGCAAGTGGGTTGGTCAGAGAAACAGTGGATATGGACTGGGAGTACAGGGCAACATGATATGGAAATAGATATTGAAAATACTATAAATGACAAAAAACAAAGGCATCGGGAAAACCTACGGAGAACAAATTCGGTAATGGCTATGGAGGTGATAGGAAAACTCATGGAACACAAAAGAACATCATCTCTTCTACGTCTTGTGCGTTGGAATATGTAATTTTGTTCTCTTCGCATCTCATATTTTGAGTTGAATTGTCTTTCTTGTGAAAGTTATATATGAATGTTTAAAAACATGATGAGGAAAATATATGGAAAACTGGGTTCTCAGACCGATGAGTTTTACTTATTTTTGCTGCCAGTAGACATTCAGAATACCAAGACAGGTTTGAGGTATGAGGAGTGCTTTTATTTGGTTTCCACATGAGCAGTTGTGGATCATAATCAGTGCATATATTATTACTGACTGATAGTAAGATTTTTGTTTTTGAGAGATTCATCATATACTTTTTTCGATCTGTTATCTATTCATGATGTGGCAAATGTTATGTAGTGTAACGATGCAGAGTTCTAACGATAACAATTTCTTGACGCAGGGGTGAAACATAATTGCTGTACTAGTGAGTGAGTGGGTCCTAACTAGTGGGAGTCTCCTTTTTTGGAGTCATTTCAGTTACAGAACTGTATCACCCATGTTTCTGCAAACTAGGGTGTCTTATCATTACTTTTTATTTTGGATTAGGTTAAATGCTTTGGCCTTTTTTCGATCCATGGGGATCTAGGAACTGGGCTCTGCATTATCATGATAAGCTTACTTTAATGTCGGGGCTGTCACTAACTTGGCCAACTCAACACATGATTAGGTCTCAATGCTTGGTGTGGTTTGAACCCTAGTCATTATTGTGGGATGCCTTGTCTCAACTGCTAGACCACAGTGGGGTGGACTTGTCTCATCGTTACATCTTTTCCCATGTTCCTTGCTTTTCCAGACAATGAACACATGATAATTCAAACCAATTTGTGGCACTCTTATGAACATTCAAGTTCACTCCCATACATGACACTTTGACCAACCCTAATCTTTATCCATTCTACAAAACATGTCATGTGCTGAATATAACAATAACATAATACTGACGGTATTCAAAATTCAAATAGTCACTATTTATATTACTAGTTTTATATAACTGGCAGGGATTATTATCTATTTGTCTAATTGTGATGGGACTTAGCCTACATGTGATAACATTTTGAACTTTTCTGTTTTTACTTAACCTTATCTATTTGATCTAAATTGATTGCTCACCCCCTTTATTGTATTTTATCGAAATATGATCAACTTTGATCACTTTGTTCACAATTTTGTTCTCTAAATATTTAATATAGTGATACAAATAAGCGTACATCATGTCCACAGTTTGAACAATCTCTTCTAATACTTGCATACTTGCTCTCTTGTGTGTGAGTATCTTTCTTCTATTTGTTAGTGTTGTACACATCAATTGGTATCAAATCTTTAAGATTAGGGCTTCTCAGGGGTGGCAGATGTGAGGGGGGTGTTCTTTGACCCTGAAGGAAAACTTGTAACTTCATTTGCTTGGGGATTAGGTGTGGCAACAAACAACTAGGTAGAATAACTGACCCTTTGGAAAGGGCTTCTATTGGAAAATAATTTGAGTATAAATGAGCTTTAGTGTTTGGGGACTCAACCATAGTAGTTTGATATATGGTGGAGCAATCCCTTCCCTCCAATTCTCAACTCAAAAGGATAACAAGAAGAAAACAAAGACTTTGAAAATTCTTTTCCTTGATAAGCTTCTATCAAATTCTCAGGAAACTAAACTTTCATGCTGATAAAAATGCTAACAAGGGTGCTAGATCCCTCTAGGCAATATGGACAAAAATAAGAGGATGGGGCATTTCCCTATCCCCAAAGTTTATCATCAATCAACACAAGGATTTGATGTCAACAACCAACTTAATGAATTCATTAAATAATGGATAAAAGTGGCTTATGCTCCTTTGGATGCAAGTCAAGTTTAATCTCCTCCTAAGTCTTTATGCAACTCATTCATGCTTTGGCAGTGTTACACCTCAGAGTGACCGAAGCGTTCCTTCCAGATGTACCAGAGTGAGGGGTTTATTTTTCTTTTGTAAAGGTCAAGTTTTCAGGGCTATATTATGTAGAGTGTTGATTTTGGGGCTAAATAGCCCTGATCAGGTCATGTGAAGTCTCCTTGGTTTCCACCTTAAGGAGGTGCTGGCCTTGTGGCTTTGTTGATTACCCTTTGGGTGGGTGTCCGGTGCCCTTGAGACAAATCATTGAGACACATGGCCACACTCATTTTTCTTTGTAGAGGTGATTGCGAGTGTAAAGGTTGTCATACCCAGTTTAGCACACCTCATTTTTCCCACTTGGACATATTGTTTTGATGCAAAACCCTTTCTCCTAGTCTCTATACCCATGATGTCATTCCTTAAAGAAGAAGCCTAAAAGGAGGGCATTGAGGGACAAGCATCTGTTAGGGTTAGTTGTGGCATGATGCCCTCCTTTTGGCTCACCTTGCACTTGGTGGAGCCTATTTGCACATTTTTATTCTTATTTTATGTCATTGTATGGTTTAGTCCCCAACTTGTGGGTGCACTAAACTTAATTTTTTTAATTTGTTATTAACTTTGTAGGCTCAAATTTGTAAGAGGTTGAGGGTTGTCTCATATAAATAAGATAACCTCACTTTATTTGTAAATCATGGACAAGGGTCAAATATGATTTTTTTTTCCTACTGGTTTATTGGAGCATTTGAGGCTAGGCATACCTCTCTCTTGGATGTCTTTTTTGCTTGAAGGATGAATTGATGATCTTATAGGGTTTGATGGTAGACTATTTGTGATAACTCTTGCTCAAGGGTGACCTAAGACGCGCTATCTTACTCATTCTTGATTAATGTTGGTAAGTTTATCTCCTAACCCTAGTTTAACATTGCTCTTGAAGTGATTTGGATAGAGTTAGGGTTTGTTTGCTAGGAGATGGGGGAGCGTGGACGAGGAGGAGGCGTTGGTGGTTGTGGCCGGGGACGAGGCAGAGGTTGATGTGGTAGGGAGCGGCCAGAGAGGTGGGCCGAGGTGCTGGGGAAGAGCACGGAGGAGTGTGTGTGGAGCGCAGAAGTGGAGGGTGGAGGTTGGGTTGATGCTGGCGAAAGATGGGAGAGCGTGGTCGAGGAGGTGCAGCAAGGAGGTCGTGTGGAGAAAAGGATGGCGAGGAGAAGTTGTCACGTGTGCAAAGAGTGGGCGGAAGAGTTGGAAGAGGGAAGGGCGATGGAAAATGTGCGGTGTGGGTGGAGAGCAGGAGAAGATGGAAAGGGATGTGAGCAGGCGTGAGTGCGCAGGAGATCGACATGGGGGTAGGGAGAAGTGGAAGGGCAGGGAATGAGTAGTGGTTGTGGCAAGATATGTGTGGTCAATGACCATAAATTCAGGGAAACCCTAGAATACAGGCTAGAAGCCAAAGTGCAACCAAAGGATGGGATCAAGCCCAGGAAGGGGCTTTGATACCATTGAAACGACAAAATCGTTTCTTAAGGAAAATCCCAACAGAAATAAGCCAGATTACAATACTCCATGAATAATAAAATATAATATTGACAAGATAAGAGACGATATTACAATGAGAATGTTTGCTTGTAAAAATACCCATGCTGGGTGCCCTTTCGTAATGAGGCATAACCTTTCATGAAGGTGTCTCTTCATTAAGTATTTAGTTTATTTAATTTTTAATATTTATTAATGTTTATTTATTTATTTATATATTTTGTTCATTACAGAGAGGTTGATGTGCTTGATTCAATTCCAATCCCTTACATGATAGAATCTAGTGGAAATGTTGCAATCCTGAAATCCTGAAAACTATTAAGTCTGCTGAATTTTGAATGGGATCTAAAATTCTACTTTTTGCATATGAAGTNACAGTTAATGGTAACTAAAAAATTTAAGTAAAAGTAACATTTTCCTTATCTTTCATTAGCGATAGAAAATGAAAGATAAGGGAAATACCACTTTTACTTTAAGAATTTAACATTACCATATAATACATCCCCAAAATGAATCCTAACCATGCCCAAAAATCCAAGTGAAACCATGTCTTGGTTACAAAAATTAAAAAAAAAGAAAAAAAAATTGCCTCAATCCCTAGGAGTGCTGATGGAGTGATTAGGAAGCGTTTGTTTGCTCCTGGGAGCGCTTAGGGAGCGATGGGGAAGCTCTTTCGGGAGTGAAGCTTCCTCATCGCTCCCTAAGCGCTCCCAAGAAAACTAGGGAGCATTTTTTTAGGGAAGCTCGCTTCCAAAAAATGCTCCCAAGCGGAAGCGACGCTTTTGGGACCAATTCCTGATTGATTCCTCTGGGAGCGAAGCGGAGGGGCGTGGGGGGGCGCTTCCCCGCAGTGTAGAGAAGAATCCTCTCAGACAAATTCTTCTAAGGCAAAAATAGGATTTTACTTCAAAAATAAGTCGAGGCTTAACTTGAACTGAAGACCAAAGATATCAGCTTTAACTTCAAAGCACCCCAAGGGATCAAATTGCTTCCAGAGCACCTTCTCTCACCAAGCCCAGGGATGGAATTACATGGATAGGATGAGAGTGACCTTTAACTCTCAGTAAGTAATATGCTCTCTCACAGTCACTCAAACAGAAAGAATGTGATGACTAGACAAGAACTCAAGCAATGAATCCATCCCTGATTCTCACTAGCCCTGCTGCTTTTAGAGGCTAAGCTTGGGGGTGTACGTAGATAATCTCTCTGATTAGAAGAGATACAAATAGCAGGAAACCAAATAAAGAGGTCCTGCATGAGAGAGAAAAGAAGAATGCCCGCATTAGATAAGTTCCTGCCAATAACAAACCTCCATAAGTGCACCCTAGCTCCTAGAAAACCTGCTATGTGAAACAGAACTCCAGTATGCGAAGTAAAGCTCAAATGATGCATGATAAAGTGAGAAGAATCCTCTCAGACGAATTCTTCCAAGGAAAAAATAGGATTTTACTTGAAAAATAAGTCAAGGCTTAACTTGAACTGAAGACCACAGATATAAATTTTAATTTCTAAAAATAGAATTTTTTCAAGATTGTGAATCTGTCTTCGAAACTGTCCTCTGCTGCTGAAAATGGTCAAGTTTCTAAAAATAGGTGTTAAAAATAGATCTTTGGAAGCTTGCACTAGAAACCTACTAAAAATAGCACATGTGATGTCCACCTGGAATACTGGTCTCTGGATAATCTCCAAACACTCATACATTGCATCTCTGAAATATAGTTCTGCAACAATGTACCCATATGGCCAAGGTACTCATTAACAATTGGTGCCGAATGGTGAACTTTGTAATATTGAACTTATCCAGTTATCCTGTGTAATATGAACGAACATATGGTGGATCATAACACCAAAAATTTGTGTAGAGAAATCTGGTGTTAACAGGACTCTCCCTCGATCTAGTTTGTGGCAATTGTGATCAAATAATGATAAAATTTGAGCGTTTGGAAATGGATGAAAAACACTTACCCTTTTGTGGGACTTGATGTAGGTTTGTTTCAGTCACACCCCTATCTGCTTGAGTTTGTAGGAATCCATTGAAGAATTTATGTATGTTTACATTGTTACTAGAATTTGAGGTAATAAAGTTTTGATAGGCACATAATGCTGATGTTCTTCTGCTAATCCCGTAGGCCTGAACAATGGATTGGCTTATTTCAACGTATGCATATATATGAAAGTCACTCATCATTGGCAAATTCAAAGATGGCTCCAGAATTGTTTAGACAATTGACTGGCTGTATCCAAAGGGGTTTAAGTCATGAATTCCAGCCCAGTCAACACCGTACAATCAGAGCACTTATTGATACGGGATCTAGTATATCTTTATTTGAACATAATCACGGAGTAGGGCGTGCTGCCTCATGGCTTCCTTTTGATTTGTTTATGGAAGATGCAATGGAAGGAAAACGACTTCTGACCACATCTGCGATTGTGATGCTGGCTGGTATGTGCAAGTTTAAACAGGATAGTTTTTCATCCTTAAATGTTTATCGGGCATCTATGGAACTTGTTACACTGATCATTTTCATTCAACTTTCTGAAGTTTATAAGAGCAACCAATTTTTTTATGCTCTAGTTTAAGCCAGGAATTGCTCCAGGAATCTGGTCTCTATTCTCTTTTAATATGTGCTGACTTGGGCAACTGGTGCACAGAATTGGTGAAATCTCTGCAGGCTGTAAATGGAGCCAGTTGGCAGGAAACTTTCTTAGGTCTGTGGATTGCATCTCTTCGGCTTGTTCAAAGGGTAGAGATATATACTCCACAGCTATTAGCCATATTTTTTGCAACAAATATCGGTTTAATGGAATACCTGAAATAGTTAGTGCATTTTAATAGAAAGGGAGACGCAAGTGTAATTATTTACTGCTTTTGGATTACATTCTATAAATCCATATGTAATTTTGGTCATATTATATGAGCAGGAGCGGGATCCCCTTGAAGGTCCTATACCCCACCTTGATGCACGGCTGTCCATATTACTTTCTATTACCCCTTTAGCAGTTATGAAGATTATCGAGGAAGAAGAGAGAACTCTTCAAACTGCGGGGAATAATGTAGCAGCAGATTTTGCAACCACAAATGAGCATGATAAAGAGAAGAAAGGGTTTGGTACAAGGCAAGCAGCCTTAGTATCAAGCCTTAAGATTTTGGGACAGTTTGAAGGTCTATTGGCACCCCCTCAATCTGTAGTCTCTGCAGCCAATCAGGCTGCTAGCAAAGCAGCAAACTTTGTTTCTAGCTTCAATGGAGGGAATGTAAACTTTGATGGGCTAAGCAGCAAAGATAGTTCAAGCAGAACAGGTGATGTTATTTGGATATTCTTCCCTGTTTTTATAAACTAGTATTGTATTATCTTATATACAGTTCATATTTTGCCTATATTGTTATTGTTGACTTTAAAATCTAGACATCTTTTTGGTTTTATAGATTCTTATTTCCTTTTCTACAAGGGGTTTGTTCAGTATATCTTACCATATCTGATGTGCTCATTTTAAAGATACCAAGGGAACAAATTTTGAAAATGTTAGATAACTTTCATCTTTCTTTCAGGTGGAAACATGTGGCACCTGATTGTTGAAGCTTGCATTGCTAGAAGATTGGTTGATTCATCAGCATACTTCTGGCCAGGCTATGTAAAAGAACTAGTAAACCCTATACCTCAGTCAAAATCAGTTCAGGTATCTCCTTGGGCTGAATTTATGGAAGGATCTGCATTCACTGTTTCACTTAGAAATGCTCTTATTGCAACACCTGCTTCAAGGTATTTTCAAGTCTTTTGGTGCAAACTTTATTTTTGGCAGGCATATAAACTTCCTCTATATCTAAAGTGTGAATTCCAACACAATAGCTTAGTATTACTAAATTTCACAGATGATCTGGTTTCTTGTTTTTAAGTTTAAGGTTTTTTGCTTGGACTCTTGAGTTTCGTCAGAGAATGTCACTGAACTCTTCACTGCTTTGATGGAAGTTTAGCAGAGCTTGAGAAAGTTTATCAAATTGTAATCAATGGACCAGAGGAGGAAAGGACTGCTGCAGCCAGGATTTTGTGTGGTGCATCTCTTATTTGTGGATGGAATGTTCAGGTGACAAAGACTTAAAAAAACTTGTAGTTTGAAAACTGAATAATAGACTAATATAATCATTATTTCGATATTAAAACACTGAAACCTCGATTACCTGGCCATTCATTATAGAGTAGATGTAAACACATAATTCAAAGATATGTGGATGTATACAAGATTGAGAAAACTATATTGGATCAACAGTTGCCTGAAAATGTTTTTGTAGCAGGAAATATTTTATCTGAGTGTTTGGAAAAGTTCCGAGAAAGAGTCTATTCTTGTTTAAAAATGTTATTGTTAACGTTCTCACCATTCATCTTTCCTTACAGGAACATGCAGTATGCTTTGTATTAAAGTTGCTTTCTCCTCCTGCTCCTCCAGATTATCGTGGATCTGTGAGTCATTTGGTTGCTAATGCACCATTATTATATGCTGTTCTCCTAGCAGTAACCTCTGCTGATACTGTTCACGTTCTTTCTTTGTATGGTATGGTATGTTTATTTCACTTGAATTATTCCAATTATCTTTGGCTTATCATATTTCTGTTGTGCATGTTTAATCTAATTTGTCCATTTGAAGTTGCACAGTCCTTGTTTTATCTGCTGCTGCAATTGAGCTTACTTTTTATAGTTTCCCATCAAAATCTACTTGGCAGTTTCCTGAAGTTGCAGTGGCATTGATGCCTATTTGTGAGGTTTTTGGGTCCATCTCTCCAACAGTTCTACAGACATCAAATACAGGAGAAGATATATCAGTTTACATGGTATTTTCATGTGCTTTTCTTCTGCTGCTGAAATTGTGGAAATTTTATCGACCTCCTCATGAGCATTGCATGTTAGGAAAGGGAGCTCCTGTTGGTTCAGAACTGACTCTTGAATACATTCTCCTGTTGCGTAATAATCGTCTGGCTTCATCTTTTAATACATCTGTTGAAAATAATGCCAAGGAAAATGAACAGTATCTGGGTGAAAGGTCATGTGTTATAGGCTCCATTTTACCTCAATCATTGATTCCAGTGAAGGGTCAAAGTCATGGAGCACTTTCATCAATTTCCCAACCAGTGTTTATCGATTCGTTTCCAAAATTTAGTGCTTGGTACCACCAACACAAAGCTTGCATAGCATCGACTCTTTCAGGGATTGTTCGTTGTAATCCTGTGCATCAAATTGCAGATAGACTTCTAAATATGATGTATCGGAAAATGAGTAAGGGGAGCAATATGTCTTCAACACCTGGGGCCTCTGCCAATAGCAGTCTAAGCAACTCTTCAGGGAGTGTAGGAGAGGAGGCATCTCTAAGACCTTTACTACCTGCATGGGATATTTTGGGAGCTGTCCCAATTGTGGTGGATGCTGTATTGACTGCTTGTGCGCATGGACGACTTTCACCTCGAGACCTTACAACAGGTTGGTAATGAGTAATTGATTTAGGAGTTATAAATGCCTAATATAATGCTTTCTAGTCCCATTTTCTGAATAACAGGCAGTCAAAATGATCAATATTAGATTTTTGTTCCTGTTATTATTTTATGTTAATTAGTAATTAGTAATTAGGAAGTGTCTTCCACTTTCAAGCAAATAGACATGTAATTTCATGTCTTTCTGGAGCTAGAGATTGGAGTTTTCTATTTGGCCAATTTTTAAATGGCCAACTTGCTTCTGTTGATGTTTTGATTTTTTCTTTTAAAATTTTTGCAAGCATCTTCCCGAGAATGCTGTCAGTCTTCATTTCTCTAGGGGAAGAAGTTCATATAGTTTTAAGACTCGAGCTAGGCAAGAGAAAACAAGGAATGCCCTAAAGAACTCAAGCATGTACTTGTGCTTGCCTTGAAAGTCCACAGTGACAATATCAAGTAAATGAAAATAATTTCTTTCATCTTTGTTGTGGCTCATGTAATATAGGGAAGGACATCCACTGCTACTTTTGGTACAGATTGCTTGGCCAATCTATCCTGCTGGTGCACCTTAAATTACAATTAACTTCAATATCTTTCATCAACAATTGAAGATCTCATTTTGGATTTTAAATTTTCAATCTAAAGCTGTTGGCTTATTGAGAAGAGAGGTGGTCCTTTTTTATTTTATGTATTGATCAGGACATACAGTAGATTGCTACTGTAAGGATTAGTTGATATTAGACCAGTGTAGAGTTTTGCAGAAAGGTTTTCCCCTCAAGGGATTTGATCCCTCTCGACGCATGATAGATACGGATTTAAGATGGATCTATGCTGGTATTGTGCAGATCACAAGTACTCTTCAGCAGCAGAGTGCCAACATTGTAGTTTTAATTTAAGTTTATATTTTTATTTTTTAAAGTAACACCTGTCAACTGTAGGTTGAGCACGGAAGGAATTACACATCTCCCCCATACTAGGATGTGGAAAGCGCCTTTAGGCACAATAACAAGGATGGAATATAAAAGTGTTTTCTGACCTTGTTGAATTTCCCAGTTAAGATTTTCTTTCAATTCTGTGTCTCTGATGTAGTTCTTTGGATTACTGCACTACAAGTTTTCTACCTAGATGGCCTAGAAAGCCTCTGCTTGGTTGATTATTTTCATTCCTTAGGTGCAGTGGCTGTTATGCCGAAGATCTCAAGTTTTTGTTGGTGATGATTGAGACTGTAGAGAACTTTTGCAGTTAAGTGTCATCGCTGGATTTTAGTTTCATGCCCGTCAGGTTTTACCCATCCTTCAGTTGCGTTGATACATGTTTCTACTTTGTGCATTGATACGTGTTTCTACTGGAATTCTAAAATAAATTTGTCCCTACATGGACCGTAGTATTCTTCTTTTCCATCAAGTAATCTGTCTACATGAAAGAAAACATCAAGTCTTTTACATGTTATGATAACATTGTCAAGCAAGTTATGTTCATAGGTTTGTGAGTAGTTAACAATAAATGTGAACTTATTTTATTTTGCATTTTTGCTGCATATAAAAATGGAGGTAAGAGGTAAGATGAAATATAAAAGATGATGTTGCACCACAAAAACTATAGAAAAGAATAGACCTTTTGCAAAGCAATAAAAGACATTGTTGATACTGTTGAATGTGCAGGCCTCAGAGACCTTGTGGATTTTCTTCCGGCTTCCCTTGCAACCATTGTCAGCTACTTTACTGCAGAAGTTACTCGTGGTGTTTGGAAGCCTGCATCAATGAATGGTACGGACTGGCCAAGTCCTGCAGCAAATCTTCACAATATTGAAACTGAGATAAAAGAGGTCCTGGCTGCTACTGGTGTTCATATACCAAGTCTCACAGGTATGCCATTTTCCATTTTTGACTTTTCGAGATCATTGCCTTTAACTGTGTTTTGGTTGTATAAAATATAGCTTGGATTAGTCTTTTATAAATTGTTTGTGGATTTTCCTGAATGGCATTGTTCAGTAGGTGGAAATGCACCGGCAACTCTTCCTTTACCTTTAGCAGCGCTTGTGAGCCTCACAATAACATTCAAGCTGGACAAATCAGCAGAGCATCTTCATGGTGTTGCTGGACCAGCATTGGAAAGTACTGCAGGTGGAAGTCCATGGCCCAGTACACCCATTGTTGCAGCACTTTGGGCTCAAAAAGTACGCAGGTGGCATGATTATATTGTCTTTTTTAGCTCACGTACTCTGTTCAAGCAAGATAAGCATGCTGTTGTTCAGCTTCTGAAGAGTTGTTTTGCTGCTGCTCTTGGTTCTTCAAACTCTTTGATGTCAAAGCTGACAGTTCATGGTGGGGTGGGAGCACTCCTTGGCCATGGCTTCCGTTCACATTTGGCTCCTGGTGGTATGTCTCCTGTGGCGCCAGGCTTCCTTTACCTGCGCACTTACAGAGCAATCTATGACATAATGTTTATAACTGAAGAAATTCTATCTCTTGTGGTTGGAGCGGCAAGAGACTTGTCCACTATGGAAATGAATGAACATTGTGGCCAAACTGGTAAATCTGCACATCGTTTGAAATCTGGTCAACTGTCACTGGCAGCTGTCATGGCAAAAGTTAAACAGGCATCTACTTTGGGAGCTTCCTTATTGTGTGTCACAGGTGGATCAGGGTTGGTTCAGATGCTATATCAAGAAACGCTACCAACTTGGTTTCTATCTGGAAGTGGAACCAAGCTCAAAAGTGGGAGGAGTGTTTCTATTCTGGAAGGCTATGCAATAGCGCATTTTTCCATTCTTTGTGGAGCTTGCGCTTGGGGCACGAGCACCTCGCCTTTTTCTAAGAAACGAGCACCGATAATTAACTATCACATGGAGTTTCTAGCAAGTGCATTACAGGAAAAGTTTTCTCTTGGATGCGAACATGCTACATGGAAAGCATATGTAATAGGCTTCATCTCAATGATGATTACTTGTGCCCCAAAATGGATTTCTGATGTCAATTTAGATACTCTCAGAAAACTGGCGATAGGTTTGAGATGGTGGCATGAGCCTGAACTTGCTCTTGGGCTACTAGAGAGGGGAGGTTGTAGAGCCATGAGTGCAGCTGCTGAACTTGTGATGAGTTAGTATATCAAATACTTGTTTGAGTTGCCCATTTAAAATTTTTGTTCTACTTTGTATTCATGTACTACTTGGTGCTATGTGCTTCTCTAAGTTTCTCAAAGATTTATCTTGAGATGCAATCATTGGAACTTAATAACAGGTTCCATGAACAATCAAAGAACTCCACACGCGAAAGAGAGATACAATATATTCAATAATTGGTAACTGGTGTTAATTATAAATGTTTTGGCCCTTCATTTACACATATTCATCATTTAAACGTGGCCTTTCTTAAAGGGCCAACTATTTCTAATGATTTTGTATCTTTCTTTGGGTATTTGGGTAACCATTCATTATATAAGTCGATTTTACACATAATTTAATATTTACACATACTCTAACATCCCCACTTATGACTTGGGAGAGATCGAGGAGGTGTCATTACTACTGCAGCACCTCTTAATGACAACTCCTTAGACTTGTAGCAGACAAACTTAGCCTATGTTAGCTGTTTGTGAAGATATCAGCAACTTGATCATCTGCCCTGGTATACTTGAGGGATATCCACATCTTACCATACTAACAACTTGAGGCGGTGTGCATGAACCTCAATATGCTTGGTCTCATTGTGGTAGTACGATCCAGATGGCTCATCCATCAAGTTGCTGATCCAAACTATTTTTGTCATTGCATTCATTGCTTTCTATACTTTCCTCACTGGTGGATGGTGCAATGACTGGCTGCTTTTGCATGGCCAAACAATCAAACATGAACCAAGATGAAACATTTAGCCAGAGGTAGACTTCTGTTCATTAACATCACCAACCCAATCAGAGTCCATATATCCTAATCCCACTAACTTAGCATCACACCTTTTTGAATGTTCCACTTATCACGATGCAACATCAAGCCACCCTATCAATGCCTTTATTAGTTGATGAGTCGTACTTTGAGTGAGGAACTTTGTCGTACACTTACCCATGACCTATTTGCACCAGCCTTGATTTTCCTTTCTTAATGTTGGGAACATGCCATTGAAGAGACTTGGTGGGGGCTTTAACAATGCCTTGCTTCACCAATTTGACAATCCCCCCTTTGACCCTTTTGGAGTATATTTGATTCCCAATTGATAAGTCCTTTTGGCATACATTACAATTCTCTTCATTGCTTGCATATGACTTAACTTTGAGCCCTTCATGATTCATGATACCAAGCTAAGAGCAAAGGCAATGTCAGGGCTATCACGAGTCAAGTATATAAGGCTCCCCACGAGTCAAGTAAATAAGGCTCCCAACACGTTGCCTATACATAGTGGCATTAACATTCGTCCATGTACACTTGCTCAAGTTCACTTGTAACAAGTATTGAGTAGAACAAAACCTGCAATCTTACATATTAAACCTCTTCAACAAATTAAGATCATTCTTAGGCTGAGAAATGAAATAACTACCATTAAACTAAAAAAGTTGGATACGATGAAAGAAATTAAGCAAACCTAGCTATGTGATCTCAAATGTATACATCAACATAGCCTTAAACCATGAATTGAATTACCACACTACTAGTGAGAATCAAATAAAAAGAATCTCATCGTCCACATGCTTAACATATATATATCCTCTGATTCACAACACTTGAAACAACAATGAAGAAAACCAAATAATCTCCTCCTCCCATGATTGAGGCCCCTATTTC
This sequence comes from Pseudotsuga menziesii, assembly GCA_001517045.1. Classification (NCBI taxonomy): domain Eukaryota; kingdom Viridiplantae; phylum Streptophyta; class Pinopsida; order Pinales; family Pinaceae; genus Pseudotsuga; species Pseudotsuga menziesii. Next base: position 307,997 of record LPNX010951538.1, read on the forward strand.
AAGCAATAGAAATATTTCCTTAACTTTCAAGTGAAGGATCACCAACATGAGCAAAACCTAGTTGCTGCTCCAAATAAATTTCTTCATGAAGTTACCATGTAAGGAGGCACTCTTTACATCCATTTGATGAACCTACCAACCGAAATTGATAGTAAGAGAGAACAATCCAATTAGAATTAATTTGGTCACAAGAGAAAATATCTTAGTGGAGTCAATATCTTCCTATTTTGAGAATCTCCTTTCTACCACCCTGCCTTGTATCTCTTGCAAAACCCTTTGAACTGAAGTTGGTGTTGCAGAACCATTTGAATTTTACCCATGAAACCAACTCATAGGTGTTGTTCATTAAGGAGTTGTATTCTTCAATCATAGTGGTCTTCAAGTCTATGTTGCCATATGCATCCTCATATGTTCAAGGATCACATGCATCCATTACCCTAATCATTAGTGCACAATTTGTATGTTGTTTTCTGTTTTGGGTTCTATTGGATTCATTCACATTTCCACATCTACACCAATAATCTTAAAGGTTTTCGTAGCTCACTTGGGATGGAGAGCTTCCCCTATGAAACAAGTCTTTGTTGTGCTTTCATTACGGACATGCTCAAACACATAATAAAAAATATGAAGATAAGTCGTCTCTAATTCCTTATGAAACGACAAAATTGTTTCTTAAGGAAATAACCAACACAAATAAGCCAGATTACAATAATTCATGAATAAAATGAAATATAAGATTGCTAAGATTAGAGATGATATTGTTGAAATATTGTAACTTTGAAGAATATTCTAAATGTATTTTGTTGTTGTAACCTATCGGAGATGTTTTATTCCTCCGTCAGATGTTACTATTGTATTTAGTCCTCAGAGCCATGAGGTAATACCTCTATTGTAAGTTGGGCCAATAGAAACCCTCTAGAATATAATATTGCATTGTTTTGTGTCTTCCTAAGTGAAGTCGACCCAGTAAGTTTGTTGGGGCCGACCTGTTTGGAAAAGAATCAAGTGGAAGAAAAATTATAAATGGAGGAGGTGTGTGTCACGTCCTCATACCCCATAATGCTGATTATTAATTTTTTTTTGCTCAAGGAACCTCTTTGTTCTTCTGATAAACACCAGGTATGGACGTTAACCTATTCTCCAACTTTCATCTCAAGCTTAGAACCACTATACCAGTCGTTCCGCCATTCAATTATCCATTCAGCGTCTAGAATGGCTATTTCCAAACTAACTTTGCTCTTTCTGCACCTATGCTTCCGCACTGCCGACCTCGAAAGTCGAAATCATAACTTCAACATTTCCACGAAACGTTCCGCCAACCTTTTGCTTCCACACTTTCGCTTCCGCCTTCCAACCTCGGAAGTCGAAAATCGAAAACATAAATGTGCGAAAAAACATTTAACGACCTTTCCGACTTTTGCCCTTCTGCACTTTGGAACTCAGAAATCAGAAACTCAAGGTGTGAAGGAACTTTCAATGGCCTTTCCGCACTTACGCTTTTTGCCTTCCGCACTTCGGAACTCAAAAATTAGAAACTCAAGGTGCGAAGGAACTTTCAACGGCCCTTCCACCTTTCGCACTTCCGCTTTCCGCCTTTCACACTTTGGAACTTGGAAATCGAAAACTCAAGGTGCGAAGGAACTTTCAACGGCCTTTCCGCCTTTTGCCTTCCGCACTTCGGAACTCGGATATTGGAAGTTGGAAAACCCATTTTTTGCCTTCGATATAACTTCTTTCTCCTGCCTCCTGCATTCTGCCTTCCGCTGCGGATCCCAGGATGCAGAAACACAACCTTTCTGCCTAGTTCAACTGCTCCTTTCCGGCTTTCGATTTCCACCTCTCCTTGTCGGATTTCGAAGGGAAGAAACACTGAGTCAGAAGCATTCTGACCTCTGTAACAGGCTTTCATCCTCCATGAACTTAAGAAAACAATGCATAAAAACATCTAAGGCATAATCAGAGATAAAATGCAGGAAATATACACAAGCAAACATCTATTTCATCATCAATAAACATTCAATCATGAATATAACAATTCATAGACAAATACATTGCATAAACAACATAACAAGAATACTTATTTTGAGGGATGGAGTTGTCCTGCAACTAGCTATGTAGTTGCAACGTTCTACCCAACCATAGGCCAGTGTGTTCTTTAATATCTCAACACCACTACCACGCTCGAGCTGGGCATAATTCCACAACGAACTAGGGAACATGCAGACTCACACATAGTGAGATCTTTACACACAGTCAAGCCAACACCTAGTTGGACTTATTAGATTGTCTAGCCAAGCCAACACCTAGTTGGGTTATAGGCTGCAGGTTGAACAAGCCAACACATGCATTCAGGACCAACCACACCAACAAATGGTTTCACAAGCCCCAAGGCCAAGCCACCTTTCACAGTTGGGTTAGTAGGCTGTCCAACCAAGGGTTACATACAAGGCTAAATGCACAACAAGACTCAACCAAACCAAGATCCAATTGGGTCAACGGGCCCCCAAGGCCAAGCCAATCTCCCTTGGGTTAACAGGCTGCTAAAATAGTGGAAAGGTAGAATGACTAAGTTAGTGGCTCATTCAAGAGCTAGAACACCTCCACAAGATCTATTTGGCATGACATCCACGTTACCTGCATCCTAACACAAGGTAGCATCCATTTCTCTGCTCAACAGTCCTTCAGGCTATGCCTCCCTTCTAGTGCTCTTCCGGGTATGCAGTAAGGATCTACCAACCACTCTTATCTTTTCTCGAGGTTCCTCTTTGCACTAGGTTAACAAGTCAATTCCTCTTCTCTCCCACTCCTCAGTCTTGCATACAAATCAGACCCAAAACCAGGGTACACAACACAATAACCACACTATGGACCAACAAAATAGGCTTCTCACCTTGACACATGAAACACATTTTAATTCAGTAAAACAAAGGGTTTCCACTGCGGGAAAAACACCAACGCTGGGAAAACCATAGAAGACCACTCTTTCTCACAAAATCAAGTGATCCCCAACTAGCTTCTCTGTCTTGGAAGAAAAGAATGACCAAAATGGTGAGCACTGAACAACAGATTGACAACCACAGGAAAAAACCACGGTTCTACAAACACAGGGTAAATGCATTGATTAGAGGAAATTTGGGGTCTAGAATGGGCCTTATAAAAAAATGTGCCATGAATAAGTTGGATAGAGTTGGATTTTTTAAGCTAATAGAATTTCAATATCTTTAGTCAACCATTATGGTTGAGTTGGACATATAATGCTTATGTGTCATAATTTTATTTGACAATAGCTAACTCCATATCAACCTCACTTTGGTTAAGATCGTAAAATGATCATTTCGAAATATGATATATATACTTGAAATAATAAATACATAATATTTTATTTGATCACTACTTCCAACTCATTTAAAAAATAATTTTGGCATTAATTAAAATTATAGTGGAGTTATTTTGAAATACTAAAAGCATTTACTAGTAAATATTTAAAAAACAAAACTAAATAGTATTTAATTTTAAAAGCACTAATCTTGAAATACTAAATAAAAATATTTAGTATTTTTAATATTACTCTCCATTTTTGGGGATAAACCGTAATTACTCTGCTTTGTTCATAGTAAAAGTTTAATAATACATTATTACATTTACATTTTCCTTTGGTAAAAATATAAGAAAAAATTCTATCAATATTACATTTACATTAAAATTTGCAATATTACATTTACATTAGAAATTTGCTATGCTGTATAACAATTTTTTCTTAATATTTACAAATTTGCAATATTACATTTACAATATGGTTATAAGCAAATTCATCAATTGAAATATTGAATAATTTATCAATATTTTTATATATTTGAAATCTTTTAGATTTTTATTATAAATGTTATTTATTTATTTTTTAAATTAATATAATAATAAAACAATTATATTTTTATATTTTAAATATTTTATAATTTTATTATAAATATTATATATAAATTTTAAAAATCAATATGATATAAAAAAAACTTATAAGAACATATATGGTTTATTAGATCATATAAATTATAAGAACATATATTGTTTATTGTTTTTATTTTATTTTATTTTATGTAATGTAATATTTTTATATGAATTAATAAAAAATTTATATTAAAAAATAATAGTGATTTTCTATTTTTTTAATAATATTGTAATTATATTTTTTATTATAATTTAAATATAAATATATTTGAATTTTGTATTTTATTAAATATAAAAAAATTGTGGTGCATTTAAACAAAATATAATATAAAATTAAAAAATTCCACTATATCATTTATTATGTGTGCACGGAAACCTGAATATTTCATTAATATTTTTAACCAATATCTTCTTACTCTACATTAACTCAACACATTTGTCAACTACCATTAAGAAGACAATTTAGGTTGACTTTCATTAGATTTAATATGACATGACATATTTGTAGTGTGATGTGGTTTTTTTTATTATTTTCCTTCGGAGGCCCATTTTAGACCCCAAATTTCCTCTAATGAGCGTACATGAGCAGTCTGAAGAGCTCGAATGGTAGCATCCATGAACCACGATGGAATGGTTCCCATGAATGAGGAGGAGTGAGAAAAACCCAAACACGACCTCCTCTGACGGAATGGGCACGCATCACATGCTTTCTTCTTGCATAAGCAAAAGTGTGGCTTCCCCGAGGTTGCAGAACTGCGCAGACTGCAGTCTACCATGCCTTGCACTGCCCCATGAATTAACTGCCTCATCCGTTTTCTGGAAGGAATTAATGATTGAGTGCAGGGACAAAAAGGGAAGCTGAGGTTCAATGGTTTTCTTAATGACATCTGGATTAACCCTATAGGCTCAGGGGTTTTACCAACTCCCCCACCCTATCCTTTGTGAAATCATGCCCCCATCTATTTTACGTTGCAGTTCCATAGTTAGCCGTGGTATTTTATTAAATTGTGCATTTACATGATATTTAAAAATGCTCCGTGCTTTGACTAGCACACTAACCATAACCTTATGCATCCACCTTGATCACCTATATACAAAATACCAGATCAATGGTAGGGCCTTGGCCTTGAGCTCCATGCCATGATCTCAATACAATATATACATCATGTACAATCAAAACGTCATGGGGTCAAAACCGAGGTGTTACATTCTCCTTCCCCTTCAATTAGCACTGTCCTTGGTGCTCACAAAATTGAACAAAAATGCTACACTGGAATTATCCTCAGTGCACTGTAGAATTGAACAAAATTGGATGTGCCAATCGCATGGCATCCTTTAGCACCCAGGTAGCCTCTTCAGGACCGTAGTGCTCCCATTGCACATTTACCTTCCCTATGGCTCGGTTCAGGAGCATGGTGACCTTCCTGTCGAGGATGCGTATTTGATCGATTTGGAACTCTCCCCCGGGTTTCACCTGAATCACATCCCAATTAATCACATGGTTAGGGTCATGTACATATTTCTTAAGCAAAGAAACATGAAAAACATCATGAGCTATAGTGCTAGCAGGAAATGCAAGTCTATATGCAACTGACCCTATTCTTTCAAGCATTTCAAAAGGCCCACAATATCTAGGGGACAACTTGGCACAACTTCCAAGCTTCAAAGAGCTCTTCTTTTCCCTCACTTCAGATAAACATGATCCCCAACACAAAATTCTTTGTGCACTCTGTGCTTATCAGCATAGATCTTCTGTCTGTTCTGGGATGCCTTCAGATTCTGCCTGATCTTTGCAACCTCTTGCTCCATCTCCTTGAGCAATTCTAGCCCAAGCATAATCTTGTTCACAGGATTATCCCAAGTCACAGGTGTCCTACACCTTCTACCATACAAAGCTTCATATGGAGTCATCCCTAATGATGCTTGCTGTCCATTGTTGTATGCCAATTCTACCAAGTGTAAATAGTCTTCCCACTTGGTTGGATTTTCCATCACATACATGCGGAGCATGTCTTCTAGCAATTGATTCACTCTCTCTGTCTGACCATCAGCTCGAGGATGGTAAGCAGTGTTGAAATTGAGCTCTGTACCCAAATCTGCAAACAACCCCTTCCAAAAATTGGAAGTGAACTTGGCATCCCTGTCAGAAACTATTGCCTTAGGCAATCCATGCAACTTGAAAATCTCATTCATGAATATTTTTGCAATGTCATCAGTCTTATGTGTGGAATTAACAGGTATCAAATGTGTTGCCTTTGTCAGCTTGTCCACCAAAACCATGATTGAATCATGTTTCCTCCAAGTCATTGGCAATTCTGTAATGAAGTCCATGGAAATAACTTCCTGTTTCCATTCTAGAACTGGAAAAGGCTCCAACAAACCTGCTAGGTGTTGGTGTTCAACCTTCACCTGCTGACATTCTATGCACCTTGAAATGTATTCAGCAATATCTTTCTTCATTCCTGGCCAGAAGTACTGTTTTCTGGCTGTAGCAATTGTCTTCTGATATCCTGAGTGACCAAAATATGGAGCTTGATGGATCTCATCCATAACAACCCTCCTCAAATATGCTACATTGGGAATATAAATTCTTCTCTTGTAGGTAAGAAGCCCATCTTCTTCCAATTTATATCCCTCATATCTCTTCTCAAGATTCTGTTGCTGCAATTTATCCTTGACTTGCACATATCATTCATCTTCAACACTATGATTAGCAATCAACTGCCTTAGATCTGATTGGAAAATGGTAAGAAATGCCACATGCTTTTCATGCACTTTCCTGCTGAGTGCATCAACCACTTTGTTCTCTTTTTCTTTTATGTGTTTGATCTCAAAATCAAACTCACATAAAAACTCTAGCCACCTAGCTTGTCTAGCATTTAGTGTTCGCTGATCAAACAAATATTTCAAACCACAATGGTCTGTCCTTAACTCAAATTTTCTGCCCATTAAGTAATGCCTCCACATATTCAGAGCATGTACTATGGATGCAAGTTCTAAGTAAAGAGTGACATAGTTATTTTCATGATATTTTAAATTTCCAGACTCATGACATACCACATGGCTGTCTTGCATAAGAACTCCTCCAAGTCCTTGACTGCATGCATCGGTGCATAACACAAAGTCCTTTTTTGGGTCTGCAATTTTCAAAATGGGTGCACTTGTGAGAAGATTCTTCAACTGCTATAAGCTTCCCTCACATTTAGGTGCCCATTCAAATGTCATCCCCTTCCTTTGCAACGAGGTGATAGGATGTGCAACCTTGGAGAATCCTTCAATGAATCTCCTATAGTATCCTGCAAGTCCCATAAAATACCTTACATTTGTCACATTCCTTGAAGTTGGCCAATTCATGATGGCCTCAATATTTTCAGGATCCACAGATATGCTTTCATCTGATATGATGTGGCCCAAGTAATGAATTCTATCCCTGTAGAAGTCACACTTGCTCAACTTGGCATACATCTTGTGCTCCCTCAACAATTGCAAAAAAATCCTTAGGTGTTCTTCATGCTCTTCCTCATTCTTAAAATAGATAAGAATGCCATTAAGAAAGACAAGAACAAACTTGTCCAAATACCTGCTGAAAACACTATTCATAAGGCACATAAATGTAGCTGGTGCATTTGTGAGACAAAATGGCACCACTACAAACTCATAGTGTCCATACCTTGTTCTAAAGGCTGTCTTATGAATGTCTTCATCCTTGATTCTTACCTGATAATAACCAGACTTCAAGTCAATCTTGGAGAATACCTTTGCCCCTCTCATTTGATCAAAAATATCATAAATTTGAGGTAAATGATACTTGTTCTTCACTGTGACTTTGTTCAGCTGTCTGTAATCAATACACAATCTGAGTGTACCATCTTTTTTCTTTACAACCAGAACTGGTGCTCCCCAAGGAGACACACTTGACCTGATATAATTTTTCTCCAACAATTCCTGAAGCTGCATCTTCAACTCTAACAAATCTGGTGTGCTCAACCTGTAGGGTTCCTTAGACACTGGTGCTGCTCCTGGCACAAGGTCATTGGTAAAATCAATATCCCTTTTTGGAGGAAGTCCCGGAACATCATCAGGAAAAACATCCCTAAATTTCTGTAACAAATGAAAATCCTCCAACCTAGGAGTTTCATTCTCTGCTGCCTCCAAAACATGGGCTACATATAACTGACAACCTTTCCTACAGAACTTCTTCAGTTGCATTGCTGAAATCTGCTAAACATAAACCACTTTTGGAATGCCTCTTACCACTCTTGGGTGTCCTTCTTCATCTATGAATTCAAAAGTCTTATTGTAACAGTCAAGCTTTACTCTATGAGCTTCTAACCAATCCATTCAAATGAGAATGTCATAGGAATAAAGTGACAAAACATTCATATCTGCATAAGTCACTAACCCATTCGGTCCTCTAACGCTGCATAAATCCTAGGGACTGTCCTTGCCACCTAACCAACAGTTTCAACTTCCTGGACGTTGTAAGTTGGCCTTACATACCCTTCCTCATGAGGATAGTTCCTACGCGTGTGGGGTCCTCCACACCTCCAACATTGGAGGGGTTCCCTAATTTCTTTAGGATCCCTTGGGCTTTTCCCCCATCACTCTGGTTGGATGATTTACAGTATCATGATGGTTTCCTTTGCTGTTGGTTCCTGAAGTTGGAAGGTTTGAATCCTTTCTTTCTCTGTTCAAACTTCTCATTCTTCTTTTCCTTCCAAGCCTTATGATGATCAGGCTTGCCTTTGTTCTGGTCATAACATTACTTAGCCTTTCTGATAGCCTCTTTCAATGTTCTAGGCTCATCAAACTCAATTCGGTCTTTGTAAGGCTAAGATAATCCACTCAGAAAACGTTGGATCTCCACCTTCTCATCTTTGATGTACCTGACATACCTTAACAACCCCAAGAACTTATTGGCATATTCTTCCATTGTTAGCTGTCCCAATCTCAACTCATGGAATTCCTTAATTTTGTCATCATAATACCTGTTAGAGAGGTATTTCTGCTTGGAATAATTCTTGAACTGTTTCCACTTAAGTCTTCTTTCACGATCCTCTTTACTTGTCTGAGGTGCTCCCACCAAATGGATGCTATTCCATTCAGATTCAAAATGGCAACCCTTGCCTTCATGTTTCCTGAATAGTCTTGGACTTGGAAATATTTTTTCATCCCAAGAAACCAAGCTTCAGCCTCTTGCCTAGTCTTTATCTTGCCATTGAAGGTAGGCGACCTTGCCTTCTTAAACTCATCATGTGAGCTATTTTTGTAACACCTATTTCACTTTTCTTCGTGAGATGAAGAGCTCGATCCCCCAGTGGATCCTTCAGAGTCAGAAGACTCACTAGGAGAACTCTTCCTTCTTCTGGCACTTCTCTTACTACCTTCTGGCTTCTCTGCACGACGCCTAGAGCCTATCTGCCTTTGGATATCTGTTAAGCTTTGCAACATGGCAACATTCAGCTGATGCTTCTCTTCGTGGGCTTTAATCAATTTTCTCATGGTAGCTGCAATGTCTAGAGGCATCTCTTGAAATCTTTTACCATTAGACTCTGTATCATCATTTCCAACTCGGATGTTTTCCCCCATGGAATCTTCCTCGTGCCCATAGGGATTCCGTGTATCATACATGTTGTAGGTTCTCATGGCTGAGCCACAACCCTCTTTTCCAATTTGCATTATGACTCTGCAAAATGTGTTAACAACATCATTTGTTAGATAATTTCAGAATCAAAACCACTTACCCACTTCCTATGGCACTTTTCTTTGTTATGCAGCTAAAAATAAGTTGAAACCATTACCAACAGCTCTGTTAACTGTTCCACTACTCGCTCTGGCCCATTTAGGCCCAATGCTGCAACCCGTAGCTCTGATACCACAATGTAGTGTACTACAATGTTGGTATCAGAGGATGTTCTTATCTCTTTCAATTACTCATTTTGGCCCATCTAGGCCCAGCGCTGCAACCCCTGGCTCTGATACCACAATGTAGTGTACTACAATGTTGGTATCAGAGGATGTTCTTATCTCTTTCAATTACTCATTCTAGCCCATTTAGGCCTAGCACTGCAACCCGTAGCTCTGATACCACAATGTCACGTCCCTATACCCCATAATGCGGATTATTAAAATTTTTTGCTTAAGGAATCTCTTTGTTCTTATGATAAACATTGGGCATGGACGTTAACCTATTCTCCAACCTTCATCTCAAGCTTAGAACCACTATACTAGTTGTTTTTCCCTTCAATTATCTATTGTGTGTTTAGAATGACCATTTCCGAACTAACCTTTCCCTTTCCGCACCTCCGCTTCTGCACTGCCAACCTTGGAAGTCGAAAATCAAAACTTCATCATTTCTACGAAACGTTCTGCCAACCCTCCGCTTTTGCCTTTTACCCTTCTGCTTTCCACCTTCCTCACTTCGAAACTCGGAAATCAGAAACTCAAGGTGCGAAGGAACTTTCAATGACCTTTCTGCCTTCCACATTCTGCGCTTCCTCTTTTCTCCTTCCGCACGTCGGAACTTAGAAATAAAAAACTCAAGGTGTGAAGGAACTTTCAATGTCCTTCTCACCTTCCGCCTTCTGCACTTCCGCTTTTTGCCTTCCGTACTTCAGAACTCGGAAACCAGAAACTCAAGGTGCGAAGAAACTTTCAACGTCTTTTTCGCCTTCCACCTTCTGCACTTCCGCTTTCTTCCTTCCGCACCGCATAAATCGGACATCGGAAGTCTGACAACCCATTTTCTTCCTTCGATAGAATTTCTTTCTCTTGCCTCTTGCATTCCACCTTCCGCTGTGGATCCTGGGATGTAGAAACACAACCTTTCTGCCCAGTTCAACTGCTCCTTTCCAGCTTCCGTCTTCCACCTCTCCTAGGCGGATTTCGAAGGGAGGAAACACTGAGTCAGAAGCATTCTGACCTATGTAACAAGATTTTATCCTCCATGAACTTAGGAAAAAATGCATAAAAAAATCAAAGGAAAAAAAATAGATAAAATGTAGGAAATATACACAAGTAAACATCTACTTCATCATCAATAAACATTAAATCATGAACAGAACAATTCATAGACAAATACATTGCATAAACATCATAACAAGAATGCTTATCTTAAGGGATGAAGTTGTCTCGCAACTAGCTATGTAGCTGCAACATTCCACCCAACCATAGGCCAATGTGTTCCTTAATTTCTCAACACCACTGCCACCCCTAAGATGGGCATGATTCCATAAGGAACTAGGGAACAGGCAGACTCACACAGTGAGATCTTTAACAAACAGTCAAGCCAAAACCTAGTTGGAATTATCAGATTGTCCAGCCAAGACAACACCTAGTTGGGTTAATAGGATGCAAGCTTAACAAGCCAACACATGCATTCAGGACCAGCCACACCAACAGACGGTTTCACAGACCCCTAGTCCAAGCCACCTTTCACAGTTGGGTTAACAGGCTATCCAGCCAAGGGTTACACACAAGGCTAAATGCACAACAAGACTCAGCCAAACCAAGATCCAATTAGGTCAAGATGCCCCCAAGGCCAAGCCAATCTTTCTTGGGTTAATGGGCTACTAAGGTAGTGGAAAGGTAGCATGACTAAGCTAGTGGCTCATTCAAGAGATCGGACACCTCCACAAGATCTATCTAGCATGACATCCATATTACATGCATCCCAACACAAGGTAGCATCCATTTCTTTGCTCAACAGTCCTTCAGGCTATGCCTCCCTTCTAGTGTTCTTCCAAGCATGCAGTAAGGATCTACCAACCACTCTTATATTTTCTTGAGGTTCCTCTCTGCACTAGGTTAACAAGTCAATTCCTCTTCTCTCCCACTCCTCAGTATTGCATACAAATCAAACCCAAAACCATGGTACATAACACAACAACCACACTGTGGAACAACAAAATAGGCTCCTCACTGTGACACAGGAAACACACTGTAACTTAGTAAAACAGAGGATTTCCACTACGGGAAAAACACCGATGGTGGAAAAATCACATAAGACTACTCTTTCTCACAAAATCGAGTGATCCCCACTGCTCAATTGCTCAACAAAACAACTAGCTTCTCTCTATCATGGGAGAAAAGAATTACCAAAATGGTGAATGCTGAACAACAGATTGACAACCACAGGCAAAAACCACGGTTCAGCAAACACATGGTAAACACACAGCATGCATGAGCAGTCTGGAGAGCTCGAATGGAAGCGTCCATGAACCACGATGGAATGGTTCCCATGAATGAGGAGTGAGCAAAACCCAAATGCGACCTCCTCTGATGTACTTGGCAGACATCACGTGCCAGCTTCCTGCAAAAGCAAAAGTGTGGCTTTCCCCAAGTTGCAGACCTGCGCAAACTGCAGTATTCCATGCCTTGCATTTCCCCAGGAATTAACTACCTCATTCGATTTCTGGATGAAATTAATGATTGAGTGCAAGGACAAAAATCGGAGCTGAGGTTCAATGGTTTTCTTAATGACATATTGATTAACCCTATCGGCTTAGGGGTTTGACCAACTCCCCCACCCTATCCTTTGTGAAATCATGCCCCCATCTCTTTCATGTTGCAGTTCCATAACTAGCTGTGGTATTTTATTAAATTGTGCATTGACATGATATTCAAAAATGCTCTGTGCTTTGACTAGCACACTAACCTTAACCTTATGCATCCACCTTGATCACCTATATACAAAATACCAGATCGATGGTAGGGACTTTTCCCTGAGTTCCATGCCATGATCTCAATACAATATATACATCATGTACAATCAAAACATCATGGGGTCAAAATCGAGGTGTTACAGTGTGTTCCTCATTTGAACACACACACACTTGTGTATAGCGCATAGGAGAGAGAGAGACATATCAACAAGGAGAAGGAGCACCTATTTGGGGTTTTATCTTTGTACTTTTGATACATCTATATAGAGGAAGTTTCGTTGGGTTTTCTTACCCTTGAGGGTTTCCTAGGATAAACATGCATCCATCTTGTGATTGTGTTTCTTTCAGTGATATTACACATGCTATTTTTGTGAAATTGAATTGAATACTAATTATATCTAACTAAGAAGATGGAATCTTAACATGGTATCAGATCTAGCCTGAATAGAACGACTTTCACAAGGTGAAACTCTCTCTCCTCTCCCTCCGACAAGGAATTAGGGATTTTGTCAAAGTTGGAATTTTGAAGATTTGATTGCATAGAAAGTTGCGCCTCCCTAGAGCACATCTATTGAGCCCTAGATCAAAATGTTTGAGTGGGTAGATCTATGGGAAAGTCAAACCCCAGTTTGGATTTGGACTAGAAAACTGCAGAAAACCAAAAAACCAGAAAATTGCAGAAATTGCAGATCAAAATCTAGCAAGTCAAATTTGAAAGGTGAAGATTTGGAATTTCCAGAAACCAAGTGTACCAATAAATGCGCCTCAATCAAGCGCATCTTCTGGTAAGGTCAATCTTGCACTTTGAGAAATTTCATTTTTTAGTGACCTCTTGGCTAAGATGGCCCCAAGCACTAAGCTTGAGGACAAGCTAGAAGGGATATCAAATTTCCGAGCATGGAAATATAGGATTGGTATCATTCTTAGAGATAATGATCTTGACAAATACATCAAAGGAGAAGTTGCAGAACTTGAAGAGGATGAAGCTAAGGAGAAGCATAAGAAAGACCTAATTAGGGAAATGAGGATCATTGCTGATTCTATCAAAGGTCACTTGATTCCTCAAGTGTTATCTAAAGAGCCCCGAAGGAGATGTATGATGCCTTATCCAGAATGTATGAATGAATCAACATCAATAGAAAGATGGATTTGAGAGCTCAATTGAAGAGTACCAAGATGAGCCAAGGAGAATCCATTCAAGACTACTTCACAAGAGCCTCCCAGTTGAAGGAGAAACTAGAAGCCATTGGGGACTCCCTTGATGAAGATGAACTAGTTATGACTACTCTGAATGGTCTCACTAGACCTTGGGATTTATTCATACAGACTATGTGTGCCAGAAAGGAAAGCATAAAGTTTGACATTGTATGGGAAGATTGCATCCAAGAGGAGGCTAGAGTAGCCAATAAAGAAGCTCTACTTAAAGAATATGATCAAGCTCTAGCCACCCATACCAAAAGATGAAGAAGTCAATCTAACTTCAAGAAGGAAATCCACAAGGAGTCCCGACCTCCCAAGAGGTTCCAAAGGACAAGAGGAAACAATTAGAGGAAATACTACTCCAACTTTCAATGTTACAATTGTCACAATATATGACACATTGCCAGAGAGAGTCCATAAGAAGAAGAACAACAAAAGACATCATGCACATCTAGTTGACAATGAAGATAAATAGGAAGAAGAAGGACCTCGAAGAAAACAAGAAAAAGAAGAAGATGTAGAGGCGTATGTATTATTCTCTGCACTCTCTGGGTATGTGACACCTAGAGAAGATACATGGCTTATTGATAGTGGTGCTTCAAAGCACATGACATGAAAAAATAAAACTCTGTCAAAACTTGACGAGAATAACTCTCCCCAGAAAGTATCATTAGGAGATGACTATCAATATCCTATCAAAGGTATTGGTGAAGCAAGCTATAAGCTTGATTTTGGAACTCCCATGAAGATGAAGGAAGTCTTATATGTACAAGGTTTGAAGAGGAACTTACTTTCTATCTCAACATTAGATAATAAAGGATATAGGGTTGCATTTATAGATGGACACATACTTATGTGGCCCAAAGTAAAATCAATTGAAGATGCAATTGTCATTGGTGAAGAAGAAGAAGGATTATATAAACACAAGGGACATTTGGAAACAACCCTTGTTCATGTTCATGAGATCACTAGCCCAAGTGAACTATGGCATAGGAGGCTTGCTCACATCAACTACAACACACACACACACACACACACTTGTGTATAGCGCATATGAGAGAGAGAGAGAGAGAGAGAGAGAGAGAGAGATCAGCAAGGAGAAGGAGCACCTGTTTGGGGTTTTATATTTGTACTTTTGATACATCTATATAGAGTAAGCTTTGCTAGTTTTTCTTCTCTTGGCCAGGTTTCTTAGGATAAATCAATGTCCATCTTGTGATTGTGTTTCTTTTAGTGATCCTGCATATGATATTGTTGTGAAATTGAATTGAATACTAATGATATCTAACTAAGAATATGGAATCTTATCATGGTATGTAAGCAAAGTAGTAACAAGTTTACCAAATTTGAAGATCGATCATGAAGGCACTTGCAAAGGATGTGCAAGAGGAAAGAATATCAAGAATCCATTTCCGAAGAGTCAAACAAAGACTAAAGGTATGTTGGAATTATTTCATTTAGATGGATGTGGTAAAATTCCCTCCACATATTTGAGTGGTTATGAATATTATGTTACATTTATTGATTACTATTCAAGAAAGACATGGATATATTTCTTGAAAACAAATGATGAAGTATTCGAAAAATTCAAGGAATTCAAAGCCTTGATAGAGAATCATTCAGAAAGAAGAATCAAGATACTTAGATTAGACAATGATGGAGAATATACTTCAAAAGAGTTTGAAGCCTTTTGTAAAGAAGTTGGAATCAAGAGGGAACTAACCACTCCCTACAATCCCCAACAAAATGGTGTTGCAGAAAGAAAGAATAGGACCATTATGGAAGCAGTGAATAGAATGATACATGATCAAGATCTTCCTATGCATCTATGGGTTGAAGCAACAAGAACATCAATTTATGTACATAATAGATTATCCCATAGTTCCCTTGGATTCAAGACTCCTGAAGAAATGTTCACAGAAAAAAATCCTGAAGTAAGCCATCTCAAAATATTTGGTTGTCCAGTATATGTTCACATTCTAAAAGAAAAGAGAACCAAGTTGGACCCTTCTTGAAAGAAGGGAATATTTGATGGATACCGTGAAGTCTCCAAATCCTTTAGAATATATATTCCAGGATTCCATCACATGGATATTAGTAGGGATGTAACATTTGACGAAGAAGTAACTCTCAAGAGATCTAGAAAGTGCCAACATGAAGAAGTATATGAAGAATATGTACCTCCCAGAAATGTAGAAGCTGCACCCTCCCCTGAAAATGAAACATCAGAGGACCATGACATGTTAGAACCTCAAGAACCTCCTACTATGAATATATCATGAAAGATAAAACCCGCTTGTGCAAGAGAAATTATACAGGAAGCAGAGAAGTATGGAGCTCCAGAAGGATCCACAAGAGTAAGCAGGAGATCAAAGACATTCTTCAATTATGTAGCTTTGATGTGTGACCTTGTAGATCAAGGACCTACTAGTTATCAAGAAGCTGCACAGAAGAAAGAATGGGTACAAACATTTCCGAAAGAATACCAATCAATAATGAATAATGATGTTTGGGATATAGTTCCCAAACTAGAAGGAAAGAGTGTGGTATCTTCCAATTGGATCTACAAGATAAAGCATGAAACTGATGGAAGTATTGAGAAATACAAGGCAAGGTTTGTGGATAGAGGATTCTCTTAGAAAGAGGGATTTGATTATGAAAATACATTTGCACAAGTAGCAAGGTACACTTCCATCAGAACTATCATGGCACTTGCATTCATGAAGTGGAGTTTACACCAGATGGATGTGAAGACAACCTTCCTGAATGATGTTATTGAGGAAGAAGTGTACATAGAACAACCATGAGGATTTGAAGTTGAAGACATACGGACTCATGTATGTAAGTTGAAGAAGGCTCTATATGGAATAAATCAAGCTCCCAGATCTTGATATGGAAGGATAGATAGCTTCTCGACGAGCTTGGGATTTACCAAAAGTAAAGCCGACCCTAACCTTTACTTTAAGGTTGTGGATGATGAGCCTGTCATATTATTACTGTATGTGGATGACTTATTTATGACAGGAAATGAGAAACAGATTGTAGAGTGCAAGAAGAAGTGCATCGAAGAATTTGAAATGAAAGACCTTGGATCTATGCACTATTTTCTAGGTCTGGAAGTATCACAAAGGACATAAGGAATCTTCCTCAACTAGGGAAAGTATGCTATAGAAAAATTAAAAAGATTTGATATGTTGGATTGTAAAGCCATGGCCACACCCATGGATACCAACCTGAAGTTGTTATCTGATGAATCATCAGAGTTAGTGGATATGTCGTAGTACAGACAGATTATATGCCAAATATATGCTTTGCTGTGAACACCCTGATTTAGTATCTAGTTAAACCTCAACGTGTTCATCTGTTAGCTGCAAAGCATGTGTTGAGGTATCTGAAATGTACGATAGACTTTGTGTTGGAGTTTGTGCAACTTCATAAGCTATTCTTATTGTCCTTCGGGAGTTGAACTTGTTGTAATCATTCATAAAAACACTAGAAAGAACAATGTAAGCCTTAGGGTGAAAATTCAGCAATAAAAGAATAAAATAAAAATTATGAAATATAAAATTATATTGCTCCCCCAAGTGGAGTTGGCCCCAGTTAAATTTTTAGTGGGAAAACAGTATAAATAGGAGGCGCGCCTCCTCATTATTTCACACAGCAACAATACATGAGCTCAGGGAAGTGCACACTTTTCCGGGAGAGAGAGAAGTTCGCATACACTGTAGAAGAAGAATGTTTTCAAGGTTTTCATCTTTGGAAAGCATTTCCATATTTTTCTTTTTCTTTCTTAATTGTACTATGATCTCATAATTATTATCTCTAAACGAAGGTTGTTGGGTTTTCTCCCATTTGGGTTTCCTAGGTGAAAAATATTCATGTTATTGTTCTGTGCTTTGTCTATCTTCTAGTGATCATATTGATAATTGCAATTAATATATATTTCTATAATCTTAAGAAAATCTAACATGGTATCAGATAATTGCTAGAAGAAACCATTGTCGGAACTCTATCGGAACTAGGGTTTCATATTTCAAGGTCTTTACTCAACCTTTTGGAAGAAAAAGAACCTTGGGAATTTCGCTATAAGGAGGGTGCATATTTTGGTGAAGACATAATTTAGTTATGAGAATTTTCAATTTTTTTGATGTAAAGTTGCAGCTGCAACAAAAATTAGGGTTTCTGTTTTTACCTACTCCCTCCACAGTTTTGGCTCGACTCTACCTCATCTCAACTTGTCTCTTTAGGGCTCTTCTATCTTTGGAGTCATTTTTCCAAAACTCTAATCTTCAATTTTGACCTAGTCTCTACGAGGGTTTCAGATCCAGATCTACAGTCAAGATGATCAACATGATGGTTGAAGATCATTTGGAAGGAGCTTCCAACTTCTTCCCCTAGAAGTCCTAGGGGTTCTTATCCTACTATAAGAAAATGACCTATTACAATGTGTAAATGAAAAGGTCCCATAACTAGAAGCCGGAGAAGACAAACCTCGCTGGAGGATGAATGATGCCAAAGCAAGAAGGATTTTGGTGGACTCAGTTAGAGACCACTTGGTTCCTCATATCTCGAAAAAGATGACAGCGAGGAAGATGTTCAAAACATTAAAGAAGTTATTTGAATACAGTAATATCAATGTGAATCTCGCATTGAGGAATAAACTGTTAATATGAATATGACGAAGTTCGAGAATATTGCCTCATATTTCATGAGGATCACCGAACTTCGGGACAAGCTAAAGTCTAGTGGAGACAATCTTGAAGAAAATGATCTCGTTATGACCACCTTAAATGGTCTCCCACCAAATTGGGAGTATTTTATCCAAACTATACGTGGTCGGACCAATTTGCCCAAATTTGATAAGCTACGGGCATAATGCAATCAGGAAGAAACAAGAATCACAGCATGCCAAATACTTCATAGTGCTCAACCTAAGGAGAATCAAGCTTCATATCTCATGCTAAGAAGGACAATGTAAGGGGAAGGAAGTCCTTCAATCACAAGCATCAATATAAGAGATCAAGCCCTCCCCCATATCAGAAGAAACAAAAAATGAAGGAATTATCTTAGATATAATGCTATAGGTGCAAGAAATACGGTCATTATGCTAGTAGTTATCAAAGTTCAATCAAAAGGAAGCATGAAGCTTCAACTGCTGATGTAGAAGAAGACCCTCCTCACAAGGATCCAAAGAAGGATGATTGTTCGGATTTCTTCTTCTAAGAAATGATATGAATATCCAGACTGTGATGATCATCAATCAAGCATATGAAGATCAGTCGAATCTGATAGTGGGAGCCTACCCACAAAACTACAAAATATAAGTATTTGATTTTACATGCTCTAGTAAATTAGTTCTGGTTATTTTTTAATATGTTTTACACATATCTACATTTCTAAATTCAGGTAGTTAAATAGCCTATTATGCTGCACAACCCATCTAGGATGACGACTCCTTTATAACATACTGGAGTACACACTCTTCATGGTATGCTATAATGGAGACCATAACCATCCGAATAATGGCCTTACGTGTGTTGTGTTGAAGCATTGACTAAAAGGTTTCCTACATTATTTTGTTAATACATTAATTATGAAATATTGCTAACTATCTGATGAGATTTGACTAGTAGGAAATGCCATGATCTACAAGGACAAGTGATCCCATTGATATACAGATGGAACAGAAGAAGAAAGCCTCTAGAAGCTTGTATTATGACTCTCAGACCCAGAATAATCTCATGCAGAGATTTGGTGATTAGAAGCAAAAATATTCTTCGAATGTCGGTCTATATGCTGCTTCAATAAGATTTACTCAACCGACTTCTCAGAGACACATGGAGTTATCCCTCAAAGACAAGGATTATAGTCTATTAAATTTGATAGAAACTTGACGACAATGTTGTTGTGACTTGAACAAGACAATTGAAGGATCCTTGATGAAACTAGTCGTCACCAGAATGGATAATTACTTTCTAGTCTACATTTCCATGCCTAGGTTAGAACCTTCAGTCAAGAAGGAAACATTTGAGGGATATCGCAAGTATTCAAAGGATTACAGAATATACATCCCAGTATTGATTCAAATCGAAGTCAGGTAGGATGCAACCTTTGAAGAAGAAATGGCTATTCGAAAAGGAAGAGGACCAGATATGGAGATCGATGACGATGAAGAGATGAGATCATATCCCCTCTAAACATTAAGAGGGAGTATGAAGAAATGAATATACCGATGAGTCCCATTGATCCAGTTGAGCCAGATGATGTTCCCATAGATATGGCAGTAAGCCGGAAAAGGCCCTGATGGGCATGGCATATTTTGTAGAATGCATAGAAGCATGAAGCTCAACATGGAGCAGATGGGAGTATTGAAAAAATACAAGGCCATATTTGTTGCCAGAGGGTTCTCTCAGAAAGAGGGAGTCAATTATGATGAGACATTTGCTCTTGTGGGTCAATATACTTCTATCAGATCGATCATTGTTATTGCTTCAGCTATGGGATGGAAGTTGCATCAGATGGATGTCAATACTGCCTTTCTCAATGGTATTATTAAGGAAGAAGTATATATTGAACAAGGTTACTTCTACTTGTTCCGGTTCTCAGCTAGGTATGGGAGTACCCCATTGGCAGATGAGATGAACATGTAGTAGATGGTCGTGCACGTGTGCTCATCCAGGATGTCTAAGCTAGGTATGGAAGTATTACATCGTTTATAGAGACAACTAGGTAGCGAATTTTTTTCTCTTAGACATCCGGATAAAACAAATTCATAAAGACAACCTTCAGTATGTTTAGAGATGATAGAGACAATATAGATGTACATATGAAACCTAGATGATCATGATGCCGATGAAGACCGAATAATACCTTCCTCATTGAGAGGGAGTGTTGGAGTTTGTGCAACTTCAGAAGCTATTCTTATTGTCCTCCTTCGGGAGTTGAACTTCTTATAATTATTCCTGCAAACCATAGAAAGAACAATGTAAGCCTTGGGGTGAAAATCCAGCAATAAAAGAACAAAATAAAAATTATGAAATATAAAATTATATTGCTCCCCCAAAGTGAAGTCGACCCCAGTTAAATTATGAGTGGGAATACAATATAAACAGGAGGCACCCCTCCTCATTATTTCACACAGCAGCAACACAACAAATCAGAGAAGTGCACAATTTTCTGGGAGAGAGAGAAGTTCGCATACACTGTAGAAGAAGACTATTTTCAGGGTTTTCATCTTTAGAAAGCATTTCCATATTTTTTTCTTTCTTCATTGTAATATGATCTTAGAATTATTATCTCTAGACGAAGGTTGTTGGGTTTTCTCCCGTTTGGGTTTCCAAGGTGAAAAATACTGGTGTTATTGTTTTTTGCTTTGTCTATCTTCTAGTGATCCTATTGATAATTGCAATTAAGATATATTGCTATAATGTTAAGAAAATATAACACTTTGTTCTATACTATGATGGATATCATGACTACAGATTGTATGGTTATATAGATGCATATTGGGCTGGAAGTACCCCAAGAAGGAAGAGCACCTCAGGTGGATGTTATTGTCTGGGATCCACCAGGATCTCATGCTTTAGCAGGTTGCAGTCTAGTGTTGCTCTCAGCGTAGCTGAAGCATAGTATATAGCAGCTTGTTCTGCTTGTTGTGAATCCATATGGATTCAGAAGTTGATGTCAGGTCTATTTGACCTGGATTTGGATACCACAGTGATTCTATGCGACAACCAGAGTTGTATAAAGATGATGACTAACCCAGTGTTCCATGACAAATCAAAGAACATATAAATCCAATTTTTTTACATACGAGATATGGTATAGAGGGGATCTATAAAGCTCCAATATGTGAGTACCGATGAGCTAGTTGCTGATGTATTGACCAAGCCTTTGTCTCTAGTAAAGTCTGAATACTTCTGTGACAAGCTTGGTATATTCCAAAAATACTTTCCTCGTAAGGAGGAACAATGATGATGATGTTATAAACCTTCCTCGTAAGAAGGAAAAATGATGATGATGTTACAGACCTTCCTCGTAAGGAGGAACAATGATGATATTGTAGACTTTCCTCACAAGGAGGAACAATGATGATGTGGACTCTCCTCGAAAGGGGGAGTAGGTTGATGGTCATGTGGACCCTCCCTGAAAGAGGGAGTAGGTTGATGATGTTGTGGACCCTCCTCGAAAGGGGGAGAAGGTTGATGATGTTGCAGTGGGATTGTATCATCCCTAGACGCTTGTCCTAAAGTGATCCATAGAATTTTGTCACTATGAAAGATGAGGATTGCATCATCCTTGGACTTATGTCACTAATACATTTGGTCAAATTTTTCCACGAAATATTTCCACGTTTTGAACATTCGTGAATTAATACTTCATTTTTTATCATGGCAGAAAAACCGTGGCAATATCGACGTTTTTAATTTTAGAGGAACTTTCGTCTCTATATCGATGATATATCGCTATCTTCGCACACCTGCCAAACCAATTCCAACTTTCAATGCACGGGTCAACTCATGCCTTTTCGACACATTTTCTATATTTGCGATAAGGTTATTGGTGATTGATTGAGCGCGGATTGAGGCCGGATTTCTTTATCAACCATATCCAAAACTAGAGAGATCAACCATACTCTGCTTCTTCAACGGGTGACTCAACCGGAAAAAGAATATTGACCAACCTTTAGAGGACACTATGGAACCTGTGGGAAACGACATGCCTTCACTTTCCATTGAAGAAGATGTTGCTGTCATAACTTTGGTTGGAATGCATGGAAATGAAAATGTAGATCAATGGGAGGAATTTGTGAACAATGATATGGACCGTTCACCAACGAGTGATGAAGACCTAATTCATGCGAAATATTCTTTTGATGGTAGATTTGTTTTTTCTTTATTTGATAAAATGGTACATTTCAAAGAACAATATACCTTGTGGGAGGATTCCTTCAAATCTAGCGATGAATTGTGCAGAACTAAGGATGTCCAAATTATTGATTTGGTACATCGTGTTACAAGTTTAGAGAAAAGAATTGTGGAAACTGAAAAAATAATTGTCCAGAAGGATCAACTTATTAAGGATCAATGTTCTAAATTTACTGTAGTTCTAGCAGAATCGATTTCTGACCTTGACAAACTGAAAGACATGTATCAGGATTAAAAGAAAAAAGATGAGGAAACTATAGGGAGACTTGAAAATGAGTTGAAAAACAGGCCTAAAGTTTTGAACATGCCACCACTGAAAACTGTATTTGGTAAGGAAGCAGAACTTCAACAAAAATTGAAGCAGAAAGAAACATTTATTGTAGGTTTGAAGGTTGAGTTTCAAAGGGCATTGAGATAAATGATCATTAAACAACAAAATGAGATTGCAAAATATGAAGCAAGATTGGAAAAATTGAATAAAACAATTAAAAACAAAAATGAGTTGCTGCAAAAAAAGAGAATTGAAAGGATTTCAACAACTCTCGAGGCCAAAAGTGCTGGAAGAGGAAAAAAGTCAACAGTAAAGGGTAAACAAGTCTGCACGCCAGAAGAATCAACAGTCAAGGGTAAACAGGTCTGCACACCAGAAGAATCAAGAATTAAGGGTAAACAGATCTGCACACCAAAAAAATCAATAGTCAAGGGTAAACAAGTCTGCAAACCAAAAGAATCAACAATCAAGGGTAAACAGGTCTGCACACCAGAAGAATAAACAATCACGGGTAAAAAGGTCAGCGCAACAAAAGAATCCAAAGTGGAGGTTAAAAAGGCCATCACACCAAAACGTTTTGGCAGTACAAAACTAGGTGATGTAACTATGGAGAGCTTACTCCAGTTTTAGAAGTCCTTGTAACAATGAGAGAAGACCTTGAATGAAGCTGCTTCAGTAATCAATGTTGTAGAGTTTACATTTGGCTCATCAAACCCAACATTGAAGAAGAAGATAGAGGAGAAAGAGGCCGGAATTAGAGACCTTCACCAAAAACTATTGGAGAAGGGAAAAGCACTACATTTGGGATGTGATGGTGAGATACTAGATTTGAAATCCCAAATTAAGGCTTTGCAGAATAAACTTGTGGCAGAAGCAATTTTGTATACTCCATCTGATAGCGATTTGAGGGCACAAGAGCTCGAGAAGGAGGTACAATAGGTCAAGAGAAAATTAAGTGCAGTTCAATCTGATCTGAAGTGGACAGATGATGATCTTAAAAGAAAGGAAGATGAGCACTCAAATCATAAAAATAATAATGTAGAGATGTTGAATAAATTCCTAGAAGAAAAATATAGATTGCATACAGAAGTGATAAATCTTGCAAACAAAGTGAAAGAGCAAGAAAAACAATTAAAACATATGGCCGATGAAGCTTCTGTAGAACTGAAGGGTTATGGAAAAGGCAAGAGAAGCTATAGCGAATTTTCTTATTCTAAAAAGGAGGAATTGCAAAAAACTCCCAAACGTTCAAAATTGAACCCTTCACAACCTTCTCAAAGGGTTCTATCCTTTCCCAGAAGTGTAAAGCTAAAATTGTCCTTCAAAAAAAATTTAAAATTTGAATTTTACCCTTCCAATAAAGAAGGGCATAATTTATATCAACATTTCAAAAGAAGTGCAACTTTTGAAATTATCCATCCATATAAATTTATCTTCTCTTTACATCCTCTTCTCTTTAAATCCTCATCTCATAGTCATAACTAAGGATTATTATGACTGCACATCCTCACCTTATAATACGAATTGCGTCAAGGCCCAAAGACAACCATAAAACATTAAATGTGTCAAGACACAAAGAGTAAGATACAACTATAAGTCTTATATTAAATTTATCTTATAAGTCTTTAATTAACGGTATCAACTGAGATTTGACACGTTGGATGGTTCTGATCTTCTTATCATGAGTCCTTGCCAATGTGATTGCAAGGCATTCTTTGAAGGTGAAGTCCATAAGTTTAGGTCTTCTTCCCCATTATCATGCCTTTTGGTAAGACAATAAAGAGGTTAGTGGCCTGCATCAGCATGGAAAATGTTTAAGGAATAGAGGTTATACACATTAATTGCTTTCATTAAATAATTTAAATTCCTACCAATGATTATCGATTTAGTGAACTGTGGACTCGTAAAAAACACAACAAATTTTAGAGCCCCAAATACTTAATTACACACACCTATAACTTTCTCAAATCTAGCCATTAAGAAACTTATTTTGGTATTCTGGTTCAATTTAAAAGGAGTGTTGAGACTTAGAAATACAGTGAGTTGCAAGGATTCAGTTGACTTAGGCTCCTCCATCACATACATGTATGCTTTCACAACAAGGGCTGAAAAACAATATTTGTTTTTTGCATTTTTTGGTGAAAAGGTTTGGCTAATTTATACTTTTCAATTACAGGACAATTATTTATATTTCCCTTCATGTCTAAAGGGCTGAGAGAATAAATGCCCTTCCAATTGAAATTAATACCCACCCTTCAAATTTGATCAATGTGTAACATAATATGGTGTACATTTGATGTCTATATACATATACATATTGTTGTAATATAAATTGTCAGTATTTCTTAGAAATGTATATATTTTGATATAGTTAATGTGTTTCTAATGTGTAATAGAAGTGTAATGTGTAACCCATACTGAGAAGTGTGTATGAAAGTACAAATGATGAAATATATTCTTCGTAATATATTCTACAAATGAATTGACATATGAAATATTCTTGAAATATATTATACAAATGAATTGACAGATGAAATATTCTTGAAATATATTCTACAAATGAATTGACAGATCATCATTTCATGTTATATTGAATAAATTGCACTATAACATAGACATACCAACCTTTTCTACAAACTCTTGTACTCATTTCTATAAATTGTAAGACCTACAATAAAATCCAAGTCATCCAAAACAACAATTGATAGTATTTTCCAATTTTTCATGGCCAGAACTAAAAATGCACACCAATTCCAATCGAAGTACACTATAGGTAAGAAATTTGGAAGTTTGCATACAAAAACCTAATTAGACTAGTGTAGTTTTAATTTCAGACATAAATTAAACTTCTATTGTGAAATAAGAATGCATCCAACATTTGAAATGAGAACTGAACAACTGTAAATGTTGGTTTCTTGTTGACGAGCATCATAGTTTGGAAACCAATCTCATGGCTCTGCAAGTTTGTATTGTTTTTTTCTTTTTTATTATAATATAAATCATCATCGTTCCTTGCAGATATTAATAAATGAGAACATAACATATATAATACATTCCGAGGAAAAAAATAGAGATAATGCAAAAATTAACCAGATCGATAATCAAGAAAGTTTTAAAAGGGGCCCAAGACCATTTTTTATTATATTATGCTTTCATTACAGAGCAGAGGGATAGTTTACAGTTGAATCAGTAACATCAAACAATTCCTTCAATAATACCTGTCCCTACTACCTATTAAATTCTATTTATAGACCTCAAGGGTTAGATTGACCATGTTACAAGTGGATTTCATTTGAGTGAAACTGAAATGTGGATTCATCCACGAGACAACCCGTCCTCTGCTATACTTTCCTGGCTTCAAACGAAGATACCAACTATTGTGGAACAAGGAAAACACGACAGTGCAACACAGGGGGAAAAACATGGCTGAAGTTGACATGTTTCAACACCAGCGGTAGAAAGGGAGTAGAGGAGGAAGTTGCATTCCAGTTATCTGGATGGGAGATGCGAGTAGAGAAGAATTATAACAGAGATGCACAGTGCATGAGAGGTATCTAAGGAGAAAATGGAAATACCAATGAAAGAAGAGAATGGTAAGGAAGAGAGAAATTCCAGAGACAAATATGGCTCAGCGGAAAACAACATGCAATACCCATCTGATGTGGACAAATTAAACGCTGGAATTGAAGAAATCAATCCTACTATGCCACCGAGAGGGAATGATTGGGTTGTTGAAGAGGGACATGGTGCTGACTTAGTGCAGGAAATACTTCACTAAGTGATGGGAAAGGAATGTCAAACGAACAAAAAAACAATAAGATGGAATGGAACTTCCAATGAAAGCCATCGAACCCGGATGAGACTGTCTCCAATTCTTTCCAATTCTACCCATTTCACTCATACTATCAGTGAACTCAAATTTGCGCACATCTGCGGCCATAGTGGATAAAAATTAACGAACATAGAGAATGGATTGAATACTGCATAGCCTATTGATAACAGTGGCCCCTATTTATCAATATTACATAAGAAGCGACATGATTGGTAATTGACTGCAGCTGGTAGGAAGGAATCCATGGGGTCAGGCCAAATCTGGATATGTGTACTGTGTTGGCCCTTGGAATAATTGAAAGGTGGGAAAAAAGGTTAAACACGATGAAATTCTGAGTTCACGTATGGGTGATGCAATCATTCTCAATGCTGCCAGAATCAGACTCGATTTAGGTTCATCGAATCATAGAATTTGATGGTTTGTTAAGTGACGTATTTGACAATTGGTTGAAAGTTCAAAATATGACAGGTAGGGAAAAGCGAAAACTGCCATTTATAGGTTTAAACGATTATATGACATATTTTACACTCAATACATTCAGTACGTGTATGACAAGTTGAGGTATGGGAAAATGAAATCAGGCATGTGTGTGGATTTTACTGAAGCAAGTCAATTTTGGATTGCTTTACTCAAATGCACGCCCAACATTAAAAAACTATGGTTTAGGGAAATTAGACCTGCAAAAACATGCAAAAACTACAAAAACTGTTGTTTAGAGAAATTAGACTAAGACTAGGAGAAGATAAAAAATTGTCCAAGTATGGAATTATTGGTAAAATCTACCTAACTAGCCTTAGGGAAATGCCCGCCACAGCTCATAGGATGATGATAAAAATATTATGAGAGTGTATATCTCTAGATTCTTGTATGGTGCATCCAACCATATAATTATCCTGACCAAAAAGTCTTTCCGTACGAAGACATCAATCTGCCAAAAGTGCCTCTCAGCCATATTTGCACTGCTCCAGAAAAATGCCCACCGAGGAGAGAGAAAGAAGCTCCAGAAGATGAAAGTGGTCTTGATGGATTCACCTTTTTGGGCTCTACCCATTGGAAATCTCACTTTCCAAGTGTGAAGGAAAAATCAAATGACCTTGGTGACCTAGGGTTTGAAGAGAACTGGTCAAGTGTTAGATACAGAGTTTGAGAGACCACTTGGAAATGCTCGCAAGGGGGTGTTCCATTGATGATAAAAATCATCAGATGATATGGTCTTGTTCATTGTTGAAATGGATATCTAGCCATGCTCTTGGTTTTTCTTATGGTGACCAGATAAGGAAAATATCAACCTCACAAAATAGAAGAAAAATCTTATTTTGCATATTAAAGACAGAAAAAATCGCTAAGTGCTGTAAAGGGGCTAAGTGATTCCCGCATTAAGGTTGATGCCCTCACTAAGGATGATGACTGCATGGAATGGCATGGAATAGATGACTATGTGGCATGAAGTTGAAATCATTGTTTCATTATGACATCGTTCTAGAGAAATACGGAAAATTAGTGAAAATCAGGAAATTGGCCAAGTGTGGGAATATTGGTCCAAGTAGCCTTAAGAGGATGCCCTCCACAAATGGTTTGTTGAAGAAAATACCCGCACCACATTGGGATATTGTATGCTGCTATTTTTTCTACTCAACTATGGTCTCGGTTTGTCCAAAGAGACACTGAAGAAGAATTTATGGACCTGCCAAAACTGTGGTTTAGGGAAATTAGACCAAGCCTAGGAGAAGAAGAAAAATTGTCTAAGTATGAATTATTGGTAAAATATGCCTAACAGGCCTTAGGGAAATGCTTGCCACAGCTCATAGGTTGATGATAAAAATATTATGAGAGTGTAGATATCTAGAAACTTGTATGGTGCATCCAACCATATAATTATCCTGACCAAAAAGTCTTTCAGGAAGAAGATATCCATTTGCCAAAAGTGCCTCTCAGCCATATTTGCACTGCTCCAGAAAAAATCCCGCCGAGGAGAGAGAAATAAGCAACAGAAGATGAAAATGTTTTTTCTAGACTCACCTTGTTGAACTATACCCATTGGGAATCTCAATTTCAAAGTTTGAAGGAAACATGAAATCACCTTGGTGACCTAGGATTTGAAGAGAACTGGTTAAGTGTTAGACAAAGTGTTTGAGAGACCACTTGAAAATGCTCGCAAGGAGGTGTTCCATTGATAATAAAAATCATTAGATGATATGGTCTTGTTCATTGTTGAAATGGATATCTAGCCATGCTCTTGGTTTTTCTTATGGCGACCGGATAAGGAAAATATCAACCTAGAAAAATAGAAGAAAAATATTATTTTGCACACTAAAGACAAGAAAAATGGCTAAGTGTTGTAAAGGGGCTAAGTGATGCTTGCATTAAGGTTGATGCCCGCACTAAGGATGATGCCTGCATGGCATGGCATGGAATAGATGAATATGTGGCATGAAGTTGAAATCATTGTTGCATTGTGACATCGTTCTGGAGAAATATGACAAATTAGTGAAAATCAGGAAATTGGCCAAGTGTGGGAATATTGGTCCAAGTAACCTTAAGAGGATGCTCGCCACAAATGGTTTGTTGAAGAAAATACCCGCACAACATGGGGATATTGTAGGCTGCTGTTTTTTCTACTCAACCATGGTCTCAGTTTGTCCAAAGATACACTGAAGAATAATTTATGGACCTGCCAAAACTGTGGTTTAGGGAAATTAGACCAAGCCTAGGAGAAGATAAAAAATTGTCCAAGTATGAATTTTTGGTAAAATATGCCTAATAGGCCTTAGGGAAATGCCCGCCACAGCTCATGGGTTGATGATAAAAATATTATGAGAGTGTAGATCTCTAGAAACTTGTATGGTGCATCCAACCATATAATTAGCCTGACCAAAAAGTCTTTCAGGAAGAAGATATCAATCTGCCAAAGGTGCCTCTCAGCCATATTTCGACTGCTCCAGAAAAATGCCCGCCTAGGAGAGAGAAAGAAGCTACAGAAGATGAATTTGGTTTTTAGGGACTCACCTTGTTGAAATATACCCATTGGGAGTATCGCTTGCCAAATTTGAAGGAAAAATGAAATTACCTTGGTGACCTAGGGTTTGTAGAGAACTGCTCAAGTGTTAGACAAAAAGTTTGAGAGACCACTTCGAAATGACCGAAAGGGGGTGTTACTTTGATGACAAAATTAAGTAGATGATATGGTAATGTTCATTGTTGAAATGGATATCTATCCATGCTCTTGGTTTTTCTTATTGTCACCAGATAAGGAAAATATCAACCAGCGAAAATAGAAGAAAAATGTTAATTTGCATACTAAAGACAAAGAAAAAATGGTTAAGTGTTTTAAAGGGGATAAGTGATGCCCGTATTAAGGTTGATTCCCGCACTAAGGATGATGCCCACATGGCATGGCATGGCATAGATGATGATGTGAAATGAAGTTGAAACCATTGTTGCATTATGGCATCGTTCTGGAGAAATACGACAAATTAGTTAAAATCAGAAAATTGGCTAAGTTTGGGAATATTGGTCCAAGTTGCCTGGAAAATGTGGTTTAGGGAAATTAGACTGAGCCTAGGAGAAGATAAAAAATTGCCCAAGTATGGAATTATTGGTAAAATCTGCATAACTAGCCTTAGGGAAATGCCCACCACAACTCATAGGATTATGATAAAAATATTCTGAGAGTGTGGATCTCTAGAGTGTTGTATGGTGAATCCAACCATATCTAGAAGGCTATAATAAGAGGTTTTTCAGACAGTTTGAAGATGGTATAAAAGCATCTTCACAATAAACCACATGCTAGGAAATGTATATTATCGTTTCAAACTTACAAATTTCATATATAATGAAAAAATTATTCGAAAAGAAAAACTAATTATAACAGAACAATAATATACCAGACATAATTGAATGGAACAAATACATAATTCTTATGCATATAATAGTATAATTCACCATATCGATTACACCTAACATTATAAATTTTTATTAATAAATGTAAATATATTTAGCCTCAACCCCATGGTGTTATTCTCAACTAATGACAATTGTACGGACTCTGGCGTGCATTTTCCTAATCCCAGTTTTGAATATTTACACACTGTTTTTTACGTAACAACTTAGAATTTCAATCATCGATTTTGAATTTGTCCAAGATACTTGCAATTTTAGTCATTCATGTTTAAGTTGATTGCTATGCATTCCTATCTTGCATTTTTATGCTTACGGCTTGCATTTTACATCAAGTGTCCATAACAGAAAAAAAAATGTTAAAATTGCACCTGTCATAGGTCGACTGTGAGCATACAAGGTTAGGTTATATAAAATTAACACAAGTATAGTATTCTAAATATATTTATCCATCCAATTTCCAAAACCATTTACTACAAACATTTAATAGGAGGGTTGGACGGGCATTTTTGTGATCTGGGTAAAATTAGGTTGAAAACACAAAAGTTGTCATTTTGTCAATTTAACTCTGGACAAATGAAACATAATTTTTAAAAACGGAAAGAGGCTTTTGTCAAAAATATATCTATCTTCAACCCCATGGTGTTAGTTTCAACTTATGACAATTGTACGGACTATGACATGCATTTTCCGAAGCCCATTTTTGAATATTTACACACTGTTTTTTACGAAACTTAGAATTTCAGTCAATTTTTTTGAATTTGGCAAAGATACTTGGAATTTTAGTCATTCATGTTCAATTTAACTGCTATGCATTCCTAGCTTTCATTTTACACCAAGTGTCCATAACAGTAAAAAAAGGTTTAGGTCAACTGTGAGCATACGAGGTTAGGTTATATAAAATTAACACAAGGATAGTCTTCTTAATATATCTAGCCATCCAATTTCCAAAAACGTTTACTATAAACATCTAATAGGAGGGTTTGGTTTGAGAGTACATCAAAACATGTAGAGAAGAATATTACTCTATTATTATATTACTCACTCTATTACTCTTATTTTTCCAGAATAGTTAGAATGCCAATTTTTTACTCTATTATTTACTCTTACTTTCTTATTTTCAATAAGTATACTTAACATGCTAGAAAGTTAACTATATTGAAATTGAAAATGTAAGTTGTGTATAGTTGACTTGAAACACATTTGTAATTTTTATTATAGTTTGGAAAAGTTAGAACACATTTGTAATTTTTATTATAGTTTGCAAAAGTTAGAACACATTTGTAACTTTTATTATAGTTTGGAAATGTCTGAACACATTTGTAATCTTTATTTTAGTTTGGAAAATCAGCGTGCTAGTATCCTGTGTGTGCATTCGCATGCATCCTATGCGTGCATCCCCTTCTTCCTTTCTGAGTGTGCCATCATCCTACAAAATGGAAACATCAGCCTCATCTTCCATGCCGTCAACTGAAACAGGGGGTTTTGAAGTTGCTGATAGGTTCACTGTCAAAAAATTCGGAGAGAGCGCCGAGGCATGGAGTGATAGAACCAACTGGCCAGAAGGTATGCTAAATGTCTTGGTCAGAGCAGGAGTGCATCGTTTTCTTTTCGGTCAGTTCAATTTCAACAATGAAGAGATAGATAGTTCTATTTCTAGTTATTATGATGAGTCCAAGGAATTGCTTATTTTGGGAGGAGGGTTTGTCTGGACCCTGATTTGTTGTCAGGTGCAGCAAAAATACCACGCAGGGGGGGAGTAATGTTGACCACTAAGAAAACCCTCAAAGTAGAAAAGGGTGATATGGCAAACAAACATGTGGAAACACGGTTAAGGTTGCCCGGAATGGTTTAAAGATGCAAGATATTCCACCAGGACTGTACAAAACCTTAATTCAAATTGTACTTAGGACAATTATGAATCACCACAAGCAAGATATTTCAGGTGATTGTATGAAGTTGGTGATTCATTGGGTTGAAGACTTGGCCAAAGATGTCCCTCATCTATTGGAAAAAAAATTGCATTTTGCACTGCAGGAGAGCAATATGAAGAGAGTGAAGTTCAATTACCCTGGCAGAGTACAAAAAAATATTGACTTATATCGACCCAACACTGTAGAAGGAAGCATATTTAAAAATACATACATTAAGAGGCAGAAACTGGAAGAAATTAACCAGGAAGTTCCTCAACAATCTCCAAAGGACAATGTAAGTATTGCTTCCTGGTTGATAACATTCATTAGAGGGGGAATTTCCAACACCTCCGGCCGATGTTTCAACTCATCTTCTGGTCTCTTTATGGTTTCTTCATCTTTCTTCCGAAAAACCATATATTCTTCTCTACATTTCTCATTTTCCTTTCTAAATTCATCCTGAATTTTCTCTAGTTCCTTATTTAGAGACTGAAGAACAGAGTCCTTTCCTGCTATTATCCTTCTCGAACTGTCCACAGTCTTTACAAGGGATCCTTGTAATCTTGCAATTTCCCGTAAACAGGAAAAAAAATTAGGAGGCTTCAAAAAATAGAATTTAGCAACTTTTTTTTTTTGGAAAAAAGAATTGAAAAATGCCTTCTACCTTAAATAGGTCCACCATTTGAAAATTTTTAATAGAAGATTCCATAGTATCCACGTGTTATGTTTCTAACCTTGCAATTACCTGTAAATAGTGAAAATTATAACAAGGCTTCAGAAAAAGGAATTTGGCAACTGTTTCTTTTCGAAAAATAGCATTGGAAAATAGTGCCTACCTTTAAGAGGTTCTGAATTTGCATCTGCTTAATCCTACAGAGTTGTACGCTCTGTACTACAGTAAGATACCAATAGGAAAAGTTTTTTCTATGAAATTCAGCTTCTTCTTTGAAATGCAACATTTTATCGAACAGTAGCTTAAAAACAGTTTTACCATCAAAAAAAGATTTTGGAGAGGAAGTTTTCTCAACTCCGAACTGTGGAGGTGTATATATAACAAGTGGAATGTATTCACGCGCATAAATATCATCATCAATAAGCTCCTACTGTTCATTAAACTCAACATCATGCATCTCGTTGACATTTATTTCTCTTCCTTCATGTAATCCGGCCAAAATTGAGACAACATCAAATTCTTTAGGGTCACTTCCCAAACCTTCCATACAAAAAGCCTTGTTGAAGAGTACAATAAAGATCAACTTGAGATAAATTAATATATTAAAAAGGAGGAAAACATGAAAAACATAATTGCTAAGAAAGATGAAGAGTTGAAAGGGAAAATAGTTGAACTTGAAAAGATTACTGCATAACTACAGACTAGAGGAGTTGAAAAGTTAAAAGAATTTGAAGTTGGTAAGGGACAAAGTAGGCATCTGATTTTTGGTGAAATTTATGATATGTCAGCACACCACATGATTTATTAAGGTATGAGATTTCCCTGCAAAACAGAGAGAAGGCACTGGATGTATCTTTTAATGCAATACGAGCTCATGCACAAGTCAACAAGGGGTTACAAAGCTACGTGCCTTAAGAATTCAAGAGAAGTCCTTGATGGATGCTAGTGCAGCAATGAATGCTGGAGCTGATCTCTCTGCGTGGTCATACATAAAAGAAACAATGGAAAACAAGCTAGCCGAGAGGGATAATGAGATTAAAGAGCTTAGATTGAAAATATTGGAGGATAGAGAATCACAACATTTGGGATGTAAGTCTGAGATAGAAGATCTGAAATCCCAAATTGCCATTCTACAGAAGAACTACATGCTTCAGCGAGTAGCAATTGTGTATACTCCATACAATACAGAATTGAGGGAAAAAGAGTTGGAGACAAAGATAGAGCAACTCAGGAAAAATTTGACCCAAGTTCAGTCTGAGTTGAAATGTGCAAATGATCGTCTTCAGCAAAAGGAAAAGGAACACAAAGAGAAAAATAAGAAGAATGTGGAATTGATGAAGAAATACATCCAAGATAACGATAGATTGAGAGAAAGTTTGCACAAATGTGTAACAAAAGTGAAAGAATTAGAACGAAAATCAGAACATGCACCTGCTGCAGTTTCTAAAGAACCAGAAGCTTCTAGACAAGCCAAGAGACTAGAATGTACAAATTTATCTTCTCTAGAAAAGGAGGACTTGCAACATAAACCTCCCAAGCATCCTAGAACTATGGAATAACATTATTTATATATGACGTGTATGTAAATACATTTCAAGTTTTAATACATAAATTTATATATGCGTGTGTGTGTATTTCTCGACAATATTGTATATGTTTTTGATGCATTTAATGTGAATGGTAATTTTGAATTTAACTTTTCAATAAGTGTACATAACAGGCCAGAAAGTTAACAATACCAAAATTGAAAACTTAACTTGTGTATTGTCGGCATATATATTTGAATTTGTAAGAAATTAAATAAGTGATAGTGATTAGTGGATATGAGATGCCAGTAGATTTGGTGACATAGGTAAATCCTAGCTGTTTGCTTGGAACTGTTGATATTATAGGGATATTATGGGGATGATGGATTGAGAAATCTCAAGTTCTTTATGAGAATTTTGATGCTATGTATTGATGTATTTATGTAAGTTTCTTTATCTAATGAAACTGAAATTCAAATTCTAGAACAATGTCATACAATTCTACTCATGCAACCAAATTTCACCGAATAACCCAAAGCTGTAATGCTTATAGAACTGGCATAAAAAAGACAGAAATTTACAAAATATAAGCAAACAAAAAAAACAACTATAATTTTATTACTAAAAACAAAAATTAAATATTTAATATGCTTTCCATCATTTGTTACATTTCCAAAATTGGTAACATAAACGTTCGCACAATAGAATAATTTTTTAGTACGACAAGATCACTAGCAATGCTTATTGCAACATAAGTTTCTTTCACCATTTTGCATACAATGTTGCATTTCGATCATCTAGGAATTTTTTCTTTTTGGCTTGTCTCACACTTCTTATAATGACATCAGGTTTTATAGGATTCCCAGCATCCATCTTTTGGATATCAACTACTACCCCTTGAATGTCTTGTTTTTCACCACTAAAAACCCTGTTTCGTCAGGTCTGTATCTTTCTCCTCAATAAAGATTAAAGAAAACTAAAATCATGAATAGGTAGCCAAATCAACTAGATATAGGACAGTACCATGGTGAGGAAATTCTTCTCAAACCATGAATTGTGGCGGGCATTCTCTTAAGGCTGCTGGGACCAATTCTTCCTTAAATATATGCTGTAGTTTGGTGAGGCAAGTGACATGGTTGTATGCTCCATACAACACTCTATAGACTCAAATTCTCAATACTTTTTTCACATCATCCTATGAGGCATGGCGGGCATTTCCTTAAGGCCACTTGGGTAGATTTAACACCATTTCCATACTTAGACAAATTTCTCAATTTGGTCTAATCTGCCTAAAACACCCTTTTGGTAGGTCCATAACTTTTTCTTCATCCACTTCCAAGACAATATGAAGACATAGTCAGGTAGGACAAAGACCAATCTACAAGACCTCCATGTGCTGTGGGCATTTACTCTAACCCATAATTTAGGGTGGGAAACTTTCTGAGGTTACTTAGCCATTTTTGCATCCACCAGTGAAAACCCCTGTTTTGGCAGGCTTGTATCTTTCTCCTCAAGAAAGATTAAAGAAAAATAAAATCATGAATAGGTATCAAAACCAACTAGCTATAGGACGGTACCATGGTGCAGGAATTATTATCAAACCATGAATTGTGGCGATCATTCTCTTAAGGCTGCTGGGACCATTTTTGAGTAAGGCTGCTGGGACCATTCTTCCTTAAATATATGCTGTAGTTTGGTGAGGAAAGTGACATGGTTGTATGCTCCATACAACACTCTAGAGAACCACATTCTTAATAAAATGTTCACATCATCCTATGAGGCATGGCGGGCATTTCCTTAAGGTCACTTGGGCAGATTTAACACCAAGTCCATACTTAGATAAATTTCTCAATTTGGTATGATCTGCCTAAAACACCCTTTTGGCAGGTCCATAACGTTTTCTTCATGTACTTCCAAGAAAATATGAATACATGGTTAGGTAGGCCGAAGACCAATCTACAAGACCCCCATGTGATGCTGGAATTTACTCTAACCCATAATTTAGGGCGGGCATATTTCTGAGGTTACTTAGCCATTTTTGCATCCACTGGTGAAAAACCCTGTTTTGGCAGGCTTGTATCTTTCTCCTCAAGAAAGATTAAAGAAAAATAAAATCATGAATAGGTAGCCAAACCAACTAGATATAGGAAGGTACCATGGTGCGAGCATTCTTCTCAAACCATGAATTGTGGCAGTCATTCTCTTAAGGCTGCTGGGACCATTTTTTACTAAGGCTGTTGGGACCAATTCTTCCTTAAATATATGTTGTAGTTTGGTGAGGCAAGTGACATGGTTTTATGATCCATACAAAACTATAGAGACTCACATTCTCAATACATTTTTCACATCATCCTATGAGGCATGGCATGCATTTCCTTAAGGCCACTTGGGCAGATTTAACACCAAGTCCATACTTATACAAATTTTTCAATTTGGTCTAATTTGCCTAAAACACCATTTTGGAAGGTCCATAACTTTTTCTTCATCCACTTGCAAGACAATATGAAGACATGTTCAAGTAGGCGAAAGAACAATCTACAAGACCCCCATGTGTTGCGGGAATTTACTCTAACTCATAATTTAGGGTGGGCATCTTTCTGAGGTTACTTAGCCATTTTTGCATCCACCGGTGAAAAACCCTGTTTTGGTAGGCCTATATCTTTCTCCTCAAGAAATATTAAATCAAACTCAAATAATGAATAGGTAACCAAACCAACTAGCTATAGGAAGGTACCATGGTGTGGGCATTCTTCTCAAACCATGAATTGTGGTGGGCATTCTCTTAAGGCTGCTAGGACCATTTTTGACTAAGGCTGCTGGGACCAATTCTTCCTTAAATATATGCTGTAGTTTGGTGAGACAAGTGACATGGTTGTATGCTCCATACAACACTCTAGAGACTCACATTCTCAACACATTTTTCACATCATCCTATGAGGCATGGAGGGCATTTCCTTAAGGCCACTTGGGCATATTTAACACCAAGTCCATACTTGGACAAATTTCTCAATTTGGTCTAATCTGCCTAAAACACCCTTTTGGAAGGTCCATAACGTTTTCTTCATACACTTCCAAGACAATATGAAGACATGGTCAGGTAGGCCAAAGACCAATCTACAAGACCCCCATGTGCTACAGGCATTTACTCTAACCCATAATTTAGGGCGGGCATCTTTCTGAGGCTACTTATCCTTTTTTGCATCCACAGGTGAAAAACCCTATTTTGGAAAGCCTGTATCTTTCTCCTCAAGAAATATTAAGGAAAAATCAAATCATGAATAGGTAGCCAAACCAACTAGCTACAGGATGGTACCATGGTGCGGGCATTCTTCTCAGACCATGAATTGTGGCGGGAATTCTGTTAAGGCTACTGGGACCAATTCTCTTAAGGATGTTGGGACCAATTTTGACCACTTTTTTGAAAATTTTCCTCATGGAAGGGTGGATTTTGTATAGTTGGGTGGTCTCATTGTTTTTTTCATGGAAACCTTGGCAATTTCGGCGTGGCAACTTGAGGTAAACTCTATTGTTGTAGTTTTTCTTCAAGAGTTTTTTACCTTGGATATTTTAGGGTTTGGTCTAACTTGGGCATTTGCAGGTATGGTTGCTGCTGGGGTGATGGTTCATTCTTGTTCACGGGGTGGTGTCTTATCTATATTGCTTCCACAACTACATTTGGCTCAAGTAAGTGATTTTCTTTTCCTTGTGAGAATTGTAAATTGTAATGTGTAACCCTGAAATATTTTCTTTGGATTTTGGCTTTTACGAATTTATCTATGAAAATGAGGGTTGTTGTTATGCATCCCCAAGTTCTATTTTTCATCCTTACATCCATGTGATATACAATGACTAATTCTAATTGAATATATACATATCAACAACAACCACAAGCCCCATTATCATGATAAAGATTAGGGAAACTCAATGTATGAAAATGGAAACCACTTGTAACTCAATA
Source organism: Pseudotsuga menziesii (assembly GCA_001517045.1). Classification (NCBI taxonomy): domain Eukaryota; kingdom Viridiplantae; phylum Streptophyta; class Pinopsida; order Pinales; family Pinaceae; genus Pseudotsuga; species Pseudotsuga menziesii. The sequence goes on from LPNX010951538.1 coordinate 346,799, forward strand.
GGCAGTAAGCTAATTGGTGACGAATTCACTGAAACTTAAGATTCAAAAGGAAATGGGACCCCGCCATTCAAATTTGATCCCTAGTGGGGAGCCTTTTTATAATGTCTCAGACCCTGAGGCTAATCCTCGAAATAGGATTTGAAACTGTTTACAGTCATAATCAAACATTAACAACTAGAGCGTGGTACTTCTGCTACGATTTACATATCTTTAAACAAACATCATGGAGCAAATGTGCGTGCTTGGTCTGGATGGCAGCACAAAATTTATGGTTGTGAACTCGCGGGTAGCGAAAATGACGTCTCAAGATGCTTCTGGTGGCTCATTTATGATTGGGCTCGACCACTTGTCCATATGTCGAGTCATCAACGTGTCCTTTCCCTTTGTGTTTGTTGCGTGCTTGAAGGCACCTTTTTGCATGGGCTCAAAGATGACAAAGGAGTTTATATATATCCTTTTCATGCTCAACTTTCTTTACAACCTCCCACTTGCTTCTGGCATAAACAAGCTTCAGTAGTGGCTTGTCATTCAAGTACTCCTCACCACCTCAGAAAAGGTTGGCGGACGGGGTGCATGAAAGCTATGATGAAGACCTTGGGCCCTTGATATGCTCCAGTACAAGCATTCGTTCCCACAAAAAAATAGATGCATCTCTCAAAGTGGTGTATGACGTTTGCTCCCTAATGGTTGGTGCTTCCCTGGTGTGAAAAACCAGGGTGATAGATGAGCTTGGAATCAAGCTCACCAACCAACAACACACCCAGAATAACAAGCTTCTCGAACTAGATTGCCATTGCAAACATATCAGAATTCTCAGAACCTCTTGGCAGAATGATATCGTGATTTTGCTTCTACACTAGCTCATCCTATGCACCTTAATGGATCTGAAAGGTGGTGTTTATATAGATTTAGAAAACTGGACAAGAGGATGACCCGTCAGCATATTCACACATTTCATCGTCGAGTATCCTGGTTGATCATACGCTTCAGGGAATATGGACTAGACGTGTTCTGGCCCGTTCGCTCCTGTGACGATGATACAATAACCATTCTTTCACTGCGTTTCCCCTGCTACGTGTGGCGATCAGATTCGCTGTTCCACTTCTTATATTTTCATGATATATTTCTAATTTCACATGCGAGCCATACGACGAGTATTTGGTTTTGGGAAATATGGAGCTGCCGCGGGGATGATTTATCCTATGGGTGTATCGCAAATGGCATCGAGGAAATCAATTAGCTGTCAGGAAGGTAGATCGTATGTGAGGGCGTCTTCTCCACTTAGATTTTTTTATAGTTTTTTTATGTTGCATAACCCTCATGTTTTTCTGTGCACTAAGTACCATAGATTTGATCATCTTTGCGATCTAAGCCCTCGATATAGCAAATCTTCATACCCAAAAACTCAACACTATAAACCTACACAGCTTGATTTGGGGAGATCAATATCAACCGTCGATCTTTGAACTACCTTCATCGGGACTGCTCAAGCTTGAGAACTTTAACATTCTGGTAACCCTTTTTAATTTGAATGAGTGAGCAACTTCTAATCGCGGAATGCTTCTCACCCGTTGATCTACCCAACATCTTGTTCCGATCATAGATCTTCGCAGCCCCTACCACTTTCCGCAGATCGAATTCGTAACTTTCTCTGCGCTAGTTCAATCCGCGGAATTGTTTGAAACCGCATATATATCTCCGCCTTCATCTCGACCATCCGATTTTCTCTCTGATTAACCCTTTTTGTGATTTGAAAAAGTTTCTCCTTCCAAGCAGGTTCACCGCGCGAAATGATTTAGGGACATTGATCTCACCTTGTGTCAATCTCGACCCTCCAACATTACACCCATTTAACAGACTCCACAAATATAAAAAATAAATCCTTCCTCGCATCTCCGCTCCACGGAATCGCTTTCCATCATCAATATTCACCATCTTGAATCTGAACCGTTGAAGTTTAACACATTTTACCCTTATTCCGCTGTTGCATGTTTCAATATACAGAATGACCTATCATTGTAGATCAAAACCCACTCTCCATCCGACGGCTCCATGGTGGAAAAACTTGATAACCGGTTAACCTGAAAGGCACTATCGCAAAATTCCTCAAATAAGGTCATTTTCAAACCTTTGGGAAGGAGACATAGATGAACATAAATCAACATTTAATGATGATGATGATGATGGTGGTGGTGATGAAGATGATGAACATGATGAAGATGATGATGAGGGCAATGACGAAAATGATGATGATGACGATGATGACGAGGACGACGACGACGATGATGACGATGATTCGACAATGACGACGATAATGATGATGATGATGATGACCATGATGGCGACGATGAAAACGACGACGACGATGATGATGAAAATGATGATGACAACGATGATGATGATGATGGTGATGCGACGATGATGATGACAATGACTAGAATGAGGATGATGATGACGAAAATGATGATGATGATGAAGATGATGATGATGATGATGATGATGATGAGGATGAGGATGAGGATGATAATGACGAGGATGATGATGATGATGATGATGATGATGATGATGATGATGAAGATGTTGATGTTGATGATGATGATGATGATAAATATGATGATGATGATGGTGGTGGTGATGAAGATGATGAAGATGATGATGAGGGCGATGATTAAAATGATGATGATGACGATGATGAAGATGTTGATTAGGAAGAGGGAGATGACGATGATGATGATGCCGATGAAGATGATGATGATGAAGATGATGATGATGATCAATGATGGTGGTGCTGATGACGATGAAAACAATGATTATGATGATGATGATGAGGGCGAGGATGAGGACGATGATGAGGAGGATGAGGATGATGAGGATGATGATGATGGATAGGATGAGGATGATGAAGATGATCATCATGATTATCATGATTATCATGATGATGATTAGGATGAGGATGATGATGATGATGATGATGATGAATTTGAAGATGATCATGATGGTGATGGTGATGATGATGAATATGCTAATGAAGATGAAGATGATGAAGATGTGATGGCAAGATATTTACCCTAGTCTTCACTAAATTGTTCTGAGCTTCATCAACACTATAATGGAATGGTTATGAGTGATTATTCACTCCTATAAAGGATGCACTTTATGGAACTACCAAACTGCTCAGTTTGGATATTCCTCTTTTAAGACATCGGACTAGGTCCATAAGTCTTGATTCTTCATGTGCAAAAATCTAAGAACATGAGGCTTCACCGGGCCCAATAAGTTGTATTTTTTTTACTACTTCCTCCAATCATATTGAATTATCAGATTAGTCCTTGGAATGGGTGTTAGGAGCAATCCTTAATTTTTCCATTAGAGGAAATTTGGGGTCTAAAATGGGCCTTATAAGAAAACGCGCCAACAATAAATTTGTGAGTTGGAATTCAAGAACCAATAGAATTTCAATAAAATGAGTCAACCATAATGGTTGAATTGACATATTTGTCATAAAAGAAAACTACTTTTTTTGTTCGTATTTTCGACATATTTCCTTGTGTTTTTACTCAAATTCTGAGCGGGAGAGCTCGTTGCATGCAGAATTTAATTCCTAAATTCCACATCCAACAAGTACCCACACTGCATACTTTTGATGGACCCCGCTACCCCCAAAACAAGAAATACCTAAAAAAATGTGATGATGACATCATCATCACGGGTTTTCAAGTATTTCTTGTTTTAGGGGTAGCAGGGCCCATCAAAATTATGCACTGTGTGTACTTGTTGGATGTAGAATTAAATTCCGAATCCAACGAGCTCTCCCGCTCAGAATTTGAGTGAAAGCATAGGGAGATATGTCGAAATTACGAACAAAAAAAGTAGTTTTTTTCATTCTTCCTCCAAAATTAATAACTATTATTTTATTATTTTAACTATTATTTTATTATTTTCCTTAGGATTCCCATTTTAGACCTCAAATTTCCTCTAATGACTCAACTGGCTTCTCCCCCTATCATGTAGACATCTTCATTCACTAATATCCCCCTAAAATTGCGATGATGAAGATGATAGACGATGATGATGACGACGAATATGATGATGACAATGATAATGAAAATGATGATGATGATGATGATGATGATGAAGATGATGATAATGATAATGGAGATGCTAATGAATTGGATGACGATGATGTTGATGATGAATATGACGATGAAGATGAAGATGTTGATGATGTTGATGATGAAGATAATGATTATGACAATGATGAAGAAGATCATGATGACGATGATGGCGACGATGATGATGATGATGATGATATTGATGAAGACGACGAATTAGACAATGGTGATGATGATGACAAGGATGATGATGAGGATAATGATGATGATGATCATCGTCGTTGTTTTCGTCATCACCATCATCTTTGTCGTTTTCATCGTCATCATGATCATGATCATCGTCATCAACATCGTGTTCGTTCTTGAAGGGACTTATGTATAGGATCTCACTATAAGCAATGAAACCAATACAAATTATGAAAAAATCCTAGTTAAATTAAATTAAACTACAGTAAATTAAAAACATAGAGTTGTTTAACTATAATTAATTTAAAATGCAACAAAATATAAAATATGCAAATAAAAAAAACCCAAAATAAAATTAACAAAAGGTTAATATGCAAAATAAAAAAAACAAAACAAAACACAAAATATAAAATATGCAAATAAACAAAAAAAAACGTAGAATTCAAAAACACCCGCACACTAGCTCATTAGCAAAACAACAACTAACAAGTTCACTCCCGTGCGCTAGTTCATTAGCAGCATCCAGAGCACTGGTAATTTGATGAGAAGAGCAAGGGATACCAGTCCAGAGGATACCGACGTTCCTAGTGGAGGCAATCCGGCCGCAGTCCAGAGGATAACAAAACAATTCGGCTGTAGTCCAGAGGATACCAATGTTCCCAAGGGAGGCAATCTGGCCGCAGTCTAGAGGATAACAAAGGGCCCAATGAATTCTGTAAGCCCATTAACCCTAGCAGTGTAGAAATTTGGGAAAAATATGTCAAATTTCTGAACCAACACGGATTCGGTACATTCATACTGAAATTATAATTTTTTTGCTATGCTACCATCGCTTCTATTATTGGTGGATCTAGTAAGGGTTTTCTATTATTGGAGTGTCTAAAGCTCCTCCTTGAATTCGGGGAAGACATATGGGTTGAGCACTGCAAGCCAATCGTGCTCTTGTATAATTTTCCGAATTATGGCACAATTTGCAAGATTTTGTAATTTTATTCTATTTAATGGTCCGGAAAAGTGTGCAGAGTCCTGTAGGAGCTACAATCTGAACTGGTTCAACTAATTCTATCGAAACTTTGAACCTGAGACGTGTTTCTTCCAAGCATTTAATTTTTCTTTAATAATTAGTTTTACCTCAATTATGGCACATATTACATGCTTTTTATTTTATTTTATTCTATTATATGTCTGAAACATTCTATAGAGTGCAAGCCTGTGTAATATTATTCTATTTAATGGTATAGAACAAAGTCCTATATGATCTATAATTTGAACTAATTCTGTCGAAACTTGAATGTGATACCTCGTTCTCCTTTAAAGACGCATTTAATTTTGCTTTGATTGTCAGTTTTACATGGATTATGGCACACTTTTCAAGTTTTTGTGATTTTTTTCTATTATGGGTCTAAAACATTTTGTAGAGTGCCATAGGAGTTGCATTTATAATGACTGCATACAATTCAACCTAAGACCTATTTGTCCTTTAAAGAAGCATTTTATTTTATTTTTATGCTCACTTTTACCTGAATTACAACACACTTTGCAAGCTTTTCCTATTTATTGGTTTGGATTTTGGAACAATGTATAGTTCCCAAGGACTCGTGGGCTATAATTTAAATTTACTTCAGTAAATTGACCCTCATACCTCTTTCTTCTTTAAAGACACATTTGATACAAGTATTATTTTTCAACGACACTTATATATATTTTTCCTCTGTTTGGCATATACCATGGTATTTAGTGTGGTCGCCTCTATTTGGCATATCTCAAAGAGTACGAAGGTTATGAAGAATATTGTAGCATGCATGTGTCTTCATTAAACCCTCTGCGAGCATTTCTTCCTTAAATATATGCTGTGTAATTTCGATCACATCATTTCTTCCAAAATACTATCCTAAAATCCTTCTCAACATATGCATAATTCCCTTTATTCTGTTTATTAATTTCCTGTAGCTTACTCTTTTATTTCACCAAGACTGTACAGGCATACTTTTCTAACTTTTGGTAGACTTATATTTTTCACATCTTAACCATCTTTAAACAAACTCGGGGTATGGCTAGGTATCCACCTCAACTAGGAACAAGACCATGTCACCTTAAAAGCTTACTGACAAACACACAGTCTCTCGCAGTCACTTTAAAATGGTCTTTCAAACTTCTCAATTCAACACTTAGTGAATTTTTGTCAAGCCCTAGTCATTACTGTGCCAGGAGGCATTTTGGCAGACTCATATCTCACACATGTGAACACCCAGAGGGAAACCGAGATCATGAGTGGATGCCCATATCATAAAATAATGGACCCATAACATTTGATGAATTTATCAGTTAAAGAGCTAACTCTGGTGTGCATTTCCAAGTGGGCTCTCAACCTCCTGTTTTCAACACTTAGTCAATTTTTCATTTTTTTGGATATGGAAGATAATGTTTTTACCTCTTTTGGCAGACTGATAATTTTCTCATGTGGTCACCATAAGAAAAAATAAGAACATGGATGGATAGCCAGCTCATTAAAGAACATGCCTATACCTTCTGATGAATTTATCATCACTTAGACAAGATTTGGCGGGCATTTCCAAATGCCTCTTCAACCTTGTGATTTGACACTTAGTCAATTTCTTTAAACCCTATGTCTCAAAGGTGATTTCAACTTTTCATCAAACTTGGAGTGTAATACATCCAATGGATGGAGGACAACCAGATGAATCCATTAAGATCAATTTCATCTTTTGGAACTACATTCTCTCTCCTTGGTGGGCATTTTACTGAAGTATGATGTAAAATATGCTTAAGACCATGTTTTGGCAGATCTATAATTTCTACCTTAGGTACTTTTAGGTCAAAGTAAGAACATGGCCAGGTAGAAAACACAGCCACCTACAGTATGCCCATATGGTGCGGGCATTTCTTTCAACCCACAAATTATGTTGAGCATTCTCCTAGAGCAACTTGTCTAATTTGACCAAAAAGAACTTCTTTTGGGAGGCCTGTATCTTCTTCCTCAAAGAGTTGTTATGAGAACTGGTGCCATGGTTGGATAGATACTTCAACCAAGTATGGGATGACAGGATATGGAGGGAATTTTCATAAGACTAGTGCTTTAGGACAAATTTTCACCACTTAGTCTTTTTCCAACTTTATAATACATGGCTATGCCCATCAAAAGTTCTTTTGTCATCAATGAAAATATATAGGATATGTATGTCTATAATCATCAGTTCACCAAATGTCACCAATTCTCAAGACTACCTATAATTGGTCTAAATTTGGTGACATTTCACAATGTTATCCTATTTAAAAAAAATCAGGCACATAGTTAGAGAAGGAGTACCTTGCACGAGGAAACTTGCATATCAAACCACCATGGAAGAGGGAGTGTTAGACTAAAGTCGTCGAGTTTCGGTGGGAAATCCATGAATGAAGCTATATGACCACCCCCCATTCCAAATTGAATCCCCAACATGATCTATATGAGGGGGAACCCCATACCTCTTTGCATGCATTAACTAGTCAAGTGGCCCAAGAAACACACTTCTATATCCGTGTTGTGAACAAATTCCAAACCAACTCAAATTGTGTCTTGTACTTAAAAATAATTCAAATATAAATAACTCTAAAAGAAATTACACCTTTGAGAGAAAAATAGCTTTTGGTAAAGTTTTTGGGAAGAAAAAACTTTTGATATTAAAACATTACAAGTAAATATATTTGCACGCTAAATTATATCCGCTTGGTAGCTTATATTCTTGTTTTATCGAGTGTAGGTACCACCAAATAGGTATCTATCATATCTATCTTCCTTGAGTGATGGTGAAGATATACTAGGAGAGGTTGAAAGTGATACATGTTGTACTAGATCTACCGGTTCTATATCAACTAGATCTGAAAAGGTAAGGAAAATATTTCGTAGACGCATGCAATATTTTATTGCCAACAGAGGGTCATGTAATTATGAGGCTGAGAGCATAGGTGAGATTGAGTTTCCCTTGAGGTATAGACATCTAGTGTAATGATGGGTACCTAATAAGCTACCTCAAGTGGATACATATTTTTTCATCAATGGGAGGATGTATCGTATTGCTCCTTCGTCCTTACATGGATTGGGGCTATTTTACATGGATGGCATAAAGGTCGTCTATGGCACTATAACTGAATTGTTGGAGTATGTTGGACCATTATATAGATACAATAACTAGTTGATCTTGGTCCAATATACTTGAAGCATGAGGAGATACAGAGTTGCCGCAAATTATATAAAACTAGCAGAACATAATAAAAACAAAGGGGAGACTATGTATATTGGTAGGAGACCAAAAGCGTCCGGAAATGTTGCTGGATTTGTAAATAGTACACGGCCAGTGACAACAACTAAGTGACCGAATTGTGAATTTGAGGGACGCGAAGAAAATCATATATTTGTATGTGCAACAAACACAATACTTCCAGGTGAAGAGTTGTTGATCGATTACAACTTAAATCGAATAGATGTGGCTTCCATGGTCCAGGGTAACCATGGAAGGTCACACACTATGCCTCATCAGGTAAATGCTAAATATAGTAACTAAACATGACTACAATAACTAAATGTTTCGATTTTTTTTGTTAACATTCCATTTCCACCGTCGACATTCGCTTTTTTCATGCATATTATGAATATTTCCATGTGATAACATGCTTATTACACTGTTATGCTTATCTCAATTTTTTTTATGTTACAATTATTGACTCAACTTTTATTGATTGATTTATTTTGTCAGGGTTGCAGCAGTGGAAAGCCATATGTTGCTTCCATGGTCCAGGGTGAATGTGGAAGGTCACAATCTATGCCTCGTGAGGTAAATGTTAAATATAGTAAATAAATATGACGTCAATAACAAAATGTTTCGATTTTTTAGTTAACATTCGATTTTCACTGTTACCATTCACTTTTGTTGTTCTTACTATGAATATTTCCATATGATAACATGCTTCTTACATTGTGGCAGGGGTCTGCTCATCCCCATGGAGCAGAACATGTATCTCCTCCTTCGGGGGTAAAAGTAAATATTATTGCAGTATCTCATTTTTGTTTATGTTACAATTATTGACTCAACTAAATATAGTAACTAAATGTGACTACAATAACTAGAAACTCCAACCCTAGAAGATTTCCATGTGACAACATGCTTATTACACTGTGGCAGGTGTCTGCCCATGGTCATCATGCAACATAACGCATGTACTCTACTTCCATGGTCCAGGGTGACTGTGGAAGGTCACACTATATGCCCCATCAGGTAAGTATTAAATATAATAACTAAATGTTGAGATTTTTTCTGTTAACATTCAATTTCCACTGTTACCATTCATTTTTTTTGTGCTTATTGTGAATATTTCCATATGATAACATGCTTATTACACTGTGGCAGGGGTCTGCTCATCGCCATGGAGCATAACATGTATCTTCTCCATCGGAGGTAAAAGTAAATATTATTGCAATATCTGATTTTTGTTGATGTTACAATTATTGACTCAACTAAATATGACTACAATAACTAGAAACTCCAACCCCAAAATATTTCCATATGACAACATGCTTATTACACTGTGGCAGGGGTCTCATGCCCATGTTCGTCATGGAACAGAACGCGTGTCCTCTACTTCTGAGGTAAAAATAAATATTATTGCAATATCTCATTTTTTATTATGTTACAATTATTTTCATAATGTTTATTTATTGATTTATTGTGTCAGGGTGGCACCCGTGTAAAGGCACCTACTGCTTCCATGGTCCAGGGTGACCGTGGAAGGTCACGCTCTGTGCCCCATCATGTAAGTATTAAATATAATAACTAAATGTTTCGATTTTTTCTGTTAGCATTCGATTTCCACTGTTGACATACGCATTTTTGTGTGCTTATGGTGAATTATTGATTGATTTATCGTGTCAGGGTGGGGACCGTGGAAAGGCACCTGCTACTTCCACGATCCACAATGACCGTGGAAAATCACCCACTAGAAGTAGCTCAGTAGGGGGTGACTGTGGGAAGTCACTGGCCACAACATTGCATTAGGTAAGTGTTAGTTCTTAATAGTAACTAAATTTCATTACAATAAAAATGTTTAAATGATGTTAAAAATATTTTTCTTAATTTTATTGTTTGTTGAATTTAGTCCAGTGCACTTCATCTATGTGATGAGGAGCTTGAGGATGAAATTTACTATTCCATAGACCCTATGGATACTATAAAGAAGGCCCCCCAAAAGGAAAACATAGAGATGATCTCCTTGGCTTGCATAAGGCCCATGACACAGGAGATTAGGGCAAGGATTGAAGAGCTGAAAGAACAAATAAAATCTTATGGGGTAAGTGGCATCTTCACATATTTTTTTAAGCTATGACATGATTTCGTATCTGATATTATGTTTTCTATTTTTCCAACTAATCTGATAAGGTAAAGTTTTTCATTTGTAGGAGTTTTTACAACCCGTGACTAGATAAATTGTCAAGACAGGTATAGGTAGCAGTCATGCACCAATGTAACAACAACGCCGACAAAACAATGTACCAATGAGGCTTTTTGACACTCCTCCGGTTGGCCTCGAATCCATTTATGAGGGCACTGATTTTGATCAGCATGACATGCTGGAGCATGATGAGACAGAGCCTAGGACTCCACATGACTCCAGAGATGAACCACTATAGATGACCAGGAAACGTTTCCTGGAGCAACACGAGTTAAAAGCATCAGATCACTAGATCTAACCTTTCTGGTGGATGACGCTTGTGTTTTGATCAAGATTCAAAATATTGCGGGTATTTATTAATTAATTTATTCATTTTAATCATGAAATTGAAATGCACATACGCTGAAATTATTATAAATTAATGGATTAGACGTTTCTGTAGGAAACCATGTTTTCTACAGGAATTTGAATGACAAAGAATTGGAGCTGTTTGGCCCCACCATTCGCACATGGTGGAATAGCCAAGATAGCGCAAAGAGAGATGTATTGATAGACCACATGGTAAACTTGTTCGGCAATACATTCAATAAGAAACTGGTTGCAAAGTTAGCCGACGAGAATTTAAAATATACCAGGGCCCAATATAGGGATGAATTGCAACTTGACTTCAAGCATGAGCACCCTCCCATGGTTCCAGAGAAAGAGTGGAAGGCACTCATAGAGGATGCAAAGGATAACTTGCTAAAAAGACAAGGAAAACAACCACAACTTGGAAAAGCAAGGTACAACACACATCATCTTTTTAGTGAAATATGCTAATTTATTTTTTTATTTTTTGTTTTAAGCAAGAATTTTGATATCTAAAATTTTTCAAAATTTTCATATATAGGCTACCGGACACCTCCAAAGCAACCAAGGATAGAGTGGAAAAGCACAGGCAACATAGACTGGGCCAAGGTGGCTATAGAAAACTAAGAGCTCGAATCGTAAGAATTAAATGATTAATTGTGGGGAATATTTATTTCAAAGTAGCGAACAAATATCTGTTTTTGATAGAGGGAATTTTATATGTGTTATGCATTTCCGGGAAATACGTTCCAAGATGCTGCCACCGAGGAAGACCTAAAGCTTGGTTTCAAGTATGGTTTTAAAAGTGTCATTGAATATTGGAAAATATTGGGGCAGACTCCAATCTCTCCAATGACGCAAATGCAGGTAAATAAAATGAATAAGGACATCATTGCATCATACTATTAAAGTCTATTCAGTTTTTATTATATCACCCATAACTAAATATTTATGTTTTCTTTTAAGCAATAGTGCAACCGAAGCACTGAATCCAGTGATACTCCGCGTGTACCAGCTGATGTTGGGGTGTGCATGTCCCATGATAGTGGGGAGAAGAGTGGCCATTCTGGTATGTGTGATTTGGAAATAGAAATATCTACTATGATTATAGATATTTATTTCCTGATGTAGACTTCTAAATTTTCTTCTTTTGATCGAAGACTGTGAAGCTCAGGAGGGTGAACCGCAAGAGGAAATATCAAGTAGAGAAACAATTAACACACCAACTGTCACATCTACACAGACAGGTAAAGGGAGATATTGTAGTTTTAATCAAAATGATGAACTATTAATTTCAATAATATTTCAACATATCGATATGCCCATTTTTGTTGTTGTAGTTCACGCCCCTTCAGAACTGCCTCCACGCCCTAGTCAACGACATACAAGAAGCATGATACATGATGGCATGGAAACAAAAACACTAGCAGGGCATTGCTTTGTAGATATTCCACCAAATGATGATGATAATATTCCAATTATCGTCAGTTATTTCAATGCAAAAAAACAGGAAAAAAGAAAAAGTAGATGTATAAATTCATGACTTGTATTTGGATGTATATCTATGTTGTTAGTCTAAAACAATGTTTATATGAATTACCTCATTATGCTTCTATGTTTTTATGTTTATATGTTTTGAAGACTAGCCTAATTATGCATGAATGTTCAAATGCTTTCTATGTAAATAACATCATTTATTGGGTGTGGGGAATTGAGAGCGATGTGAGGGGGGGAGGGGCCATATGAGCTTCCACCTTCACGTGGTTGGCCCTGTTCAGTAGGGAATATAAAATTGTTCTCGAAATAGAGAGGATCTCAATAAGGTATAAATACTCTTTTATTACTATGTATTAAAGATGGTTGTAAATTTTTAAATGCATGTCTATTTCTTAAAAAATTGTTAATAAATTTCACATTTCATGGTTCATTGATTTCTACAGGACTTTGTAGTAGGATTTAAATTACTGTTTGTTTGCTTATATATTATTTACTCATATAAAAATTCTGTCTTTGATGATTTATGTAGGTCTTGGTGATGGAAATGCATCTCGTGGACAACTCTTATCAAGTTGTATGGGCGAATGGATCTGGCGAAAGGACAATGATAAGGTAAGGGTTTTGATGTGTTCTTTATCCTTAATGCGTTTGTATTTATCCTTAAATTCTATTTCATTCTATTAAGATACAAGAGATACAACCAATAGTAAATAACTACTTTTAGACTATCATCCAAACTAGGAGACAACCTTCTACATAAAACACAAATGCTTCTTAGCAACGTAGAAAAATAGAAGAAAAATCACGTAGAAGGAATTAGGGTTTTTTCGGCCCTTCTTCCTATAATTTCGGCACGATGAAACCCTAGGTTAAGAAATTTTAATTTTTCAAACCCTAATTGTTCATCTATCTTTCAAAACTAATTTTTTTGATTTGTATACTTGTAAATATTATTCTTAGGTTATTTTTGTTTCTCTTAGGTTTTAGGCTTAATTTTTATGTGTTTTTGTAACTTTAATTTTATCAAAAAAGAAAGCCCTAAAAAAATAATTTTTGTGTAAAACCCTAAAAACACAGACTTGTTGCTCCCACAATACGAGCCCTCTCCTTTATCAAACACATGTTTGCAATATGTGTTGCAGACCTCGTATGCCCTAGCTGCCTTCTCTACACACTCAAAACAGAAAACAAGTTAGTATTTCAAACTATTTAGATGGTGGTGTATTTTGTATAAATATATCTTATTGATTTGATTAGTTTTCTGCCCTATTCGCATTAGTTTTCTAGGTAAATGTAAGTTTGATTTTTTACGGAGATCTAGAATCTTACATCTCTAAATGCACAGTGTTATAATTCTGACATTATTTTTACTAAGTATTGTTTTGGATTTTCTTAGTACTAATTATTTCTATTGAGAGCTGGGTGATGGTAAGGGACTTGATGATTTTATATTTCAGAGCTTACATACAGGATCGAGTGAATGATAATAAAATTATCGTTAGCTTGGCACTAAATTTTCATTAAGTTAGTATTTTATATCTATGCTATCACATACACAGATATGGAAATCATATTGTAAATGGAACTTTAAATTATTAACACTGGTTATTGGTTGCACTATTTTACACGTTCTGATTACTATGATGATAAATTTTCAGTTGTTGCATGGCACATATGTGGACCATAAATTCATATGTCTAGATATTCAAAGGTAGCAAATAAAGTGATGTTATTAGATGAGGAATGTCTCCAAGGAAATTATGATATGGTTTATAAGCTACAAATTGCATGCTCAACTATGCAACCTACTTCTCAGTTCCAAAAGGTAATTTATGATGAGTTTTTTGCTACATGAGATCAATCCTAGTAATAGAATAGAAATGAGTTGTCAATTCTTTGTTGAATAACATGTCTCTTTCCCATCATGTGCTTAGGGGACTGTTTTTATCTTATGGGCATATTTGATACTAACTTGACCAATTTTGGCCATGTTTGAGGTGGTTGCATAAGAAGGACAAACTTTTCATATTCACCTCTTCCAATAATGAACAACATCAAAACAACTTACCACCAGTTGGCACTACAAAGATCCTACACAGATTTCCCAGGTGAACAACTACTCTTTTTCCCTAGGGGTTGAGTCATTTCTTTATTATTTATTTATTTTTCAATAAAGACGAATTCAATGCACCATATGCTTTTTGTAGTATGATGAATTATCACTAGTACCTCTTCACACGTAGTAGAGCAAGTGATGATATTTTACGAGGAGTGTATCCAACGCAATTTTGATATGGTTTCTAAACTACAAATTGCATGATCAACTTTGCAACCTGCTTCTGATAAATGCCAAAAGGTGATTTATGATGAATTTTTTGTACGCATAGTAAAAGAATAGAAATAAGTTGTCAATTTTTTGTTGATTAACATGTCTCTTTCCTATCATGTGCTCAAGGGACTTTTTTTTATTTTCTTTTGGGCATATTTGGTACTAACTTTGACTGATTTTGGCCATGCTTGAGGTGTTTGCATAAGAAGGATCAGTTTATCATTTATATCTCTTCCGAAAATTGCGGGCTTGACCTTCTCTGGATTCATTTACACCTGTGGTTTTCCTCAGTCTTCAAATCTTGGGCTCCCTTCATCTTTAGAACATGGGCTTCCTTTACTTCTGACTTGTGGGCTTCTTTAAGCTTCTATGGGTATCTACAGGCCTCTGCGGGCTTCTTCCAAGCTCTGTGGGCATCCTTCCAAGCCCTTGTGGGCTCTTTAAGCTCCAGTGGGCTTAACCTGATTTCGGATCACAATTAGTTGATCAGAGCCCAGTGTTTCCTACGTCTTTTATCGATGGTATTTTTATAGATGTACCCCCCTACATTATCATATAAATCAGCTCTCAATGGTGCCTAGAATATCATTTAATTAATGTTTATACGATCTTTGTGGTGGTTACAACATATTTTATCAATGATATTTTTATAGACGTACCCTCCTACCTTGTCATAGAATCCGCTCTAAGAGGTGCCACTTTAGCCTCTAATTATGTATTTTAGCCAACTATTATGAATTTGTGCATCATAATCGGAAAACAATTTTTGAGGCAATAATTAGGGTGCTTAGGGGCACTTTGGGTACTTTTTAAATCATTATGCCTTATTTTTTTGGGTTAGTTAACACTTTTTGACCTCCCCCCCGAACTTCCCATTTATTTTTTTTCCTTTTACTTCAATATGTTTTTTCCCATATCTTACTTTCCCCATATATTTCTTTTCTATAAATCACCTTTCCTGTGTTATATTTTATCCATTTCTTTGTCTTTAAAATAAAGTATGTATTTGTTCACAAGCACTTATTGAAGATCCAAAACCATGGAAAGGAAGGTGCCTTTCCACGGTTTTTTAATTTTTTTTTGAAACCTCCACGTTTCGTCTCAATATCGACCAACTTTAGTCGCGGGTACTGCAAAACCTTTGAAACTTGGGGTGGCTTT
This sequence comes from Pseudotsuga menziesii, assembly GCA_001517045.1. NCBI lineage: Eukaryota > Viridiplantae > Streptophyta > Pinopsida > Pinales > Pinaceae > Pseudotsuga > Pseudotsuga menziesii. Next base: position 362,876 of record LPNX010951538.1, read on the forward strand.
CCAGGAATACCGTTGCTCTAGAGATGTAATTTCATGGGACAGTTACTGTTCAACTTGCAGATTTTGTCGAAAGTGTTTGGTTTTCCACGGTTTTGCGTTCAAGAGATTTCTGTTCAAATTCCAAAATTCATCGATAGAGTGACCAACTTTCATTGCATAGGTTCCACGGTTTTATGTGGAAACTAAGTTTTGTCTAGCAGTTTTTGGACATATTTTCGTTGTTCTAAGGATGACAAATTGGTCGATAGAGCGACGTATGTGTGGAAGAATTTTCTGTTCAAATTCTAGAATTCGTCGATAGAGTGACAAATGATCATCGAACGTGTTCCACGGTTTGTCGTGGAAACTAGATTTTGTGTAGTAGTTTTTGGCCATATTTTTGTCATTATAGGGACGAAAACTGTGTCGATAGAGCGACGAAACGTAGAAAATGAATTCTAAAAAATCAATTCCAAAGCCACCGTATAGAAGACATGTGGCGGCCAATTTTCATCTCTATATTGAGGGTTTATAAAGTTCATCGATATATCCACGCAATAAGTGCTGCGAAATGTCGCGACCGTTATTGTCGCAAGTGAGATGACAAAACATGGGAATATCAACGAAAAACCGTCGCAATTTTCATATTATGTATCAGTGTGTCCTAAAGTGATAGGGATTGACCATCTCGTAAGTGGCTCAGATGAGGATTGCATCGTCCTTGGACTTATGTCCTAAAGTGATAGGGATTTACCATCGTGTAAGTGGCTTAGATGAGGATTGCATCATCCTTGGACTTATGTCCTGAAGTGATATGGATTGACCATCCCTTAAGTGGCTCAGATGAGGATTGCATTATCCTTGGATTTATTTCCTAAAGTGATAGGGATTGACCACCCCGTAAGTGGATCATACGAGGATCGCATCATGCTTAGACCTATGTCCTAAAGTGATAGGGATTGATCATCCCGTAATTGGATAATGTGTGCTGCAGGTTATGTTTCTGATGATGATGATGTTGATCGAGAGATCAAGTGTTGTTGCAAAGGATCGAGTGATCTATTGCTGCAGAAGATGAAGATCAAAGATGAAGACTCAATGCTATAGAAGATGATGTTCTAGTACTAAAGATGTTAAAGATTGTACAGTAATTGTTCTAGTTGTTGATGGTTTTTGAAAACTTCCAATGACATATAGATGTATCACCTTGATGTTGTTGAAGATTCTCTCTCTCCTTTTTCATACAGTTGATGTTGTTGTCAGTAGAATACCCTTCTCGTTAAGGGGGGGTGTTGAAATATTGTAACTTCGAAGAATATTCTAAATTATTTTATTGTTGTAACATATCGAAGATGTTTTATTCCTCCGTCGGGATGTTACTATTGTATTTGGTCATCATAGAGTCATGAGGTAAAACCTCCGTTGTGAGTCGGGTCAATAGAACCCTCCAAACTATAATATTATACCATTTTGTGTCCTCCTAGGTGAAGTCAGCCCAATAAATTTGTTGGGGCCGACTTGTTAGGGAAAAAATAAAGTGGAAGAAATAATATAAATAGAGGAGGCATGTTCCTCATTTGAGCACAGCCACACACACACACACTTTTGTATAGCGCATAGAAGGAGCATATGTTTGGGGTTTTATCTTTGTACTTGTGATACATCTATATAGAGGAAGTTTTCCTGGGTTTTCTTCCCCTTGAGGGTTTCCCAGGATAAATCAGTGTCCATCTTGTAATTGTGTTTCTTTCAGTGATCCTGCATATGCTATTGTTGTGAAATTGAATTGAATACTAATGATATCTAGATAAGCATATGGAATATTAACATATATTACAATGAGAATGATGCTTGTATAAATACCCATGCTGTGTGCCTTTTCATACAGAGGCATAACCTTTCATCAAGGTGTCCCTTCATTAAGTATTAGTTATTTAAATATTAATATTTATTAATGTTTATTTATTATATATTTTGTTCATTACATTGTCCATCCCTTAGAATTGCTTTTCCCTCAAACCATAATTATGGAAGACTTTGCCCCTCGTTTTTGCTTGTAACACTTTCTTATGACATTGTGTGTTGGAATTTGCAATACTTGACGAAATGAGACGATACATTATTTTAAACATTGCGTGGAAATGTTGCGTCATTTGTGAAGTGTTCCATCCAAGATTTACCTTTAATGGAATTGTTTGTTGATCAATTTTTTGGAGTTGTCGATTTGTTCTTTTCTATTTGTAGGAATAATACTGGAAATTTTCCTCTTGTCCTTGTCATCAATCATAACAAATCATGTGATTTGGATGGGGATATGGTACTCAATTTGCTTGTGAAGTGTTTTTTAGGAACTTCAACTTTTGATGCTTCTAACGATTTTTGTGACTGTTTTTCGGAACCATTTTTTGTTGATTCTTGTAGTGATGTGACATATTGTTCTTATGAATTTGAGCATTGACGAGATTTGTATTGCTTCCCCTTTTTTGATGTTTGAATTTGAGGCTTTGATGACTTCTCTATTGCGTTAGTCATGGTTTCCTTATCGATAATTGATTCTTTGCAATCTAGAATTTCTTGTAAAGATTCATTCTCATGCATTAGTTTCCTAACTTATACAAGTATGTCCTGATTAAGTTCCTTTAAGCGTAAGAGTTCTTCCTTATAGTTTGACTTGTTGACTTCATTTCGATTATCTTGATGTTTGTGCTCTCTTTCTTTTAAGTATTTTATTTGCTCTTGCAATCCATGTTATCCCTTTTTAAGGAAGAGATTTCTTCATCCTTGCCTAATAATTCTTTTTGAAGATCTCGATTCTCCTTTTCTAACATTTGATTGCATTGATATTTATCCTTTTCCTTCTTGATTTGAAGAAGTTATTTTTTTTTTCTATGATGTCTTACACGAGAGACATTTCTTATTTGTTCATGACAATTTTGTTGAATTCTTTCTATATCGTCTGTATTGATTTCTCATTTTCCTGTGAAATCAACTTTGGTATTTCTTTGAAGTCTTCGAAAGACGTGTATTTTGATTCTGACATCATGTTAATCTCCTACAATGATATTTTCTTCTTTTTATAGGAAAATGTCAGAAACTTCTTTTAAGCATTTAAGATAAAAGTCCCCAATTTTTCTATCCATGATAATCCGAAAATTAGGTCACCATCACTTATCCACAAGGATTCAACTATAAATTGTGAGACACAAGTATAATCTCCAACGTACAGTTGTAAATTGCTTATTTCATATTCTTTATTATTCCAAAAGGATAACCTTTCACCTATATTTGACTTTGGATTCACTATCTCGTTAGAAAGGTTAACACTAATATAATTATTGGGTTCGACGGGAGCAATATAAATAGTGATGTCTTTCTCCCTAATTGCTCATTTTATTTGAAATAACACTAAAACACAAGTTTTTGAAGTGCTTCGAAATCTTCCTTGTTTTTGGCTTTGAGACCCCATTTTTTGTTGTCACATTTTTTGTCAACATTCCTTCTAAGATACCTTGATTACTACTTTAATTAAAACTTCAACACACTTTTTCAATGTGATTATGGGTAAACATAGCCTTATAACTCACTTATATAATTAATTATGATCCTCTAATATTTTAAAAATTTAATAATATTTGTAATGCATATTTTTTCCTTTTTGAAAACACTCCGAAACACGGTTTTCTTTGAGTTTTGGCAAGTATTATATTCTAATTTATCATATGACGTAATCATTGAGACTTGAGTCATGACCCTTGCCTCCTTTATCAATTTTGGATACCTAAGTTGCCAACTTGAAAATTCAATTCTGTGACAATGCAATGGTAGTGGTGGCTTGTCTTTTATGGCCACTCCTCGAACTCCTTAGTTACGCCGCCTTGAAATTCTTCACAGATAGTACTATGTAACAATGATATGAAGCAACATTCCAGATGTATTTCAACATGTGGTGGTTCTGTTGGTGGCTTAATTTTCTATGGGGAACTACTTTAAAAGAATGCATTATGTTGAAATCTGCGATTTGACCATTGGTTTATTAAGATCACAACCTTGAATGGTTTCAAACAAATATCATGTCCTTTTATTGTATTCGACTTCCATAAGCCAATGGAACTGAACTTCTTATGACTGCAGTTATGAACCATGAATTATTTGTTTCTGAATGTCTGATTTTCTCTTTAGATAATATTTTAGAAATTCTAAAGTTTAATTTGGCCCTTCTTCTTAGATAATTAGGCAGAGAAGTCTCTTCTACTTTTCTTTTGTTTTTCCTTGCAGGATTTAAAAGTGCTTTCATAATCCAACTACTTCCCATAACGCATACATCCCTTTAGAGTCCCTTGCTCCATATATTGCGGTATAGAACGGCTGGTCGTCTTACTTAATGCAGAATTAGGATAAAATCAGACAAACTAGGATTCAGAAAAAACTTATGAATAGTATTCAGAAGTAGTTGTGTGACATGTTCCAAGTGGTTAAGTGGTTATTATTCCTATAAAGTGTAACCTAACTAAGCAATCTTACCTAATACAAAGGAGGAGCTGTGGATTGGATGTGTAGTAGCTAAGTTTTGCGGGTGGGCATATGGCCCTACTACCTTTCTCTTAACAACCCTTTATATACCGGATGGGGGGTTCCATTACTTGAACTGCCTCAGATTGATTGGGTGTTCAACATACATAGATTCACGAAGTAATTGTTTCTTCAATAGTATTCTACTATGTAGCATGGGAACTACTCCTGGCTTTTAGGAAACTCGTTCCCAAATTTTTTGATGTTTCAGGGAACTTGGGAACTTGTAGGGAACTTTCCAATCAAGTGGGAACCATTCCGGATGGTTGAGAACTTATTGGGAACTTTTACCCTCTAAAATCAGGAACTTGGGGACTTTTTTTTGTGCATTTCCTTCACCGAGAACTTCCACGCATTCATGATTTCCATGTTGGTTGTTAACAACACTCATATTTCCTTGCGACCGTACATAAACATGGTTGATTCTGAAATTTTTCTCTAGAAAACTATGTTGCGATAAAAGTCTTCTTTGTGCTACCTAGTTGAGTTGGTGCATTGATCTCTCTCTACCACTTGTGGTAAAGTATTCACTTGTCCCTACGTTGAATTGCAGTTACTGTTAATAAATAATAAATGTAAGTCTATTTTTGACTATTAAGGTTTTCTATATTATTAAATAAAAGAAAATAAATTTATTTATTTTACTATTTCAGTTATGAATAAAAAGTAAACTTTTCACTAATTGGAAATGGTTTTAGATCTTACTTTAAAACTAAATTCATATATTGCATTTAAATACATATTATCTTGTTTTTTATTTTTTAATAATTTAAATTTGAATATTTATACACCTTTGCAAATACCTTGGCATAAAATGTTTTGTAAACATATAATATTATAATATATTTTAATCATAATTGACACAAAATTTACTCTATACATATAGCCACACATAGCCACAAATATAGGGACTATAACTTCTAAAAGTCCCCACTTTAGAAAGAGTCTACCTTATATAATCAGTGATGTGGATTGTAGAAAGAGTCTACTATTAAAGAGTCTACCTTAATAAGGGACTATTACGATTGTAACTAGAACCTCTTCCCTTTCTTATTACCTTGATTTTGTTGAACTAGACAAGGTGAAATGAAATTGACCTTTGTGCAAATTGAGGGGTTTAGATTAGCCAATGAACATAGTGGAGGACCGAGAAAACGATAATATGGGTTAAGTGGAGTAGGTGTTTCATAGGGGTTTGGGGATTTGTATGAAATTTCTCAGGAAATTACTGGAATCACTAGTTTCATTATAAGTATGGATGTGAGGGTGCGAGGTAATTGCTTGTACACTTATGTTTGGAAATGTAGGGTTGTATAGTCTATAAGTAGGTTTTTCGTATTGCTAGTTATGTCCTCTTTGTGATAATCTAGTACTAGGTGGTGCAGGAGGTCCACCATTGGTTGAATTGAGGGGTAGGAACCACAAGGAATTTGGAATCCGTACCATTTTTTTGCAGGATATTATCCGAGCTATTGGTGGGGAAAGGCTAATAATATGTATGCTAGTCAAGGGTGATGAATTTATCATTGGGGGAACATCATAGTGTAGAAGAATAAGTAGGTGAATACCTTCATCGAATACATGTAACTACAACCAATGAGGATGTTATAACCAAGTTGGGAATCAACCACTTCTACATTGAGCAGAACAATCTTGCCCCCTAGCTTGATAGAGACATTTTGGTAAAGGCCTTGTGGTTGTGATGGGAGTCCATATATTTGAAGGGTGATTATGGATGGTACGAGATTAGGGGATCTCAGTGGTTTCCAAATGGTGGTTGACATGACACAAGTGGAAGCACCTTCATTGACGACACACCATTGAATGATGACAATTTTTATTGTGACGGGTAATTGGAGTGTGATAGAGGAAGGATACCTGGGCTCACATGTGTCTAAGTCTAAGGTCACTAGGAATGAATCAAATGGGTCAATGGAACCTAATGTTGTAGTAGTTCCTTTTGGGAAAGGCAGACTAGAGGACCTCAAGCGTGGACATGGCAGAGGGGAATTGTGCTAGATAATTTATGATTCTATAACTTTGAGAAACTCTCACATGAGGGTTATGAGAAGTACATTGTATGTGAAGGGTGATCGTGGATGGTAGGAGATTAAGGGATCTGAGTGGTTTCCAAATGGTGGTTGACATGACACAAGTAGACGCACCTTTATTGATGATACATTGATAAATGATGACATTTGGTCATTTTTTATTGGGCTCACATGTGTCTAAGTCTAAGGTCATTATCCATGAATCAAACGGATCTATGGTTCCTAATGTTGGTAGTAGTGCCTTCTTCTAGGAAGCGATAACTAGAGGACCTCAAGCGTGGGTCCGGAAGAGGGGGATTGGGATAGATCATTTATGATGCTATAACATTTAGCAACTCTCACATGAGGGCGACGATATGAAGAGATATGCTAGTGGAAGCCGAGGCATGTTTTGTGGAAGTGGATTCTAGCATTATGCAGGCCCAAATGTGGGTTTGCATTAGAGAGAATTTGAGGTAAAAAATGGGCCTCAAAAGGACCAAAATGTACTATAAAAATCAACCAATTACATTCTAGTAGATGACATCACCCCCCA